>PVHT020000175.1:859156-926136 GCA_004024745.2 Catagonus wagneri
AAAAAGTGAGTATTCCTTCAATTACTGTCTGCACACAGTGCAAGAGCTCCTTCAAGAAGCCTACCATTACCACTGACGCACTCCGGAGAAATCAAGCTTGCAAAATTGAGAGCACCGCGCTGGTTCCAACATTTGATAACTGCACCTTTTGTAAATTTTATGACACAGAGAATAAGAAGAGTTACGTGTGCTTTGGACTTTAATAAACATATTCCTCAGAGAAAGATCACTTTTCAAGGCATGTCTGTCACAACGCCCCAAAGCTCAGGGCCCTGCAGATCCAGCGCAGACCATGACTCTAGTCCTCAAACCTTCACCCCCACCTCAGCTGATTTCAGTCATCACTCTGGCTCTGGGAATAAGAGGCCATCTCAAACACAACCAAGCAATTTAAGGATCTGAGGATTATAAACCAGCGGCTCCAATTCCAGTCAGAAGGACAATGAGTGTAACGTACTTCTTGAGCTTGATCCATTTTGTACCCATGGAAGAAAATCCTAAGTACCTTGGCTGCATAGAAAGACTTCCTAAGCCAAAGGCCAGCTTTCTGCAGATGATCTCAAACACACAAAACAAAGCACTGCCTGGAAGGGAACACTGGCCACCTTACAGGAGAGGCCTGCTGTCAGGATACACGGTGCCTGCAGGGAATCAGGACACCACTCAGTGCTTTCAACATTTGTAACGTTCTGTCTCTGAGGAATAAGGAATATGAAAGTGACTGATTCTCCCAAATGTCATATATTTTGCATTTTATGACATCTACCTCCTCTTTGAGTCTTTCCAGCACTACCCAGACATTCTAGCCACTGTCTGGGACTGGCTATAATTACGGTAATTATGTCTGCCATAATTAGGGAGACAGTAAATGTGATCAAACATTTATAGAAAGGAACAACTGAAGCGCAGAAAGTTTTAAGAATCAAAAAATTTCAACTAAGTTTCCAAAGAGAGAATTGAGGAGGAAGTGAGGCTTTTTCTGAACCATCCAAAATGTTGAATTTGAAATCCAATGACTTACGGATTACTGGCATGATCGGAGAAGAGTCTACTAATTTCTAGACCTCCTGCGTGGGATATAGGTTCACATCATCCAGGGTTGACAGACATGACCATGGTGAGAGTAAAATAGGACATAAAGAAATTAAAATCTAAGAGAGTGAGGTTGAATCTGTGTCCAGGCCCAATGCTCCAAGACAATAGGAGCTGGTCAAACTGTGAATGCTAGTGGGAGTAAATCTTATGTGATGGACTAGATGGAGACTCAGATTTTGAGCATATGCAGAGCCTGACACGATACAGATATCAACACAGTTGTCCCTCAGTATCAGCGTGATGTGCTTTCAAGTCTCGTATTAAAAATGGTGCAGTATTGGCATATAGGCTACACATATCTTCCTGTACATTTTATTTATTCTGTTTATTTATTTTGCATTTTAGGGCCACACAGGCAGCATACAGAAGTTCCCAGGCTAGGGGTCAAATCGGAGCTACAGCTGCAGGCCTAAGCCACCACCACAGCCACAGCAATGCGGGATCTGAGCCATGTCTGTGACCTACACCACAGCTCACAGCAACGCTGGATCTTTAACCCACTTAGCGAGGCCAGGGATCGAACCTGTGTCCTCCTAGATACTATTCGGGTTCGTTAACCACTGAGCCACAAAGGGAACTCCCTTCCTATACATTTTAAATCACCTCTAGATTACTTATAATACCTAATACAGTGTAAATGATGTGCAAATAGTTCTAAACACAATGTAAATGCTATGTAAACAACTGCCAGCATGGAGCAAATTCAAGTGTTGCTTTTTGGAACTTTCTGGAATTTTTTTTCCAAATATTTTCAATCCAAGGTTGGTTGAATCCATGGACTCAAAAATCACAGATAAGGAGGGCTGACTCTAGACACCTGATGCACAAATCTCTGATTAGGAAAGTATCATGACAAGAAAGATACCTGGGGAAGGCTGGGGTGGATGAGTAAGAGATGAAGAGTAAGACCATTTAAGAGGTTATTGAGGAGTTCCCCTCATGGCTTAGCGGAAACTGACTAGTATTCATGAGGATGCAGGTTCAATCCCTGGCCTCACTAAGTGGGTTAAGAATCCAGCGTCACTGTGAACTGTGGTGTAGGCTGCAGATGCGACTTGAATCCTGAGTGGCTGTGGCTGTGTCGCAGGCCAGCAGCTGCAGCTCCAATTCAACCCCTAGCATAGGAACCTCCATGTGCCACGGGTACGGCCCTAAAAAGACAAAAAAAAAAAGAGAGAGAGAGAAGTTATTGAGATAAAAGAGGTAAAAGTGATAAAGTCCTGAACTGGAGTGCTGGCAGCTGGAATGACAATAAAGGCACCAAAATAAGAGATGACTGTTTGATAAGGGTGGAAAGACAGACAAAAATTGATGATGAAACGTCTTAAAAGTCAAGCTAGGAGTTTGGACTTGAACTTACAACTGACAGGGAGCTTTCAAAGTACTAAGCAGGAGAAGAGCATGATTTATATTTCAGCTCTGTCATTCTGTTGGAACAGGAGGCAAACTGTGGGCAAGGATGCTGTTAGAAGACCACCACAGCCCAGGCAGGAGAGTATGAGGCTGAATATGAACCTCAGCAGCGGGAACGGGCATGACAGGAGGGAACAAGAACCAAGCCACAGCTTGGAGGTGGAGCTTGGAGGGAAGTTCATGATGGTGTCAGGTTTTTGCCTTGGAAAATCTGTGACAGCCAATCATGTGAAAGGAAAGAGGAAAGGTGCATGTTCAGAGAATATAAGAATCAGTAAAGCAGATCACCCTTGAACAGCCCAGAGTGAGGGGTGTCAACCCTCCGTGAAGTCAAAAATTTGAGTCTAATGATTGGCCCTCTGTATCCACAGTTCTGCAACCACAAATGGAACCAACTGCATTTGCTGGAAAAAAATTCACGGATGAGCCCATCTATGCAGTTCAAACCCATGTTGTTCAAGGTCAGCCACATTTTGTGTGCACTGAAATCAAGATGCCTGTAAGAAACACAGGCAGAAACAGCTAATGGGCAGCTGGATAGCCGAATAGAAAGCTGAGCCAGCCACACTGGCTGTAAATACTGGACGTAAATACAGTAACAGAGTAGCCAGAAGCAAGGGACAGACCAGCTACCCTAGGAGAGCAAGAAAAAGTGATCACAGAGCACAGGGGTTTCCGCTAGGATGGAAGCGCCCGGGAAGACCCAGCCATGCTCAGAACTTCTGGTGAAACATCTCTAAGAGCCAAGAGACAGGAAACAGATAAGAAAGGAAAGAATCAATTATACAAGCTTCCGGAGTGGAAAGGAGGGAAAGGAATTAAGAGGATAGGAGGAGGAACTGGCCCAGAACAGGATAAAAGACCCATTCTTCTCTCAGATGGTGGGGGCAGGGGGGAAGGAAGATTGGAGAAAATGAAGGTACATGTGCAGACAAGGGGCTGATGTCTAATATTATTAAGTGTTCTAAGAAGCTGGAGGGTGTTGCCTGTGGAACTGTATCTACCAAAATTTCTTATGTTTAAGTCTTAAGTGACCGCAGTGCCTCTGAATGTGATCTCATTCAGACACAGGGTCACTGCCGATATAATCAGTTATATCGAGATGAGGTCATACTGGAGGAGGGTGAGCCCCTAATTCAATATGATTGATGCCCTTATGAAAAGGGGAAGTCTGGATGCACAGACACTCACTGAACCGAGACGATGTGAAAACACACAGAGGAGGTGGCCTAGAATAGATCCTGCCCTCACAGCCCTCAGAAGAAACCAAACCTGCCAACAGGTCTTCAGAAATGTGAGGCAGTAAATGTCTGCTGTTTAAGCCGCCTAGTTTGTGGTATTTTTTCTATGGCACCTCTAGCGAATTAAAAGAGAGGGAAAGTCATCCAGTAAAGGAAGGAGGAGTAGAGAGGGGTGGCTAGAAGGTTTGAGGGGAGTGGAAATGTTTCGACAGGAAACAGGCCAGCCGCACAGGGCTGCACAAGACTCTGCACAGCTGCCTCAGGTTCCAGCGAAGGCTGGAGACCAGAGATTTATTTACAGAGTGATTTCCTCAAGCAGCTTTTGGCAGCCACTGCGTAAGAGAGGAAAAGATGCCAGGTCAAAATCGGGAGCTGGTGAGGTAGATTACAGGCAAAGTTCAAAGGGGTGAGGCCGTGGGGGTACTGTCAAGGGAGCGAAACAGCATGAGAGAAGAAGAAAAGGAAACAGAGGAGGGGATAGGGTTGTGGGCTGAAAGAAGGGGACTAGGCAGGCAGAGGAGTGGTCCCTGGAAACTGGAAGCCAGCAAAGACAGGGAGAGGACAACGGGAGCTAAGGAATGCCTGCTACTGAGATGTAATCTTTTAGATGAAGAAGCCAGGGAAGTCTGAAGCTGGAACACTAAACACAATAAGCACAACATTCACAAGACACTGAGGCCTCCAATGATGAAGATAGTTAGGGTGAGAAAAGACCCACTGCCCTCAAAGGATGGGAAAGAATGACCAGGAATGTCCCCAAATCATATTTGTACCCAACCCCTAGACCCTGGTTCTCATAAAAATCACTGCCGTATTTCTCATCTCAGATATTAGAGTTATATTTTTATACCAAAATAACAAAGAAGGACATGGACTAGAAACTGAGATCCATGTATGCTGCCCCCATCTATCTGCCAAAGTTATTATACTACACAGATATGAAGCAAATTAACTTATAAGACTGTACCTTAAGCAGTTATAGAGCGGATGTAAAAATGTTAAGATACTTTATGTGCTGTGTACACATTTTCCTAGGATGCAAAAAATGAAATAGCTGGAAAATGGTAAAGTAAGTGTTGGCAACCCCTTCTACCTCCCGAATATAAGAAAAACTGACCAGAACAGAGAATAATCAGAAATAAAGGATAAATAATCAGAAAAAAGTGATAACCCATTTTTTCAAAACAAATAAGAGCTTAGTTATCTGCATTATATAGCATAAACAAATGAAACTCTTTACATTTCAAAAGTTTCTTTCAATTGCAAAATTGTGGTGTTTCTCCTTTAAAGAGTCAGGCATAGTCAATATTTTAGCAACCTATCTGAGCTAAAATAACAGGCATGAAGCATGAGCTTCATAACTTAACCTTTTCAATTACCCACAAGAACAATCCAAGCATCACTGTGGCTTCAGGCATTTCCAACTCTTTCTATACACATAAATTTATACCTAACTGAAGGGTTTTGCTTCCAAAGTTCAAAAAGTTTTATGTACGGTAAAATTTTACATTGGGGGAAATTAACTCTATTTCTAACCTTTTGTAATTTAGATATCATTATTATTTTAAGCAAATCATTGAACGAAAAATCAATATTCAAAAATTCTTCTTTCACCCTTCAAACTGGCTTAACCATGTGTTTCTCCAACAATTAGTTATTTAGCCCTTCACTTTGGCTATATACTGTGGCAAACCTTCAAGAAACTCTGTGGGGGAAAAAAACTAAAACAACAAATTAAAACCAATAGAATTTTATTCGGGATATTCTTATATATGATTAGTATATCCATACCCAAATGTGCAGATTAAACCGAAAGAACAAAAATGCTTCATATTTTAATCAGAGACCACATACACAATAAGTGAAGGGCAAAATGATTATCCTTATAATGCTCTCTCTCCAAATATGATAGGCTTCAATGAAATTCCCTACTCTGGAGTTCCTGTAGTGGCGCAGCAGAAACAAATCCGACTAGGAACCATGAGGTTGCGGGTATGATCTCTGGCCTGGCTCAGTGGGTTAAGGATCTGGAGTTGCCGAGAGCTATGGTGTTGGTCACAGATGTGGCTTGGATCTGGCATTGCTGTGGCTCTGGCGTAGGCTGGCGGCTCTAGCTTCGATTGGACCCCTAACCTGGAAACCTCCATACGCTGCAGGTGTGGCACTAAAAAGCATAAATTCCCTACTCTAACAACATTGCCTATCACTGTAAATATCTGAAGCCCTCCACACTCAACTTCCAAAATGCCTCATTTGCTCTCTGCAACAAGCATTAGCACAGAGGTTCTGAATATAATTCTAGCACAGAGGTTCTGAATATAATTCTAAACTGGTTATGAAAATTAGCAATCTTGGTATTTCAGCCTATTTAAGAACTAATATAAAATGTAGAGCTTTATAATACATTCAAACCTAAGTTGTTATCAACTTAAAAGAGATTGATATACATAAAAGGTCTTACACGTAAGCTTCACGGTAACCACCAAGCACAAACCTATAGTAGATACACGAAAGATAATGAGAGAGGAATCTAAGCATACTACTAAAGAAAGTCATCAAACCACAAAGAAAGGGAGTAAGAGAAGAAGAAAGGAACAGAGGAATTACAAGACAGCCAGAGGCAGTTAACAAAATGGCAATAAGTATATATTGATAATTCTTTAAATGTAAAAGGTCTAAATTCTCCAGTTATAAGACAAAGAGTGGAGGTACCATTGTGACTCAACGGGTTAAGAACTGACATCTCTATGAGGATACGGGTTCAATCCCTGGCCTCGCTCAGCACGTTAAGGATCCAGCATTGCCACAAGCTGCAGTGTAGGTTACAGATGCAGCTCAGATCCAGCACTGCTGTGGCTGTGGTGTAGGCTGGCAGCTGCAGCTCCAATTTGACCCCTAGCCCAGGAATTTCCATATGTCACAGGTGCAGCCATAAAAATAAAAGACAGAATGGCTAAAAGGATTTTTAAAAGAACAGAAAAAGACCCATCTTTTTGCTGCCTACCAGGGACTTGCTTCACATGTAAGGACATACAAAGACTGAAAGTAAAGGGATGAAAAAGATATTCCAAGCAAATGGTGGTAGCTATACTTCTATCACACAAAACAGACTTTACAACAAAGATTGTAATAAGAGGCAAAAGCATTGCGAATTAACAAAGGGGTCAATCCAATAAGATATAGCATTTGTCAATATTTATGCACCCAACATAGGAGCACCTAAATATATAAAGCAATATTAACAGACTTAAAGGGAGAAAGAATCACCGATACAATAATATTGGAGGACTTTAATACCCCACTACATCATGGACAGGTAATCCAGACAGAAAATCAATTAGGAAACATAGGCTTTAAAAGACTTGTTAGACTAGATAAACTTACCATATATATGTTAACATATAGACATGGAACTTTTCCAGGATAGAGCATATGTTAGGGCACAAAACAAGTCTGAACAAGATTTTAAAGACTGAAATCACATCAAGCATCTTTTCTAACCACAATGGTATAAAACTAGAAATTAATTACAAGAAGAAAAATGGAAAATTCACAAATACAGTTAAACTTCAACAACACAGGTTTAAACTGAAAGGGTCCATATTTTTGCAGGGTTTTTTTTTTTTTTTTTTCAGTAAATACATACTACAGTACTACACAACCTAGGCTGGTTGAATCCATGGATGCAGAACTCCAGACATAGAGGGACGACTGCAAAGTTTTACATGAATATTTGACTGTTTGAGGGGTCAGTGCCCCCAACCCTCACATTGTTCAAGGGTCAACTGTATGTAGAGACTAAACAACATGCTACCGAACAACCAATGGGTCAGTGACAAAATCAAAAGTGAAATCAAAAAAATACCTTAAGGGAGTTCCCACTGTGGCTCAGCAGGTTACGAACCTGACTAGAATCCATGATTTGATCCCTGGTCTTGCTCTGTGGGTTAAGGATCAGGTGTTGCCATGGGCTGTGGTACCAGATGGCAGCTGAAGCTCTGATTTAACCCCTAGCCTGGGAACTTCCATATGCCATGGGTGCGGCCCTAAAATCAACCAAACAAACAAACAAAAAACCTTGAGACAAACAGAAAAGAAAATATAACATATAGGAGTTCCCATCGTGGCTCAGAGGAAACAAATCCGACTAGGAACCATGAGGTTGCATGTTTGATCCCTGGCCTCACTCAGAGAGTTAAGGATCCAGCGTTGCCGTGAGCTGTAGTGCAGGTTGCAGAGGCAGCTCGGATCCCGCATTGCTGTGGCTGTGGTGTAGGCTGGCAGCTGTAGCTCCAATTCGACCCCTAGCCTGGGAACCTCCACATGCCACGAGTGCGGCCCTAAAAATGACAAAAGACAAAAAAAAGAAAGAAAGAAAACATATCAAAATGTATGTGATACAACAAAAACAGTTCTACAAAGGAAGTTCAGAGTGATAGAAACCTACCTCAAGAAACAAGAAAAATCTCAAACAACCTAACTTTATACTTTAAGGAACTAGAAAAAGAAGAACAGAGCCCAAACTTAATAAAAGAAGGAAAAAACAAAAATCAAGAACAGAAATAGGAGTTCCTACTATGGCTCAGCAGGTTAAGAACCCGACTAGTACCCATGAGGATGCAGGTTTGATTTCTGGCTTTGCTCAGTGGGTTAAGGATACAGCAATGCTGCAAGCTGGATCTTGATCTTTGATCAAGTAGGGCTCGGATCTGGCATTGCTGTGGCTGTGGTGTATGGTGGCACCTGCAGCTCCAATTTGACCCCTGGTTTGGTAACCTCCATGGGCTGCACGTTCAGCCCTAAAAAGAACAGAAATAAATGAAATGAAATAGAGACTAAAAGGTTAATGAAATCAAGAGCTAGTTCTTTGAAAGGATAAAATTGACAAACCCTTAGCTAGACTTACAAAGAAAAAAGAGAGAGATCAAATGAACAAAATCAGAAATTAAAGAGGAGACATAACAACTGATAGCACAGAAATACAAAGGATAAGAGACTACTATGAACAATTAGGTCAACAAATTGAACACACCGGAGAAATGAATAAAGTACTAGAAGCAAACAATCATTCAAGACTATATCAAGAAGAATTTAAAAACATGAATGGAGACCACTAGCACGGAACCTGAATCGGTAATTTTAAAATTCCTCACCAACAAAAGTCCAGGATCAAATGGTTTCATTAGTGAATTCTATCAAAAAAGATTAATACCAGTCCTTCTCAAAATCTCCCAAAAAATAAAACAGGAGGTAACACTTCCAAACTCATTTTATGGGGCCAACATTACTCTGACATCAAAACCAGACAAAGATAAAACAAGAAAATTACAGGCTGGGGCGAGGATTGAACCTGTTCCTCCATAGCAACCCAAGCCACCGCAGTCAGATTCTTAACCCACTATGCCAAAGCAGAAATTCTGACAGTAAATCTTAAAAGTTCTCATCAGAAGCAAAAGTAAATTCTGTAACTATATGTGGTGACAGATGTGAATTAAGACTTACCGTGCTAATCATTTTGCAATATATACAAATATCAAATCATTATATTGCATACCTAAAACTAATATAATGCTGTATTATACTTAAAGAAGGAGAAAGGAAGGGAGGGAAGAAAGGAAAAAGCAAACAAATACTTCTTTCAAACATGTCCATATCTCTTTTTCTCCACTGTTCAAAGTCAAACATTTACACACACCTAGAGAAATCCTCTACCTGAGTCAGGGTGCAGCAACTATACTCCCCCCTCCAGGCACCCTGGAGAAGGCCACTCCCTGAGATAAGGAGCCCTCAGCTCTTAAACACTGTGTAAGGAGCTGCCACACCTCCATGCATACCTAAGAAGCTGATCCAGATTCCAACACTCAAGTATTTTTTTTATATAGTTGATATACAATGTTCTGTCAATTTCTGCTGTAAAAAGAGACCCTGTTATACATTTACATATATTCTTTTTCTCACATATAACTCCATCATGTTCCATCACAAGTGATTAGATATAGTTCCCTTTGCTATACAGCAGCAACTCATCACTTATCCACTTCAAACGCAATAGTTTGTAACCATTAACCCCAGACTCCCAGTCCATCCCACTCCTTCTCCCTCCCCCTCGGCAAACATAAGTCTGTTCTCCAAGTCCATGAATTTGTTTCTTTTTTATAGATAAGTTCATTTGTGCCTTATATTAGATTCCAGGTATAAGTGATATCATATGGTATTTGTCTTTCTCTTTCTGACTTACTTCACTCAGTATGAGAGTCTCTAGTTCCATCCATGTTGCTGCAAATGGCATTATTTTGTTCTTTTATGGCTGAGTAGTATTCCATTGTGTATATGTACCACATCTTCTCAATCCATTCATCTGTTGTTGGATATTTAGGTTGTTAACATGCCTTGGCTACAGTGAACAGCACTGCAGTGCTCACAGAGGTGCACGTATATTTTTCAATGAAAAATTTGTCCTGATATATGCCCAGCAGTGCAACTGCTGGATCATATGGTAGTCCTATATTTAGCTTTCTGAGGTATCCCCATACTGTTTTCCACAGTGGCTGTACCAATTTACATTCCCACCAACAGTGTAGGAGGGTTCCTTTTTCTCCATACCCTCTCCAGCATTTGTTTTTTGTAGACTTACTAATGATGGCCACTCTGACTGGTGTGAAATGGTACCTCACTTTAGTTTTAATTTGCATTTCTCTAATAATTGGTGATGTTGAGCATCTTTTCATGTCCCTGCCATGACTCGACTCTTAACTGGATTCCAGTGGACCATGGAGTCCCCCAACTCCCACAGAAAAAGTAGAAGACCATGAACAAATTCAAGAAAACTTCTACAGCTATAATCTGAAAATGATCATAAAAGAACTCAGTGATTTCCTGTTTATAAAATCACAGATCTAGTGCTCATTTCCGATCTTGGTAAAATGGTAATTTTATGTTGATTGGTATGTAGGTGTCTATGCTGCATTTAAAGATAGAAAGCAACCTGAAGATGTTCCTATTGATTAGTTTTACAAAGCAAGAAAAACTGAGTCCTGGGTAAATTCAATGACCCACCCAAATAGCCAGAAAGTGGCCAGTGAGAATCCATGTTGGCTGACCCTGAGACAAACACACTCTCTTCATTTGCCACAGATATTTATTCATGTCCAATAGATATTTATTGAATGTTAACCATGCACAAGACACAGAGGGACTATAAAGCTGAACGAAGGCAGTTATTACTTCAAGAAATCTAAAAATGTGTGGGTTTTAGACAATGTTTTTACAGTTTTAATATGCAAATTGTCACGTGAAGTCTTAAATGGAATTTTAGGGGACTATCTGAAAGTAATTCTCCTCACAGGCCTAGTACCTAATTTTGAACTTAATCTTTTCACCATTCGACTATAACTGTAACCCTTCAACTACAGACGGTGGCTATCACAGCAAGAACGCCGACGATGATAACAGCAATGACGAAGACAAGGGCAATGATGAGACCCAATATATAAGACATTACTATGTACTAGTGACTGTTCTGGAACCTTTATATACTTGGCTTATCTAATTTTTGCAGTAATAGTTGGAGGGAGGTACTATTACATCTCTATTTTATAAAAGGCCTGAGGAAAGTATGTCCTTACTAATTCTGGCCCTGGGTCTTCCCCTGATTAACTGAAAAGTCTCTCCCCGCCCCCCAGACCTCAGTTCCTTCCCCTGTGAATGTGAAACGACAAAGCAGGCCCTGTGACTTCCAATGTCTCTTCCAGGTGGCGCATTCTGTGATTTACTGACTTAAGGTATCCAACCAATCTCTTTCCTTTGACAGAGGAAGGAAAACACTTTATAATAATAATAAATTTTGCCTCAAATTACAAAATCCAGACCTTCAACTATGCAGAAGTTTGGGGGTAATGGAAGGCAAGTAGTTACAGGTTTGACTCGTATACCCTTAACTTTCATCTAGGCTCCAAACTCAAGATTTTTTTGAAAGCTAATGCCAAAATAACATACAGCTGGAGTTCCTGTGGTGCACTGGGTTAAGAACCCAGCGTTGCTGCACCTGACTCTGATTTGACCCCCTGGCCAAGGAACTTCCACATGCCACAGGTGCAGACAGAAAAAAAAAAGAAAAAGGAAAAAAACATACAGTCATTAACGGTGGTGCTTAAATAAGACAAAAGGCTTTTTAAATGCCTAATTATGATCAGGAGTCATCTGTAAAAACATATGAAAATACAGGTGAGAAGAAAAAAGCATGATATAATACAGGCTATAGTTTGGGGGGGGGCTGTTTTGCTTTTTACACAAGGAAAGAAGCGAGAACATTTGATGGTGGTTGTAACTGGATAATAGGATTTGGGAGATTGTTCTTTTTCTTATTTTTTTAAATATAAGCTTAAATGACCTCCATAATTAGAGGTGAGACTTCCCTTCATGAAGAGACAAAAGGTACCCAATACTCTCACACTCATTTCTTCTGAGAAGAAAGAAAATCCTCGCCTAAAAACATCTCAGTAACACTGCAGAAATTCCAGAAATACAGGTTTAGAGGAGAACATCATTATTATCCACCACAGACGCGGAAGAAAAAACTCCTCTGTTGCGTCAGGTCCAGAATAACCAAGTTTCACAGGATGTTTCAGGAATGCTGGCAAGGGAAGTCGCTGTGGAGTCCAGGGACACACAGCTTCTCAGAGGGGGGACCCCGGGAAAGAACAGGTGCAGCAGAAAAGGCACAAGCCAGACACCCCGGTCTGGAGCAGGTTCCCTCTGAGTGCTCCTGCCCGCACCACAGCCAAACACATGGCCACGGGGACTTCACACAAGTACAAATGTCCTTTTCTCTCTGAGGCACCAGAGCAGAGGGAGGACAGACAGCATATATCATGGAATCTGCAACTGTTAAAACAAATCAACCACAACCAAAGTAATCTAAGCTTTCATTGGGCTACAGGATAAGCACAGACACATGTGCGTTCATATATAAACATGCAATACATACACACACACACATACACACACACACACACACACACACGGCCCAGTTTACAACACAAATCAATGACTGTGGCTTTGGATGGTGACAACGAAACACTTCACTAGATAGCACTCTGGAGAACCTTCTGTGAACACATTATTTCTCTGGAGATAACCACTGATACTACCAAAAAGAAACAAACAAAAAGTACAAGGTAAAAATCACATTCAGAATGCTATGAATTATTCTATTAATTATGAACCCTCAGCCTTACTTAAACGGGCCTTTTTTTTTTTTTAACTACCTTGTGGCAAGGAGATAAAGACACATTTGATATACAAAGAATATGAAAACTAGAACAGGAAAAGTCAGCTCCTCCTTTGGAAGTCTGACAGACAATACCTGGCGTCAATGTCGCATCACACCCTGATTCGGGGGAGGGCTACAAGGGAGCCAAGGAGCCCAACTTGCCCACAGCTCCAGACTCGCCCTAGGCACACACATCACACTGGGCTTCCCCAGCCCTACCACCATCAAGAAAGAAACAACATGAAGGCCTGCCCGTGTCCTCTTTCTTTATCAATTTCAAAAGACACATTTCTGTTGACTGATGCCAGAATTCAACTTGAACGGTTACTTAAAAACTGGAAAATAATATAATGTAACTAAATAAAGAGATGCCATCACTTGGTTTTTTTTTAGGGCATTTTGGATTGTTTGTTTCTAAGTGCAAAGTTGACACCTACTGACTTTACCCAGCAGTAATTAAATACATCTAACATTAGATAAAGAAATTCAACCTACCTCATCGAAGGTGGTGTCATCTTTCTTCAAAGCTATAAAGTAAAAAAAGGGAAAGGAAACAGTTATTGTGAAACATCTCAAAGAGACCAAGTATCTAAGTCCTAGAAAACAGGAAAAAAACAAAGCAGTATGGTGTTTTCCTTTCAGAAAGTAAAACTGTACCGCAATCTGAATAACAATGTTATGATACAAATATAAAAAGTGCAAATGAAAGAGCTGCACAGCACGCATCTTTGTGAAACACTTTCATAAACATGTAAATGGAACTACCCTCCCAAAGATGAAGAAGAAGTATGCATATCTTTCCTCTATGTCTTCCTTGGTGGGAAAATATTCTAATGAAATTATGAAAGAATAAAAAGTAACCTTAAAGAAATTTCCCTGTAAACTTCTGGTGTTGGCTTGGCTATCACCAGGCCTGGTGGATGGACCTCCCAAACAAATTGTCAGGAAGACACCCACTCTGCATGGTACCACCAGGATGAGATTTCCATACTGAGAGAAGTTTAAATACAATGATGAAAGATTAAGCGTGTAAAATAAGCACTGTGGAAACATAATTCAAACATTTTCAATATAAAAACTTTCATAACAAAGTATCACCAAAGGGAACAATACATTCAGGGTATTTTATAAGAACCAGTAGATACTTTTTTCTTTCTTTCTTTCTTTCTTTCTTTCTTTCTTTCTTTCTTTCGTGTGTGTGTGTGTGTGTGTGTGTGTGTGTGTGTGTGTGTGTGTGTACGCGCATGCGCTTTCTAGGGCCCCACCGGGAGCATATGGAGGTTCCCAGGCTAGGGGTCCAATCAGAGCTACAGCTGCAAGGACCAGCGGATGCTTGAAAATTATTTTAAATATTCATGGCTTCAGAACTGAAATTTTATTACTCCAAACAGGAAGAGAAGTGTGTCATGCATAGTTGGCAAACACCTAGCTCCTTCAATCCTACAATTATTGGGAACATTTCATATTAAGGAGAATGCACAAAGGAGTGAATTTAGCTGAAAGCACGAGTTGGAGCAATGTTTCAGATGTACAGAATTGTGCCTAAGTGCCTTCTGGTCCATCCTGGACAGTTCTGTTCAGAGCAGAAGTGCCTGGGCAGTAACTCTTTCTTGGAAAGTCATGCTCTGACCCAAGAACTAGAAAGCAAATTGTTTTGGCAATTTAAACTATGTGATAAGTCCTGTCCCTAAATGCTTTGAAGCCATCATATCAAAGCTTACATTATACAGTCTAGCAATCTTGCAAAGGTTCTTTTCTCCGTTTCATACTCTATCTTTTTAAAACATCAAGAAGGCTGTGGTTGTGGTGCTGAGTTACGGCAGATGAGGATAGTCTGATGAAGATAAAATGTTTCTCAAAGTTTAACTCTTAGTCTTCCCCTTTTGCCTGAGAAACTGATCTTGTAATTGTTTTTTCTCCTTCCTTTATTAGAGAACCATTTCGTCTGAATAGAAAATAAAAAGCAGACCTTTGTCTCAGTCTCAGATGGCTTATCTTGCATTCAATGACTTACCCACATTATATTATAGATTGGACTTAACTTACCCTAAAATAGCCTTCTTTCATAAAAAAGATATAAGATTCCAGATGATTTTTAACAATGACCATTTCTTTTGGTCTTTTTTACGGCCGCACCCATAGCATACGCAGGTTCCTAGGCTAGGGGTTGAATCAGAGTTGTAACTGCCGGCCTATACCACAGCCACAGCAATGCGGGACCCAAGCTGAGTCTGTATCCTACACCACAGTTTACAGCAATGCCAGATCCTTAACCCACTGAGCAAGGCCAGGGATCGAACCAAGTCCTCATGGATACTAGTCGGTTCATTAACCACTGAGCCACGACGGGAACTCCAACAATGATATTTTTAATTCACAATGTTAAAACTTCTAATCTCAAGGCTTTTTTTTAACATCATTTAACAATGTTTCTAGATTATACCCCTCACTCTCTCAACCCAAGGCATGTCCTTTCATTAACATACTTGACTATATAAAATATTAGTGACCTAGGTAAATATAGACAAGTTGCTCCATCTTAAAAAGACAGTTTTTGGGAGTTCCCGTCGTGGTGCAGCAGAAATGAATCTGACTAGGAACCATGAGGTTGCGGGTTTGACCCCTGGCCTCGCTCAGTGGGTTAAGGATCCAGCATTGCCATGAGCTGTGGTGTAGGTTGCAGACATGGCCTGGATCTGGCCTTGCTGTGGCTCTAGCATAAGCCAGCAGCTGTAGCTCTGATTCAGTCCCTAGCCTGGGAATTTCCATATGCCACAGGTGTGGCCCTAAAAAGCAAAAAAAAGGAAAAAAAGACATGATTAGCTCTTTGATTTCAAATACAATTATTGTACAGCCTCACACCTCACTCATTTAACAAAGATTAATGTAAAACATATTATATTGTTTCCATGCCAGATGCAAAGCTACAGCTGCAAGCTTACCATTCATAGCACAAACTTAAATCTTTCTTTATCTGGAACATGACAAAAGCTCTGGAAATTTAGCCCTGGGTTTTCTTAAGCAAAGCATCCAAAAAGACCTATAGTTGAAACTTAGGTAACCACAAACATGGAATGAAGACCCTCAAACTGAGAGATGAAGAGAGCAGAAATCAGAATGTCTTTGAACACCTAGACAGCACTATTTCCTTCTTGCCACCTAGGTCCTGCCAGTTCCTCCAACATTCTGGATAAAAGGGTGGGATTTGTAGACAGAAATAAAAGAAAGAAACAGAAGGGGTATTATAGGTGTATTTTCTAAGCTATAAGGAGCTGGAAACCAGATCATCATCCGTACACACTATCCTCAAGTTCAGGACATTAGAGGGGAGAATATTTTAAGAACTTCATTGAAACCCATCATTACTAGACTGACATCTTGAACAGTTTCTTTTAAATACTGAATCCTTGCCCTGGACAGCAATTAATGGTAACAACAAAGGCCAATTAAAGATGTCTTTGCCAAATATTTATCAGGTCATTGATGAATAAACTCTGACCTAAACAAGCACACAGCATCTTATTATTGATTACATTCCCTGATTGTCATTAATCTTTCATGGAAATGCACATCCAAAATTGTCTTCAAAGATATCATGGAAAAACAAGCATACCACATTTTTCTGGGTTAACAAAGGGGCATATATTAAACCGTTTAAGACAATAAGTTATTCTATTCAGCTCTCTGCTCAGATATTGTTCCCTCTAAAAAGCTTCCCATGATCTCACCAAGACTTAAGTGGTAGCTCTTCTATGTTCTCTAACAGCAAATTATGCTAATCTTCATGGTAGAATTTGTCAATGTCCATTCACTGACCTGTCTTCTCTTCACGACTTTGAGGACAGGGACTAGTAACAATGGTCATCAGATCTAAACACCAGCACAGTATCTGTGCACATACTAGTACATAGGGAGGTACTTGATAATCATTCGCCAAATTATGAGCTGGACTTTAAAGGCAAAGCATGTTATATTTTGAGATATACTAAAGTGTTGACATATGAAAACCATGTACTATTCTCTCTTATGAAAGAATCACAGATACAAATTCCATTTCACAGTTTGCAAAAACCCCAAAATTCAGTGTAACCACAGCCTCTTCCTTTTAGTCAGTTCTCTCACAAACTTCATCTTTAAAAAAATGGTAGGGAGTTCCCGTCGTGGCGCAGTGGTTAACGAATCCGACTAGGAACCGTGAGGTTGCGGGTTTGATCCCTGGCCTTGCTCAGTGGGTTAAGGATCTGGTGTTGCCGTGAGCTGTGGTGTAGGTTGCAGACGCGGGTTGGATCCTGCGTTGCTGTGGCTGCGGCGCAGGCCAGTGGCTACAGCTCTGATTAGACCCCTAGCCTAGGAACCTCCACATGCCGCGGGTGCGGCCATAAAATGACAAAAGGCAAAAAAAAAAAAATGGTAAATATGGGGTTCATCTCAGATATTACAAAGAATAAACTTCCTTTCTCAAGGAGATAATTCAATTAAGTGTAAAGAACTATATTCAAATGAATATGAAGAAATGTCAATTTGACCTTAATCTTACACTGGATATCAGAGAAAGTCTTTCTCCTTCTAGGCAATCGTTCAAAAATAAAAAAGAAACAAGGAAATAAAAGCGGAAGTGGATTTTAACATAAGCTCTTTAAACAATTAAGTTCCCATTTGTCTTTGTTTATGCTAACCTAAATTAAAAAAAAAAAAAAAACCATGAGACAACTATAGCAATTCCCAATAAGTGAACACAATGGCACTATTTAGCAGAAAACCATAAATACACTGAAATCAATGGATGACTCTGAAATTCAATTACACCCATCTTAGAAAAGAACCATAGCTGTACAACAGTCACTCCCTAGCAGAGGTCGTAAATTAAAGTGCAATGGCTTGAAAACCAATGTGCTTTATTAGACCTTTTATAATATAGTAATCTCAGATCAGCTGTATCTGGGGTGGGCAGTGACAAAGTTGGTAGGATCTTTCATGTGTGAGTAAATTAAACATTAGCACTGTCGCTTTTACATAGTCAGGATTATTATTAATCTTTTATAATGATCGATTATTAATCTATAATTAATGGATATTATAATTAATGGACTTTCAAAAATTGTCCTCATTTTCTATAGATGAATGATTACTAACTTCTCATGGCTAAGCAATGATACCATGTATTTTACCATATCACCAACTATGCTGTTGAGTCATTAACTTAAAAGGCAAAACAAAGTATGTTTATTTCAAAAGGCATGGTAGGCTGGTTAAAGGGAATGAATATATTGAGATGCTGGATTATCCAGTAGGAATAAGCCATTCACTCTTTGATCGCTTCCTGAAGTACCAATGAAGAAAGGAAGAAGACAGGAGATAAACACAGAAGGCTGAAGGCATATCAACAGCCTCCAGTACTGATCTTGACCATGTGACAAACACAGCACCAGACAATTTATCCCATCTTATCTTCACAACAACTTTAAGAAAATTGACAGATAAGGACTCTGGGATTTCAAGAAATTCTGTTAGTTGCCCAAGGCACACAGCAAGGGGGTGACAGGATGGGATTAAACCCAGAACACCCTAATTCCAAAATGCACCCTGCTTGCAGGTTAGTTACACTGTAAAGTCAATGGACACTTCTCTTACTTCTCTTGCTTTCGACCTAGAAGATCCATTACGTCAGCACTGTGTCATCACTAATAATGATAATGATATATTAGGAATGTCTGTTGAGTCTTTTATTCCAAACAACATAGGACATCACACGCATTATTTCACTAAGTGCCAATAACAAAACCGACTTGAGAAAACTGAAGTTCAGAAAGTGAGGCACTCGTCTAAGGTCACTCGGGCAGCAACAGTGGCAATCCCAGGCCACCTGACACACAGCCCACACCCTTAACCTCTTCACTACAGTAATCCTATAGAAAAGCTTCAATCCAATGGCCTCGCACCTGAAAAAACTTTAAATAATCATACTGATTTAACTGCTTCTTGATTTTGCAAATAAAACCTTAAAAAATACACAGATAACAAAGACTTATTTTCTGTAATGCTACTTCTAATAAATGCCTTGAGTTTAGTATACAATTACAATCATCTAAACCTCTCTATCTCCTTTTACAGTATTCCAGACAGATTTGCTGTTCAGCATCATGACCCTCCACCAAGACAAGAAATAATCAGCTATGTTCACAGCACTGTACTGTGTCTGAAAGGAGGAAGTAAAATCTACTAGATCTTAGAAGACATTTTAACAAGAGTTGGAATCAAAAGGAGTTTCACATCATTAAATCTCTATAAGCTAGAAAATCCAATTAACTATAATAACCCATTTGCCAGCATTGTAGTTAAGCCAAATTTTACTGATTGTCAATCAAAACCTTGAGATGATTTAAGCATAAGGAATTTTTACATCAATGTCCTTGGTTTCTTACTGAGACTCAATTGCAATGAATTATTTAACACAAAACTGGAAGGGCTCCAACAGAGTTATTAGCATTAGTAAATATATATAGTTGATGCGTTTTTGAACAGGGCTTAATGGACTCCAGGACATGCCTCTGATGGTTTGGGGAAGAAGAGGGGCCCTGAAATATCCTCCTTCTTAAGGCAATCAACACCTTGTTCTTTCACACTCTCCTTGGCTTCAAACTTCATTTGAATGCAGGGTCTCTTCAAAGGCATCCCTAACTCTAATTCATAAAACTGCAAATATCCAATACATGAAATAAATAAAACCAGGACTAAATATTGATTTCACACCATAATTTTACAGTCTTTTTGCAAAAGATTATGTATACCAATATGAAATTTTAAGTTAAAAGCCAATAAAGAAAACTAGGCTAAACAATTTTTTGACTATGAAGTATGCATATTTCAGGAGACACTGATTTTTAAATGAATGGATGGAAGGATGACAATACTCACATACACTCCTATGTTTTATGTGTGTGTTTTATTTTGAGGAATTAAGCACCTGATGCTTAATTTTCATTAACACCTTCATTAACATGGATGACATGTTAAACAAGTGAAACAAAGGCTAAAGGCTTCTTAGGGACCCAGGGGTTATTTTTAGAACTTGTGCGATCTTCTTGCTGAAAGCAGTTACTTGTATAAACGAAAGTTAAGATGTTAGAGGAAGAAGCTACCGTCTTAAGGTTAAACGGGGGTTTTTGTGGCCAACCCTAGAAATATAACCAACCCATTCCGCGTGACACTGTTGTCACCACGTCTGTGACATGGATTTATTCCTGAATGTCCTAAACACTTCTGGGCCGGCTATTTGTCGGTCAGTTTGGTTGGCTGATTTAAAGACAATAGCCCTGGAGCTCCAGTAAATGGAGTAAGTTTGGGAGACTTATTCCCCGATGTTCAGACAAGTTCACAGAGCGCATTTCTCTGCAGAGATGGAAAGATTCAGAGAACTCCGGACTGAACATGCAAATCTCGCTTTCGAGGACCCGAAGTACGGAACAAAAGGTCCCAAGGTATCTGTCCCACTTCTCTTTAGACTGGATGTGTTAAACAATGCCAAGTACAAAGTCAACATTTCTCCAATTTCCAAAGCTAAATTACTGACTCAACACCCAACACCAAAGCCTGCGCACAAAATAAATAAATAAATAAATAAATAAATAAATAAATAAATAAATAAATAAATAAATAAGTGACCCAGGCGGCCGCGCAGCCGGGTGAGCCGCAGGGGCGGGGGCGTCCCCTCGTTTGTCCCCCGCGGGCGCGAAAGACGGAGGAGCGCCTAGCGGCCAGGAGAGGAAACCCAAATTGTACGCTTAAGACCATACACACATGAACCCTCAGATGCCGAGGGACAGGGGTATCTCTCCTTTTCGTCGTCGCCCTCCCCCAGGTCCCGGGAACTGCTCCCTCCACCTCCGCGCGCAGCGCACCCCACCTCAGTCCCGGGTGGCCCCGGCACTGCTAGTGCCCGAAGCACGGGGCCGACCGGCCGGTTGCCCCAGAGAGTATCCCACTCACCAATGCGGCTGAAACTATCCGACAAAGTTCTCCGCAACTTCTTCATCTTGCCGATCTTCTCGGCAGGCTGCGGCTCAATGAGGTCGCACATCTGGGCGACACGGGGTTCGGGCAACTTCCCCAAACTGGTCCACAGCGGAGCGCAGACAACAGCTAGGGCGCGCGGAGCGGGGAAGGCGGCGCCTCCACCTCCTCCTCCACCTCCTCCTTCTCCTCCTCCTCCTGCGGCTGGGAGGCGACGCGCTGAGCTGGGGAGGCTCAGGGCTGGCTCCGCTCGGGCCTGGGCCGCGGCTGGGCGGGCGGGGGCGTTCTACGTGGTGCCACGGGCGGCCGTGATAGCCGCCGCCGTGGTGGTCCCGCGCCGCGCTGCCGCCGCCCCGCTCATTTTCCCTCCTTTGTAACCGAGAGGAGCGCGGCCGCCGGCGCGGGAGGGTGGCGCGGGCGGAGGCGGGCCGGGGGCGGTTCTGGGACGAGGTGCGGGAGCCGGGGGTTGCCTAGTGCGCGGGGCGCGGGCGGGGTCAAGTTCTCAGCCCCGAGTTCCGGGCGCTCGGGAGAAAGAGCCGCGGCATGGAACCTCCAGCAGCTCTGCCCTCAACGCCCCTCCCGCCGCCTCCGGCGCCGCCGCCCACGCCGCCCACGCCCCGCCTTCCCTTCGGCCAAGGCCCCCAGGCGCTGGACCCCCGCGCGACCTCGCGCCCAGCCCGGAGCCCGCGTCTTCAGCAGCCCTCCCGGGTCCCCTTGCGCCCCCGCGGCGCCCCGACTGGGCCGCCCCCGCGCTTCGGCCCCAGCTGCCCGCCCCGCCCGCGCGCTCCAGGACCGCGGAGCACTGCGAACCGGCAAGGCAGAGAGCCGGTCGCCTCTGCGGACCCCAGTCTCGCGCTGGTGGGACGCCTTGAAAGGAAAGGGGCTGAACCTATCGATCGTTTATCTTAGTGGTTTTTCTCGTTGTCAAGATCGCTTGTGGAGAGAGCGCGGAAAGGGGGTTGGGGGCGGGGGTCGGCCGAGACCGCTGCCTCCGGGCAGCGGAAGGGCCTCTAGGGTGCACTCAGGTTTGATGGTGACTTTTTATTCTTCAGTTTTGCCAAGGAAACTGTTGAGTGAAAGATCTAAAGGGAAGGGGGGGATTTTTTGGGGGGAGAGTCAAGTGCACAAGCAAAAGCTTCATCTTTAACTCCCCAAGGCAGGGCTAGTGCTGTTTCCTTCATCCCTCTGTCATACAGAGTGACAGACAGCGATGTAGTTGTAACTGATTTCTGATATGGATACTCAGTTCTGTAGTAAATCGCAAACAGAAGGCCTTCTTCTAAATTGGAGGACTTTGAGGCCAAAGATATTCTGACCTCTTCCTCCCTCACCCCCCAAAAAAGGAACTTTAAATAGGTTGGGAGCTGGGGAGGCCTTATAAAACCCCCGAAGGTACAGTTCAGGCAGCAAACACACGTCATCTTTATTCTGCTAAAACGTGGTGCAAGGAGAGGAGCCTTCAAGTCAATCTCCCAGGGGACACTGAAGGAA
The DNA here is from genome assembly GCA_004024745.2 of Catagonus wagneri. Lineage (NCBI taxonomy): Eukaryota > Metazoa > Chordata > Mammalia > Artiodactyla > Tayassuidae > Catagonus > Catagonus wagneri. Next base: position 881,678 of record PVHT020000175.1, read on the forward strand.
GGTGGGGGAGGGTCTGAATGTGTTGACTGGGGGCCAGCAAACTCCTTATGAATAGAAATGTAGTCATCTTGAGTCATCTGGCTGTGTAAGTAATAAGAGCTTGGAAGCTTGTGACAATGCTCTTCGGTTTAAAGGAAGTTTTGGGGAGCTGATGTTTTATTAATAGGTTTTTATCTGAGAATAAAAACTAGGCCTCTGCCTTCCTTAAATTGTAGGTAGAACACTTTGATTTGTTCTGCCCTGCCCTGAGCACATCAAAGGGTCTTGATAGACTGTGGCTTAGAAAAGACAGGAAATCAAGACAAGAGGGGAGCAGAGACTTTTTCGTTGAGAAAGTCAGTATGAGTTAAAATGCAAGGATATTGGGTCCCAGTGACCGTATCTAGAATTACTGACAGCCCAAGTGTGGCCTCAGACAGGAAAAAGTTAGACTTTTACCACTTCCTCAGATTAGTAGGGGAGAAAGTTAGCAGCAGCTGTGAATGAAAAGACAAATATAATCAATCAAAATACTGATGGGTTCTACCTATCAGTAAACGAAGATGAAGACATAGTTATTAATTGAATGAACTTTGACAACTATTCCTCTGCGGCTGTCTTATTAATTCTATTATTCACTCTGACAGTGGCTGTTCCGTGGGAGGTGGGGGGAATATATATATATATATTCTCTGTTTTACCTTCCTAGTATTTAGTATCATTGACTTTTTAAAAGATCAACTTCTGCTTGAATAAATTATAGTATATGCACACGAAGGTAGAGAAGGTAAATATTTTTAAGTGAGATAGATGAATGCATATTGATGTATAAATATGTCTAAGGTAAATGAAAAAAAGCATATTTACCGTCAGCCCATTTCCATATGTATAAGAAAAAAATGTATAGACATATATATGTTCCTATATACTTAGAAAATTTCTGGAAAAAAATGTAACTGTGCATACACAGAATAGAGAGAACATTTTCTTTGTACTTTGTACCTTTAAGTATACTTTGAATGTCTTACCCCCCCAAAAATTCATTACTTTTACAATAACAAAAATAGTAATTTAAAACATAAACATAATATTTAGTTCATTTTTATCTATCCCATTACAGAAAATTTTCACCTAATTACAGTTGTATACATTGCAGAAGAAACAATTGTTAACAGCAGACCAAGTAAGCCTTGGCAATTATGAATAACCAACTTCCCATTATATGCTTATGCCTTTATTGGTTATAAGTTAAAATGGCTAATTTTGCAAGAAACTGTTATGCAAAAAAAGGAAATGTTTAACTGGATGCTTTTAAGACACGTGCACTTATGTTACAGTATTCAACTCTTTATATGGTTATTTGTTTCACATTTGCATACAATGTATTGCTACCACTGAGAAGTAATGTGTTGTCCTCAGAAACAAAGATGACTATCCAGCATCTGTGTGGCATATGTATTTTCAGTGGGAGGATGGATCTGTGCCAGTTCTCCATTTGAACTTCTGGTTCACAAGGTTATATTTTTGGCTGGTCTGAATTAAAGATGCAGTGCCTTTTAAACAGATTTGCTTACTGTGAGGCTGCACCCAGACTGGGTTGACCTTAATTCATCAATTAAAGCACGTGTGAGTATTAATTAGGCGTGGAGTAAGAGCAGCAGTGGCTGTGGAGACCCAGGACTCCTGGGTCTCATCCCTACTCTGTCACCAAGTGTCGTGTGGCCTTAAGTAAGTGACTTACCCACCTCCTTATCTATAAACGAGGGTCTTGAACTACCTGACCTCTAGGGTCATCCATAGTTGCAAAATTCTGATTCTAAGTTAAATGATAAAATTTCTCCTCTACAAAGCTGCTCAAATCTGGAATACATTAATGAAGAGTAATTAACACACAAATAAGGTATAGAGACAAAGATCCACTGACAAAATTTGTGTGAAATTTAAGATACATTATTTCTAGTCTTGTTATACGTGAATTATGCTTTTATTATGAATAGATCTTGTCCATATAAGAAAAATAGCAAGCTAATATGCTGGCAGTAAATTTTAAGGGAATGAATCCTAATCCAAATGAGATGAAATATAGAGGGTTTTTTTTTTTTTTTTTTTGCTTCTTACGGCCACACCCACGACCTATGGAAGTTCCCAGGCTGAATCAGAGCTGCAGCTGCTGGCCTAAATCACAGCTATAGCAATGCCTGATCTAAGCCACGTCTACAAACTGCACCACAGCTCACAGCAATGCCGGATCCTTAACCCAGTGAGCAAGGTCAGGGATCAAAACCACATCCTTCTGGACACTAGTTGGGTTCAACAGGAGCCACAACAAGAATTACTAGAGAATTTGATTAGAATCTAAAATATCAGCAAAGCAGAAGCAGATTTACTGACTATATTATTAGGAGTTCCCATCGTGGCACAGCAGAAATGAATCCTACTCAGATTTGGATCTGATGTTGCTGTGGCCGTGGTGTAGGCCAGCAGCTGTAGCTGATTTGACCCCTAAGCTGGGAACCTCCATATGCCGCAGGTGCAGCCCTAAAAAGCCAAAAAAAGAAAAGATATTATCAGAGAAAAGAAATCCATGAAACAGATACCAAGTATGTGGGGACTAGAGTTGGAAAGTGAAGTTAAGAGAAAACACATGTTTAGCAATGTAAAATTTTAGAATTTAGCCCAAGTGTAAATAGCTAAAGATTAAGACATACAGTTGAGTGTAATTATTAAAGTGATGGAAACTTACATAATTAAATATCCTCTTAGAACTCTAGCAGTTACCGTAGTTAATTGCTTTTAGAATCAGATATTATCCTTTTTTTTTTAACACATCCAGAAACCAAAGTAGCACTAGGTTAGGGGACCTATAACAAGTTCCCAGTGAGTCATCAGTGAAATTTGTACATGGAATGGAAACCTCTTGTCACCAATGTGTTTTTTTTTTGGCTGCTCCATCAGTATGCGGAAATTCCTGAGCCAGGGATCAAACCCAAGCCACAGCAGCCACTAGAGCAGCTGAAGTGACACCACCAGATCTTTAACCCACTGTGCTACAGTGGGAACTCCTTGTTACCGACTTTTATGCTCCAACCATTTGATAATTTCAAGTCTTAAAGGTTCCTTTTTGTTGTTGTTGTTGTTGTTTTTGACAAAGAGAAAATTAAAATCAGAAAGGAGATGGAGGAGTTCCGAGTTCCCTGGTGGCTCAGTAGGTTAAGGACCTGGTGTTGACATTGCTGTGGCCACATAGTATTTTTTTATTGTCTTTTTGTCCTTTTATGGCCATACCAGCGGCATATGGAGGTTCCCAGACCAGGGGTCTAATCGGAGCTGTAGCCGCCGACCTACACCACAGCCTCAGCAACACGGGATCCGAGCCACATCTACGACCTGCACCACAACTCATGGCAATGCCGGATCCTCAACCCACTGAGCGAGGCCAAGGATCGAACCCACAACCACACGGTTCCTAGTAGGATTCGTTTCCGCTGCGCCACGACGGGAACTCCTCCTGTGGACACACAAATGGAAGCTCTCCTACCTCTCCCCCTCCCATTGCCTAGTCACTCAGGATTCAAATCATTTTCACTTTTACAGAAATCATCAAACCTCCCAGCTTATTTAGGAATAAGACCTATATTTTTCTGATTGTTTTGTAGGCAATTTTATATTTTTCTTTTTTTGTTTGTTTGTCTTTTTGCCTTATCAAGGGCCGCACCCGCGGCATATGGAGGTTCCCAGGATAGGGGTCTAACAGGAGCTGTAGCCGCCGGCCTATGCCACAGCCACAGCAACGCGGGATCCGAGCCGCGTCTGCAACCTACACCACAGCTCACGGCAACACCGGATCCTTTACCCACTGAGCAAGGCCAGGGACCGAACCCGCAACCTCATGGTTCCTAGTCGTATTTGTTAACCACTGAGCCACGACGGGAACTCCCAGTTTTATATTTTTCATCATATATTTTAAGACAGCTAGGGACATAAGTAAAATAAAGTACTTGCAGATGGCTGTAGGAAGAACAAAGAAGTTGTGAAACCAACCAAATGATGTCAGTGTTTATTAGCTCTGGAATTCTCTTCTGGAGCAGCAAGTTAAGGAAGGATCTGATGTTGTCACTGCAGCGGCTTGGGTCACTGCTGTGGCATGGGTTTGATCCCTGGCCCAGGAACTTCCACATGCCACAGGCACAGCCAAACAAAAACAAAACAAAACAAAATAGTTTTGAAGAAACTACCAGGGTCAAAGAGTGCACTGAAATACTGGTAAATTCCCCTCTCCTGCTAAACCATGCCTAAGTGATATAATGGCCCCTCATTCCTGCTTTTTACTGTTCTATAGTTTGTACAATACAAGTTTATATGGGAAAATATCTACCGCCATTTTGAACTAATATACAATTTACTTAATTATCCCTTTGATGTTACTTGGGTGTATGGTACAAATGTGTCACTGAGAGAGTCCTCACTTATTATTGGCATCAATTTCAGTGCATTATATTGTACCCATCAAAATTAAAATTCAGAGTCCAGTCCTATAACTGAACTCTGGACATAGATGTGAAAGTGGTCAGAAGCTAATACTTTAGTGAATCAAAACAGTATGACTTTTGGTCAGTCCAGACAAATTCTGTTAGGAGCAATTAAATTCAGTAACGCAGCTTTTCTATTAAAAACACCCTAGTCTTTCTTCCCAAGGCCCTTGATAGTTTATCTGCATTCATATGCCTCTTCTATTTTTTTTTTCCTTTTTTTGTCTTTTGTCTCTTTAGGGCCACACCTGAGGCATATGGAGGGGTCGAATCTGAGCTGTAGTCTCCGGCCTACACCACAGCCACAGCAACGCAGGATCCGATCCATGTCTGCGACCTATACCACAGCTCATGGCAACACCGGATCCCCAACCCACTGAGCAAGGCGGGGGTTTGAACCCACATCTTCATGGATACCAGTTGGGTTCCTTAACAATTGAGCCACGACGGGAACTCCTCACGTGCCTATTCTAATCAAGTGCTTACAAGCCAGAAATAGTATCCATAGGATATTTATATTAATGGTGTCTGTTTTTTCCTACCTTATTCCCCAGCTAAAATGACTCATGATTTATAATTTTTAAATGTAACCAGAAAAACTTATGGCTTTATTATAGGCTATTAATTAATGTTCTCATCTTACTTTAACCCATACTAATATAAGAGATATTATCATTACCACTATTTTACACAAGGAAATAAGCATAGAGATGCCAAGAAACTGAACCCAAGAGAACACAAATTCCAGTTTTAGACTGAGACAAACCTTGGTTACCAAAATATTTTCTTTTATAAAGCATTTTTATAGCATAATGTATGGCATTTTCTTTTTCTTTTTATATACTTCAGGTATAACTATGGTTGTCCTTATTTTATAGAAAAAAACTATTCTGAAACAGAATGGGTACAAGGAACTGGCCAAAGTCAAGCAGGTTATTGGATGGATCTAAACTTCTATTTTTTTCCTTTTTTTTTTCTTGGATGGATCTAAACTTCTAAACTCCAGTGCTGTATTTTGCCTTTTCCATCCTTATGGGAAGAAATTAAAAATGTAGTATTAAAATATGTACAATTGGATGGAGTTCCCTTCGTGGCTCAGTGGTTAACAAATCCGACTAAGAATGATGAGGTTGCGGGTTTGATCCCTGGCCTTGCTCACTGGGTTAAGGATCCAGCATTGCCGTGAGCTGTGGTGTAAGTTGCAGACGCAGCTCGGATCCCGTGTTGCTGTGGCTGTGGCGAAGGCTGGCAGCTACAGCTCCTGTTAGACCCCTAGCCTGGGAACCTCCATATGCCGCAGGTGCGGCTCTAGATAAAAGGCAAAAAGACAAAAAATATAAAAAATAAAATATGTACAATTGGAGGTCCTGCTGTGGCACAGTGGGTTAAGGATCCAGCATAAGTCAAAGCTGTGGCTCAGAGTCAATCCCTGGCCTAGGAAACTTCCATATGCCATGGGTGCAGCTGAAAAAGGAGAAAGAAAGAAAAAAAAAGATGTAGAATTGAATTTGAAAAAGAGGCTCTTGGGAGTTCCCATCGTGTCACAGCAGTTAATGAGTCCGACTAGGAACCATGAGGGTATGGGTTCGATCCCTGGCTTTGCTCAATGGGTTAAGGATCCAGCGTTGCCGTGAACTGTGGTGTAGGTTGCATATGTGGCCCGGATCCTGCGTTGCTGTGGCCATGGCATAGGCCAGCAGCTACAGCTCCAATTCGACCCCTAGACTGGGAACCTCCGTATGTCGCAGGTGCGGCCCTAAAAAAAGCCAAAAAAATAAAAGCTCTTTTCTACTCTAACTGGTATTTGTAAATGAGCAAAAAATCTTACAATTATTACTTGTTGAATTATTGGAGTACGCATCAGTAATGGATTAATGCAGATTTGGTCTTCACTAATATTTAATCCAGTATCCCTCACCTGTGAAGATGAGTCATGTCAAAATTACTCGGTGTTCTAAAACTGTTTGGGCTGCTATAACAAAATACCATAGACTGGGTGGTTTATAAACAACAGAAATTAATTTCTCACAGTTCTGGAGGCCAAAGTCCAAGATCAGAGTGCCAGCCTGACTAAGTTCTGGTGAGAACCCTCTTCTGAATTGGAGATTGCCAACTTCTCACTGTGTTCTTATCTGGCAAAAGGGTGAGGGAGCCCTTTGTGGCCTCTTTTTTATATTTCTGGGTTTTTTTTTTTTTTTTGGTCTTTTTAGGGCTGCACCTGCAACATATGGAGGTTCCCAGGCTAGGGTTCATATCAGAGCTACAGTTGCCAGGATACACCACAGCCACAGCCACAGCCACGCCAGATCCAAGCCTCGTCTGTGACCTACACCACAGCTCATGGCAACCCTGGATCCTTAATCCACTGAGCTAGAGGCCAGGAATCAAACCCGCGTCCTCATGGATACTAGTCAGATAGATTCGTTACCACTGCACCAGCCATGACGGGAACTCCTGGGGCCCCTTTTATAAAGGCAGTAATCACATTCATTACAGACTCAGTCTCAGAACCAAATCATCTCTCAAAGACTGTCACACTGAGAATTAGTTTTCTTTCCCTTTTTTTTTTTTTTTTTTTTTTTTTTTTGGCCATACTCGTGGCACATGGAAGTGCCCAGGCCAGGGCTCGATCCCACACCGCAGTTGCCACCTGCATTGCAACTGCAGCAACACCAAACACCAGATCCTTAACCCACTCGCTGTACCACAAGGGAACTTCTGGGGATTAGTTTCCAATGTATGAATTTTGGAGGGAGGAAGACACAAATATTGTCTATAGCACTTGGGTAACATTTTCAAAGAACCACTCTAGAACATTCTAGGCAGGAACTGGAGGGACAGGAGGAGGAAAGAGTATATATGATTTTCCTTTTTTTTTTTTAGGGCTGCACCTGAGGCATATGGAAGTTCCCAGGCTAGAGATCGAATCAGAAGTACAGCTGCCAGCCTACACCACAGCCACAGCAACACCAGATCCCAGCTGCATCTATGACCTACACAGCAGCTCTCAGCAGCCCTGGATCCTTTAACACACTGAGCAAGGCTAGGGATGGAACCTGCATCCTTATGGATATTAGTCAGTTTTATAACCCGCTGAGCCACAATGGGAAATCCCAGATTTGTTTATATATGTATAATAAATTTTTTTTGACTGATAACAAATATGCAGAGAAATATCTAAGTATTCAGTTCAGCGGGTTGTCGCAAAATAAATGCCACATGCTACCAATTACCAGGGCAAGAAACAGAATTTATCCATCACTCCAGGGACCATAGTCTTCATTTTATTTGCTACTTCTAAGATGATTCTTGTACGACCTCTACCAAGTGAGAATCACTGATATAGTCCCTTAAATAGCAACATGATTGTTATTGGATGAAAGTTGAGTAGTTATTTGATGAAAGTCAGATATAGAGGACAATACAGAAATATCCCGGAGCACAAAAGACCATAAGGTTGAAGAGATAACATCCTTGTGTAAGAAATAAAACAGGATTAGGAGCCAGAACATATTAATTCTCAGTTCTAGAACATTCTCTCATGACCTGTATACTATTACCAATCCTCTGTTTCCTCATTTTAAACTAGAGATAGGCGATTATCCTGGTACTACCCACCTACAAATTTAAGGGATCTTTATCCCCTTTCCCTGATCAAGTATATTTTGATTTCTTCTAATGACAAACCAAGAAAACAGGGATAGGCTGACACAGCTGAACAGAAAGGATTGGGAGAATCAGTTTCCAGTACTAGCTCTGTCTTCTTTGTCACAAGCAAGTCCTTTCATTTGTCTTCATTTGTTTACTCATCAAATGTATATTGAGCACCTACTATGTCCTGGGCACTGTGCTAAGACCTAGGTATACTGCAGTGAAAGAGGTGGGACATGGTTACAACCCCTGCCTCCACAGAGCTTACAGAGTGGTGAGGGTAAATAACAGGTGACCAAGTTTAAAATAGAAAAAAGACTACTGGATGCTCTGGATACCCAACAGCAGGGAGATTTCACCCTAATCTGACGGTCAGAGACATCCACTCCGAACAATCACACCTAAACTGAGACCTGAAAGATGTACAGAGGCAGTCAAGGGACAAGCAAGAGCTATTGGCAGAGGGATCTGCACTCATGGGGGCCAGATGGCAAAGGAGGAATGTGGTGCGTTCAAGAAAATGAAAGGTGGAAATTCCCGTCGTGGCACAGTGGGAACGAATCCAACTAGGAACCGTGAGGTTGCGGGTTCGATCCCTGGCCTCGCTCAGTGGGTTAAGGATCCGGGGTTGCCATGAGCTGTGGTGTAGGTCACAGATGGAGCTCAGATCTGGAGTTGCTGTGGCTGTGGTGTAGGCTGGCAGCTACAGCTCCGATTCGACCGCTAGGCTGGGCACCTCCATATGCCGTGGTTGCAGCCCTAAAAAGACAGACAAAAAACAGAAGAAAAAAAATGAAAGGTGGTCTGAGTATGGAATGGGCATAAAAAGAGATGAGTGAATTTGGCACGGGCCAAAAGGTAGACACTTTAATAATCATACAGTAAGGACTGTGTATGCTTTAATTCCTATCAGAAATGTCAGACAATACTCATGGGAGTTTCTGTTCCTCCTGAAAACCCACTAAAACTAGAATGAATGGATTTTTTAAAAAATTGTAAGTCCACAGGCATACAGAGAATGAAAGAAGACACAGCATCTGGGGAGCTGGAAAAATGGTTGAACAGTTAAATGACTTGTCAGACCCAAGAAAGCTGAATCCTAAGCCAGCGGTTGGCAAGGCTGAGAGGTAACCTACTGAAAGTTTATAACTGATTGTCAAGACATCTAGCCTTCTTTCTTCACTTTTTCCCCATAGTTGTCACCAACAGATTGTTCTACAGTGAAACCCACAGTTGACAAGCTAACCATGTAATCTGAGCTTGCCCAGACCTTTTTAGTGCCTCTCTTCTAGATATGGGCAGACAGCCAAGGATCTCCACACAGTTGATGGAATATTCTAATAAGAAAGACAGAGGCCAAAACAAACTAACAAAAAAAAAGCAACGAGGAAAAAGTAAATATTATGCAGGAGGAAAAAAATAGCCTATTATTAATGTCTTAAAAGATAGTGAACTATTATAAGATACTGCAGTCATTGAACAAGAACCAGATATTATTAATGTTTTTAAAAGTAGCAGTCAGAGGGTAAAAACGAGCACTTGGACATTAAAAATATCATAGTATAAAAGAAAACTTCAAGTGGAGGTTTAAAATATAAAATTGAGGAAATCTCCCAGGAAGTAAAATAAAAAGAAAGAAAAGATGAAAAAGGGTACAGACTAGTTCAGGAAGTTCAATGTCTGAACAAAGGGAGTTTCAGAAAGTGAGAACAGAGAAATGGAAGGGGGAGCTCCCGCTGTGGCACAACGGGATTGGTGGTATCTTGAGAGCACTGGGGTTCGTGTTTGATCCCTGGCCTGGCACAGTGGGTTAAGGATCTGGTGTTGCCGCAGCTTCAGCTTGGGTCTGATCCCCAGTCCAGGAGCTCTGTATGCCTTGGGGTGTCCAAAAATGAAGGAAAAAAAAAGCAAGAAAGAAAGAAAATGGAAGGGGGAGCCATCAAAGAACCAATTCCAGAAAATTTCCTAGAAGGAAAGAACCTGGCTTTCCAAACTGAAAGAGCCTACTGAGTCCCCAAGACAATGGATGAAAATAAATCTATTGAGACGTGTTATGACATTGCCAACCCTGTGGACAAAGAGAATATTCTAAGAACTTTCAGGAAAGAAAAGCAGAGTTCCAAAAAGAATCAAGTACCTGGGCGACTTCGGACTTCTCAACACCCGCACTGGATGCTAGAGAAGCACAGAGGAAATGATTTCTAACGGAGAGCTCGCCAACCAAATTATTAAGTGGGAGGGCAGAATATAGACTTTTCAGACACGAAAGGTCAAAACACTACCCGACAGGCCTGTTTCTCAGGGAGCCATCAAAGGATTTATGCTCAAAATAAGAAAAAAGAAAATAGAACTCAGGGCATGGGGTCCTGATACATGAGAAAGCCAGAGTGCTGGCGAAGGGAAAATCTAACACCACAGCTCCAAAGGAAGCCTAAAGGTCAACCAATCTACTGGCTGGATTAGAGTGGAGGCCCTGGAGAATGATCACCAAGAAAATGACATGGATGGAATGACTGGCCTTTAAAGAATGTTGAGGGAAGAGGTATTAAAACTGGGGGTGTGAAGGGGCAATTTGAGGATGCATTGATGATAAGTATATAGAAAGTACACAGATGAGTCTGCCCAGAGGTAAGCATGATCACTCCCTTAGGAATTTACTTGGATGTCCAGACACATGACACAATGCCCCCAGCCATGAACGTAAATAAGGTATACTTAGTACTAACACTAGGCTTGGCATTCCCATCAGGAAAAAAGCTCTTGCAGGGGTCTGATGAGAAGATAACAAAGGTTGAGGGGTGGTTTCAGTCTTTTATTTTAGTGAAAGGGTGGAGTTGGCATGATGGGGAATTCCCCTAACACAGACTAAAGTCTGCACTCTTTGAAATTCCCATCGGTTCTCAGAGGTAAAGACCTGTACAGGTTTTCTCATCTTGGTTGCCCAGATGTGGAAAGAAAGGAAAGAGGGGTGAAGACTGAAAGCTCCAACAGTCAAACATCAAAAATGGACTCGAGGAGTTTCCACTGTCGTGCGACATGACTGGCAGCATCTCTGCAGCACCAGGTTGTAAGTTCCATCCCCAGCCCAGCACAGTGGGTTAAAGGATCCAGCACTGGATCATGCTTACCTCTGGGCAGGTCACATCTGCAGTTGGGATCTGATCTGTGGCCCAGGAACTACATATGCATTGCGGTGGCAAAAAATGGAGTCAAGCCTCTTTATTACAAAAACCAAGTTAACAGGGGAATGCTATTAACTCAAGAAAAACAAAAGTGTACAGGACAAGGAAGTATTTGTAGCATAGCAGTCTCTGGATCAGATGTGAATAACATTTACAAAGTCATATCTGAAGTGTAACTACTGAAGGCAATATAGTTAAATCATGGCCCTGTTGAGAAGATGAGGAATGGGAAGTGTTCATGTATGTAGTAGGTATTATAGGGATTAGTGAAAACAAGCTAAATCTTGGAGTTCCCTGGCAGCCTACCGGCTAAAGACTCAGCATTGTCACTGCTGTGGTTTGGGTTACTGCTGTGTTGGTTTGATCCCTGGTCTGGGAAATTCTGTGTGTTGTGGGCATGGCCAAAAAAAAAAATTATAATAATAATAAACTTTTTAATCTAAAAATAAGCTAAATTTGGAGCTCCGGATGTGGCACAATTGAATCGAGTCTAACTAGTGTCCATGAGGATTTGGGTTTGATCCCCAGCCTTGCTCAGTGGGTTGGGGATCCTGTGTTGCTGTGCAGGCTGACAACTGCAGCTTCGATTCCACACCCTAGCCTGGGAACATCCATAGGCCATGGGTGCAGCCCTAAAAAGCAGAAAATAAACAAAGAGAAATTTAAAAAATAAAAATTAAAAATAAGCTAAATCTTTATCTTCGAGAGTGGAAGTCACTGAAATTGTTGAAAAGAGCAAAATAGCATGTTCTTTAGAGATATGGAGAAAAATCTCAAAAGAATCAGGTAGAAGAGTTGATAGTGGTTGCCTCTGGGGGACTGAAGCATAAGAAATAGTGGACGGTGCTATGGGAGAAGATATGTTGGAGAAATGCTGTCTTATTTGTTTGTAACAAGCGTACGTGTGTAACTTCTCAAACATATGGAATTAAATTACCCTCCCTGGATCTGACTTTCTCAAAGGCAGTGGAGGGTTATCCACCTCATTGGCGCTCTAAGCAATGAGGCTCTGAGCATGGTGGTGAGATAAGATTTGCATTTTATGAAGACTCCTTTTGTTACTTCATGGCAAAAGAATGGACACTGGTGCCTAAAAGGAAGCTTAGCTGGTCTAGCCTGGAATCTAGACAGGAAGTTGGCCTGGATGCATGTACGGCGACAGGGGAGGCAGAAGCCTGCTGGTGGTGACTGACCGGATTGTGGAATGAAAGTGGGAGGACTCCAGACTTGATACTGTATTTCTGGCTTGAACCGTGGGTGAGCAGGGTGCCGTTTATTAAGATCAGAAATCCAGAAGAGGAGCAGGTTTGGAGGAAACGAAAGATTCGTGTTTGATATCCAAGCAGAATGGCTACAGGGCCGCTGAGAAAGCCAGGCTGGTGACGGCGGTGTGGAACCAGCAGCACAGAAGTGGCAACTGAAGTCCTGGGGGTAGGTGAGGTTGTTCAGGGAGTGGCTGTAGAGCAACCAGCATCAAAGACAGAGCCTGAACGAATATTCACAAGGGGAGGGAAGAGGAGTCAGCCAAGGGGAACAGAAGCAAGTGTGCAGAGAGGCGGTAGGAAGGCCCATGTACTACAGAAGTCAGGGAAGAGGGTGTTCGCTATCCAGTGGAGCTGAAAGGGGGCACAAATGCTGGAAAGAGAAGTGTTAGTAATCCTGACAAGAGCCCTGTCTGTGGAGCAGTGGGGTAGGCTGAAGGACACATGTGAGTCAAGGCACTCATTTTAATCACTGTTTAATAATAATAACAAGGAGTTCCCGTCGTGGTGCAGCAGAAACAAATCTGACTAGGAACCATGAGGTTGGGGGTTCGATCCCTGGCCTTACTCAGTGGATTAAGGATCCGGCGTTGCCGTGAGCTGTGGTGTAAGTCGCAGACGTGGCTCGGATCCTGCGTTGCTGTGGCTGTGGCAAAGGCCGGCGGCTACAGCTCCGATTGGACCTCTAGCCTGGGAACCTCCATACGCTGCGGGTGTGGCCCTAAAAAGACAAAAAATAAATTAAATTAAAATAAATAATAACAGGATATTTTACTGAGTGGTCTTTGTTTTGGTTTGGGTTTTGGCTGCACCCTCGGCATCCAAAAGTTTCCCAGGCCAGGATTCAAACCAAAGCCACAGCATTTACAACACTGGTTCCTTAATCCACTGCACCACCACTGAATGCTTATTATGGGTGAGATACCATGTCCAGTCCTCTACATACTTTATCTCATTTAAGTCTCAAAACAACATCTCTATGAATTAGATGCTATCATCAACATCCTCATTTTTCAGGTGAAGAATCTGAAGTTTAAAGAACTTAAGCAAGGGAGTTCCCATCGTAGCTCAGCAGAAACAAATCCAAATAGTATCCATGTGGACATGGGTTTGATCCCTGGCCCCACTCAGAGGGTTGAAGATCTGGCATTGCTGTGAGCTGTGATGTAGGTCAGAGATGAAGCTCAGATCTGGTGTCGCTGTGGCTGTGGTGTAGGCCAGCAGCTATAACTCCGATTGAACCCCTATCTTGGGAACCTCCATATGCCGCAGGTGTGGCCCTAAAAAAAAAAGAAGAACTTAAGCAATTACTCAAAAGAATGGAGATAGTAAGCAGATAGCCTGGAATTTGATCTCAAACAGTCTGATTCCAGATTGTATACTCTTAAACATTGTACTATTCCTTCTAAATGATCTGCCAAAAAAAATGCTACTCACTAGTCCATTCAACAAACGGGCTGTATGCCAGGCACTATTTCTGGTGCTGGTGATCCAACAGTGTACCAAACAATACCCCTGACTTCATAGAACTTACTCTCTAGTGAAGGAGATAGATAGACAGTAAACAAATTTTAAAATGCATGTGTACTTTCGGTAATTAGTATAATAAATACCAAGAAATTAAGGTGAGCGCTGGCAAGCTATTTTATTTTATTTTATTCTATTATTATTATTATTATTATTGGTCTTTTTAAGGCTGCACCTGAGGCATATGCGAGTTCCCAGCCTAGGGGTCAACTTGGAGCTGTAGACACCAGCTTACGCCACAGCCATGCAATGCCAGATCTGAGCCCAATGGTTCAACCCACTGAGTGTGGCCAGGGACCAAACCTGAGTCCTCACAAATGCTAACCATGTTCATTACGGCTGTGCCACGACAGGAACTCCTAAGCACCACTTTAGATCACAGACATTCCTGAGAAGACATTTCAGCAAAAAGCTAAATGAACTCAGGGACTGAACCGGAAGATGCGTTCCAAGCTGAAAGAGGAGGATGTGCCAAAATCCTGAGATAGGGGCTAGGGGAGGGGAGTGCAGCATGAGGGAGAGGAAAATCAGTAGGCCTTACAGTTGGTAAGGGAGGTGGGGCTGCATCACTCTGGGCCTCACAGGTAAGTTTAGCTGTTCTAGGAGCCAGGAGGATTTTGAGCAGGACGATGACAAACTCTGACTCACATTATACCAGCTTGCGGTAAAGCCCAGACTTTCGATTTTGAGACCACTCCCCTTTCCATTATACTCTAGAACTGAGTTGCTATGTGGCTACTGAGCCCTTAAAATGTGGCTGGTCCAAACCGACATGTGCTCTAAACATGACATGCACACCGGATTTCAAAGATTCAATACTAACAAAAGAATGGAATAGATCTCATGGCCTAGTTTTCATATTTATCGTAAGTTGATATGACAATATTTTTGATGTATTGGGTTCAGTAAAATATATTCAAATAAATTTCACCTATTTCTCTCTCTCTCTCTCTCTTTTTTTTTTTTTCTTGTTTTTTAGGGCTGCACCTGCAGCATATGGAGATTCCCAGGCTAGAGGTCGAATAGGAGCTGTAGCTGCCGGCCTACCCCACAGCCGCAGCAACGCAGGATCTGAGCAGCGTCTGCGACCTACACCACAGCTCATGACAACAGTGGATCCTTAACCCACTGAGTGAGGCCGGAAATCAAACCTGCAACATCATGGTTTCTAGTCAGATTCGTTTCTGCTGTGCCACAATGGGAACTCCATCTATTTCTTTTAAATTAAAAAAAAAAAAAAATGTAGCAGAGTTCCCTGGTGGACCAGCAATTTAAGGGTCCAGCATTGTCACTGCTATGGTACAGGTTTGATCCCTGGCCCCAGAACTTCCGTATGCCATAGGTTCAGCCAAAAAAAAATTGTAACTACTAGAAAAATCTTAATTATATATGTGGCAGCACTGGTCTCAACTGCATCCCTTCTGCTCTCAGTTTCAGAAAGTTACAAAGACTGGAGTTCCCATCATGGCACAGTGTAAACGAATCCAACAAGGAAACTTGAGGTTGTAGGTTCGATCCCTGGCTTCGCTCAGTGACTTAAGGATCCAGCGTTGCTGTGAGCTGTGGTGTAGGTCACAGATGCGGCTCAGATCCGGCGTTGCTGTGGCTGTGGTGTTGGCTGGAGGCTACAGCTCCTATTAGACCCCTAGCCTGGGGGGAACCTCCATATGCCGCAGTTGTGGCCCTAAAAAGACAAAAAGACAAAAAAGAAAAAAGAAAGTTACAAAGACAAATGACATAACTTGAGTAGGGCTCTTAATTTTTCTTAAGGTACCACATTATATAACAACAGATAAATTATAAGGATGAGAGTCAGCCAAAAACTGTACTTTTCATTATAGGCCAAAGATAATGTTACAGACTTGGTCATGGTTTTGTGTTGTTTTTCCAACAGTGCTGATGAGTTGCAGAAAGTCTTCTGCAATGTTTCTTTCCCCGCCCATTCCACCCCCTCCCTGGGCTCCCTTATGACCTAAACAGCATGTTTTTGAAATACCTGGCCCAGGTTAAGAATGCAGTTCTCTAGCCATGGAAATTTTTCTCTCTGCAGAGCATTCAGTCTTGTATAGGTTTGAACCTCAGCCTATTTAACATGATATTCTAATTATCTGGTCTACTCAAGCAAGCCGATTCCAAATGTCAGTGATTATATCTGTAATCATAATTATAGAATACTCTTGGCTCTTTTATATTTAATTCTAAATATGGTCGATTAGAAGGTAATTATAATGAAAAAATATGCACACACACACTCTGACCAAGATGTTTTTCTTTGTGAATTTATATCTATGGAAAGTCTCACAATGTTCTAAGTCATGTGTGTGTGTGTGTGTGTGTGTGTGTGTGTGTGTGTATATATATATAGTTTTATTTTTTTGAGGGCCACGCCTGTGGCATATGGAGGTTCCAGGCTAGGGGTTGAATCCGAGCTATAGCTGCTAGCCAACACCATAGCTACAGCAATGCGGGATCTGAGCTGTGTCTGCAACGTACACCACAGCTCATGGCAACACCAGATCCTTAACATGCTGAGCGAGGCCAGGGCTCAAACCCACATCCTCATGGATACTAGTCGGGTTTGTTACTGCTGAGCCATAACGGGAAATCGTAGTTAAGTCATATTTTGATTTACATCTAGCAGCATTAAAAATATTACTATAAGTTGCTGGAATTATTGGGGATGACTTAAGTATCTTACTCTATCCTAACTAAGCCTTGAATACCAGTAAGAAAACAGAAACCTCAGGCAGAACCTCCATCATCTTTGACTACTCACTTCTGGTTGTGTTAGGTGGATGACAGGACGTAGCTCTCAATTTGCAGTCTATTCTCGTGCTCTGGATTGAGTTTCTTTCTCAGGGACCTCACAGTTCTGCTTAATCCTTCTCTCCTGTATGTCATCATTTCCTACCCTACTGGATCATCTCCATGGGCAAACAGCTTTATTTATCTATTTATTTGTTTGTTTATTTTTTATTTTTATTTTTGGCTTTTTAGGACCGCACCCACAGCATATGGAGGTTCCCAGGCTAGGGGTCAAATCAGCTACAGCTGCTGGCCTATACCACAGCCACAGCAACACAGGATCCCAGCCACGTCTACGACCTACACCACAGCTCACAGCAATACCAGATCCTTAACTTACTGAGTGAGGCCAGGGATCGAACCCGCAACCTCATGGTTCCTAGTCAGATTCACTTCCACTGCACCAGGACAGGAACTCCAAACAAACAGCTTTAAACACACACACACACACACACACACACACACACACACACACACACTCCCCTCCTTGGCCTTGGCCCCACATTTCCTTCCCTTTATAGTTTCTCTACTCCCTGTCAAATTAGTGTCTTTCCAAAGGGTTGCCTATAACTCTTTCCATTTCTTCACCTCCCATTAATTCTTCAACACACTACAATTAGGTTTCCTTCCAATACTGAAATTGCTATTGTCCAGAGCAAGCTAAGACTTCCTGGAACCAAATACAGAAGACCTTTCTGTCTTCATCTTAGAATGTTCTTTTAGTATATGTAATGCAGCTGGCCACACCTTTCTCTTGACTTCCATGATGCTATACTATGGTTCTGAACTCAGCCAACTGGCTACACTTCTCATTTTTTTTTTCAGCTCCTTTTTTTTTTTGCATTTTAGGGCTGCACCCACAGCATATGGAGGTTCCCAGGTTAGGGGGTCGAATCGGAGCTACAGCTGCCTGCCTACGCCACAGCCACAGCAACATCAGATCCTAGCCACATCTGTAACCTACACCATAGCTCACAGGAAAGCCAGATTATTAAACCACTGAGCAAGGCCAGGAGAATGAACCTGCAACCTCATGTTTCCTAGTTGGATTCGTTAACTACTGTGCCACAACAGGAACTCCTCCAGCACCTCTGTTTAGATGGGCCCTCTAATGTTAGGGACCCTCTGATTCCTTGGCCTCTTCCCTTTATCTACTCTCTCCCTAGGTGCTCTTAATCATTCCTATAGCTTAAAATGCCTTCTAACTGCTGATAATTCACAAATGTATAACCCAAATACAGATTCATATATCCGAATAGTTGAATCTCAACTATGTATCTCAAGTTTAACATGTATGTTAATAAAATATAGATGTATCCTTCCCATACTAAAAGAAATAGGAATGGTAAGAAGAAGAATAAGTTAAAGAAGAAGAGGAAAAAGAGAAGAAAATGGGAAAAAAGGAAGGAAGAGGCAGTTTTCCAGTGGCTCAGTGGGTTAAGGATTTGGGCAGTTGTCACTGCTGTGACTCTGATTACTGCTGTGGTGTGGGTTGGATCTTGAGGCCCTGGGAACTTCAGAGTGCCATAGGTGTTGCAAGAAAAAAAAAAAAAAAAAGGAAGGAATTCCTGAGATAATGGTATCTGGGATGGGACTGAAATGGCAGAATAGGACTGAAGCTCAACTTCTCTCATAAAAACAACAAAATTACAACCAAATACTGAACAACCTTCAACCAAATGGACTGGAAACTTTCAAAAGACATCCTACTCCAGAAGACAAAAAGGAGGCCACATCAAGAGGTAGGAGGGGTGATTATGTGATACAAGCAACCTCATACCTGCTGGTGGGAAGCCCACAGACTGGAAAATAACTGTATCACAGAGACTCACCTACAGGAGTAAGATATCTGCACCCCATGTCAGGTCTCCATGTCTGAGGCTCTGGCATTGCAAGCAAGAGCCCCCAAAGCATCTGGCATTGAAGACCAGTGGGCTTGTGCACAGGAGCTCCACAGGACTGGGGGAAATGGAGACCCCATTCTTGAAAGGCACACACAGGCTTTCATGTGCACTGGGTCCCAGGACAAAGCAGAGGCTCCATAGAAATCTGACTGGAGTTCTTGGAGGATCTCCTGGAAAAACCGGGGGTGACTGTGGCTTGTTGTGGGGAAATGACATTGGAGGCAAAACCCTCAGGAATATTATCAGTGTGTGTTTCTCTGGAGGTGGCCATTTTTGGAAAATTTGGTGCCACCCATCAGTGCTGAGAAGCGCCAGGCCAAACAATAATCCAGGTGGGATCACAGCCCCATCCATCAGTAAACAGGCTGCCTAAAGACCCCCCAGGCACACAGTCACCTCTGCTCTCACCCAGAGACAAAGCCCCACCCACCAGAGGGATAGGAATCAGCTCCACCTACCAGTGGGCAGGCACCAGTCCCTCCCATCAGGAAGCTTACACCAAGCCCCCCGTACCAACTAAGCTACAAGGGTGGCAGACACCAGAAGTAACAGAGGCTACAACTCTATTGTCTGCAAAAAGGACACCACACCAAAAACCCATAAAAATGAAACAGCAGTGAACTATAACTGATATAAGGGAGAAAGAAAAAAAAAACCCAGAAAAACAGCTAAGTGATCTGGAGATTATAAGCACCCAGGAAAAAGACTTTAGACTGGTGATGCTGAGGATGATGCTGGACACTGGAAATAAAATAGAGGCAAAGACTGATAATTTACAGGAAACACTGAGCAAAGAAATACAAGATTTAAAATTAAGCAAGCAGAGATGCAAAATACAATAACTGAAATAAAAAATTCCCTAGAAGCAACCAACAGCAGAATACAGGAGGCAGAAGAACAAACAGGCAAGGTGGAGGACAGACTACTGGAAATCACTGATGCAGAACAGAAAAGAGAAAAAATATTGAAAAGACATGAAGAGAGTCTCAGAGAACTCTGGGACAACGTTAAATGCACCAACATCTGCATTATATGGGTGCCAGAAGGAGAAAAGAGAGAGAAAGGAACAGAAAAAGTATTCAAAGAGATAATAGGTGAAAACTTCCCTAACATGGGAAATGAACCACTCACTCAAATCCAGGAAGCACAGCGAGTACCATAGAAAATAAACCCAAAGAGGAATACACTGAGACACATATTAATCAAACTGACCAAAATTAAAGACAGAAAATATTGAAAGCAGCTAGGAAAAAGAAACAAATAACATGCAAGGGAACCCCAATAAGGTTATTGGCAGATATTTCAGCAGGAACTCTGCAGGCCAGAAGGGAATGGCATGATATACTTAACATGATGAAAGGAAAAAACATCCAACCAAGATTATTTTTGCAGCAAGGCTCTCATTCAGATTTGAAGGAGAAATCAAAAGCTTTACAGACAAGAAAAAGCTAAGAGAATTCAGCAACACTAAACCAGCTTTACAACAAATACTAAAGGAACTTTTCTAGGCAGAAAAGAAAAGGCCACAACTAGAAACAAAAATACTACAAATGACAAGGCTCACCAGGAAAGGCATATATACAGTAAAGATATGAAATTGTCCACAAACAATTATGCTATCAAAATCAAAAATCATGAGAAGAGGAGGGTTCAAATGCAGGACACTGGAGATGCACTTGAAATTAAGAGACCAACAACTTAAAACAATCATATATATATATCAAAACT
Organism: Catagonus wagneri; assembly: GCA_004024745.2. Lineage (NCBI taxonomy): Eukaryota > Metazoa > Chordata > Mammalia > Artiodactyla > Tayassuidae > Catagonus > Catagonus wagneri. The sequence goes on from PVHT020000175.1 coordinate 902,245, forward strand.
TCAGGGTAACTGCAAAACAAAAATCTACAATTGATAAACAAACAAATAAGAAAAGTCACCTCAATACAACATTACAGATACTCATCAAACCACAAGAGGAGATAACAAGAGAAGAAGGAAAGAGAAAATAGCAACAACAACAAATCCAAAACAGTTAATAAAATGGCAATAAGGACATACACATCAATAATTACCTCAAATGTAAATGGACTAAATGCCCCAACCAAAAGACATAGACTGGCTGAATGGATACAAAAACAAGATCCATATATATGCTGTCTTCAAGAGACCCACTTCACTTCTAGGGACACATACAAATTGAAAGTGAGAGGATGGAAGAAAATATTCCACGCAAATGGGAATCAAAAGAAAGCTGGAGTAGCAGTAATCATGTCAGACAAAATAGACCTTAAAATAAAGAATATTTTAAGAGACAAGAAAGTATATTACATAATGATCAAAGGATCAATCCAAGAAGAAGATATAACAATTTTAAATATATATGAACCCAACATAGGATCACCACAATATATAAGGCAACTGCTAAAAATCTTAAAAGGAGAAATTGACAATAACACAATAGTAGCAGGGGACTTTAACACTCCACTTACAGCAATGGATAGATCATCCAGACAGAAAATCAATAAGGAGACACAGGAACTGAATGAAGCATTAGACTAGATGGACTTAGTAGATATTTATAGGACATTCCATCCAAAAGCAGCAGAATACACATTCTTCTCAAGTGCACATGAAACATTCTCTATGATTGATCACATTCTGGGCCACAAATCAAGCCTCAGTAACTTTATGAAAGTTGAAATCATATCAAGCATCTTTTCTGACCACAATTCTATATGACCAGGAATCAACAAGAAAAAAATGCGAAAAATCCACAAACATGTGGAGACTAAACAACACGCTACTAAACAACCAATGGATCACTGAAGAAATCAAAGAGGAAATTAAAAAGGACCTAGAAGCAAATGACAACAAAGATACGATATTCCAAAACCTATGGGATGCAGCAAAAGCAGTTCTAAGGCGGAAGTTTATAGCAATACAAGCCTACCTCAGGAAACAAGAAAAAGCTCCAATAAACAACCTAACTTTACATCTAAAGCAACTAGAGAGAGAAGAACAAACAAGACCTAAAGTTGGCAGAAGGAAAGAAATCATAAAGATCAGAGCAGAAATCAATGAAATAGAAACAAAGAAAAACATAGAAAAGATCAGTGAAACTAAAATCTGGTTCTTTGAAAAGATCAACAAAACTGATAAACCCTTAGCCAGACTTATCAAGAAAAAAAGAGGATTCAAATCAATAAAATTAGAAATGAAAAAAGATGAAGTTACAACATACATCACAGAAATACAAATGATCATAAGAGACTAATACGTGCAACTATATGCCAATAAAACAAACAACCTAGAAGAAATGGACAAATACTTAGAAAATTTCAATCTTCCTAGACTAAACCAAGACGGAATAGAAAACATGAACAGACCAATCACAAGTACTGAAATTGAAACTGTGATAAAAAAAACTTCCAACAAACCAAAGTCCAGGACCAGATGGCTTCACAGGCAAATTCTACTAAACATTTAGAGAAGAGCTATCCTATCCTTCTGAAACTATTCCAGAAAATTGCAGAGGAAGGGACACTCCAAAATTCATTCTGTTAGGCACCATCGCCCTGATACCAAAACCAGACAAAGATACCACAAAAAAAGAAAATTACAGGCCAATTTCACTGATGAATATAGATGCAAAAATCTTCAACAAAATACTAGCAAGCCAAATCCAACAATACATTTAAAGGATTGTACATCAAGTGCGATTTATTCCAAGGATGCAAGGATTCTTCAATATCTGCAAATCAATCAGTGTGATATGCCACATTAGCAAACTGAAGAGTAAAAACCATATGATCCTCTCAATAGATGCAGAAAAAGCCTTTGACAACATCCAACACCCATCTCTGATAAAAACCCTTTAGAAAGTGGGCATACAGGGAACTTAGTTCAACATAATAAAGGCCATTTATGACAAACCTAGAGCTAACATCATTCTCAATGGTAAAAAGCTGAAAGAATTCCCGCTCAGATCAGGAAGAAGACAAGATGTCTGCTCTCGCCACTACTATTCAACATAGTTTTGGAAGTCCTTGCCACGGCAGTCAGAGCAGTAAAAGAAATAAAAGGAATCCAAACTGGAAAGGAAGAAGTATAACTATCACTATTTGCAGTTGACATGATACTATACCTAGAAAATCCTAGACTCTAGCAGAAAACTGTTAGAGCTCATCAATGAATTTGGCAAAGTCCCAGGATACAAAATTAATACACAGAAATCAACTGCATTTCTATATACCAACAATGAAATATCAGAAAGAGAAATTAGGGTAATGATCACATTTACCATCACATCAAAAAAGAATAAAATACTTTGGAATAAACCTACCTAAAGATACGAAAGACCTGTACTAGGAAAACTATGAGACGCTGATGAAAGAAATAAAAAATGACACAAACAAATGGAAAGACTACCATGCTCTTGGATTGGAAAACTCAGTATCATCAAAATGACCATACTACCCAAGGCAATCTACAGTCAATGAAATCCCTATCAAATTACCAAGAGCATTTTTCACAGAACCAGAACAAAATATTTTAAAGTTTGTTTGGAAGCACAAAAGACCCAGAATAGCTAAAGACATCCTGAAAAAGAAGAACGGAGCTGGAGGAATCAGGCTCCCTGACTTCACACTATATTACAAAGCTGCAGTCATCAAAACCAAATGGTACTGGCACAAAGAAATATAGATCAGTGGGACAGGATAGAAAGCCCAGGATTAAACCCACACACCTAAAATCAACTAATCTATGACAAAGGAGGCAAGAATATACAATGGAGAAAAGACAGCCTGTTCAATAAGTGGTGCTGGGAAAAGTGGACAGTCACATGTAAAAGAATGAAATTAGAACACTTCCTAACACCATACACAAAAATAAACTCAAAATGGATCAAAGATCTGAATGTAAGACTAGATACTATAAAACTCTTAGAGGTAAACACAGGCCAAACACTCTCTGACAAAAATAACAGCAACATCTGCTCAGATCCACCTTTTAGAGTAATGACAATAAAAACAAAAATAAACAAATGGGACTTAATTAAACTTATAAATTTCTGCACAGCAAAGGAAACCCTAAATAAAACAAAAAGACAAACCACAGAATGGGAGAAAATATCTGCAAATGAAGCAACTGACAAGGGATTAATCTCAAAAATTTATAAACACCTTCTGCAGCCCAACACACAAAAAACAAACAACCCCATCAAAAAAATGGGCAGAAGATCTAAACAGACAGTTCTACAAAGAGGACATAGAGATGGCCAAAAAACACATGAAAAGATGATCAACATCACTCATTATTAGAGAGATGTAAATCAAAACCACTATGAGGTACCACCTTACACTGGACAGAATGGCCATCATCCAAAAGTCTACAAACAATAAGTACCGGCGAGGGTGTGGAGAAAAGGGAACACTTTTACACTGTTGGTGGGAACGTAAATTGCTGCAACCACTGTGGAAAAATGGAGATTCCTCAGAAAACTAAAAATAGAATTACCATTTGATCCAGTATTCCCACTCCTGGGCATCTATCTGGGAAAACCATGACTCGAAAAGATACCTGTACTCCAGTGTTCACTGCAGCACCCCATATAATAGGGATGCCCTGGGGGTTTGGGATGGAAATGCTCTAAAATTTGGTTGTGATGATTTTGGTACAACTATAAATGTAATAAAATTCTTTGAGTAATTTAAAAGAAAGAAAGGAAAGATTATGTTTATGCTCTAACCAAAAATCAACATCAATCCCATATTTAATCACATTTAATCCACCAGCAAACTGTGTCTAGACTGGCTCCAAAACATGTCTCTTCCCTTTCTGTTTATCTCCACTGCTACCACTCTAGGTCCAGGAATCAGTATTCTCTCACCTGGACTACTGCTATATCCTTCCAACTTCTGCTTATATCTTCCTTGTCTCTGCTCTTGTACCTGCCCAGATCATTTTTGAACAACAAAAGGGATCTTTTTAAACCATATATCAGTTCATGTCACTCTCCTGTTTAAACTGTTCAATGGCTTGACAGCTTCCCACTACACTTGGAGTCAAGTCCAAATACCTAATAATCACCCACAGCCCCTCAAGGTCCAGACATTGCCTAAGTCTCCAACTTCACCTTGTGCCACCTCCCACCCCCACCATCCCCACTCCTCCCCTTCCTTACGGCCTTTGTACTTGATGGTCTTTCTACCTGGAAAGCTTCCACTCCAATCTCCCTGCCTCATTTGAATGACAGGCTTCTTTTCATCTTTCAAGTCTCAATTTAAATGTCATCTCAAGGAGCCTTACCATCTGGTAAGCAACCCCTTTGAAAGCAACCTTGCCCACTTTTTTTTCCATAACTCCCTGTTTATTTCCTTCCTAGTATTTACTGCAAATCTAATTAGGTATTTTTGTAGATTCACTTTCTTTGTCGTTTTTCTTTTTTCTCATGGCTGCACCCGCAGCATATCTCCTGGATGTTCCCAGGCTAGGGGTTGAATCAGAGCTGTAGCCACTGGCCTACACCACAGCCACAGCAACACCAGATCCAAGCCGTGTCTATAATCTACACCACAGTTCATAGCAACGCTGGACCCTTAACCCACTGAGCGAGGACAGGGATCAAGCCTGTGTCCTCAAGAATCCTAGTCAGATTTGTTTCTGCTGAACCACGAGGGGAACTCCCTAGATTTGCTTTCTTGATTCTCAGCCCCTGCCACTCACTTATCTCATTCCAGATAAGAGGACTGACATGCTGGCAGGGATTAGACCATGGGTGCTGTAGCCAGGCACTCTCCTTCCTCCCTTCTCTTGGAAGCTACACTGTCTAGTCAGTGTGTATCTGTGCACCCTAGTCAGGAGTTTCACAAGACAGGTCTGTGCTGGTTCAGCACTGCCTGTGTGGCTGAGTGTGAAGTCCAGTTCAGGCCTGAAGTATTAAGAAACACACTGCCAGGATCTAGCTAAGCCATGACCACAGCAGTTCCATTTATCAGAATGCTAACATTCTCAATGTCTTTGGAGATCAGGTAGAGAAAAGAGCGTTGCTATATACTGATCCATATTAACACCCACATCTCTTTCCTGAAATTAAAGAAAATCTGGGTCTAGGAGTTCCTGTTTTGACTCAGTGGGTTAAGAACCTGACATAGTGTCCGTGAGGAGGCAGGATGGATCCCTGGCCCTGCTCAGTGGGCTAAGGATCTGGCATTGCCACAAGCTGTGGTGTAGGTTGCAGATGCAGCTCAGATCCACGTTGCTGTGGCTGTGGTGTAGGACGGCAGCTGCAGCTCTGATTTGACCCCTAGCCTGGGAACTTCCATATGCCACAGGTATGGCCATAAAAAGAAAAAAAGAAAGAAAGAAAGAAGGAAAATAGAAGCAACTTCCATATGCAGGTGTGGCTGTAAAAACAAACAAACAAAAAAATCTGGATCTGTGGCTTTTCAATCATCTTAAGCAATGGTATCGTTTTTTTAAACAATGTGTAGGTTAGTCCCAACATGTGGGCAAAAAAAACCTAATAAAATAAATGTCAAGGTGTTCTGATTTATTAATCAGGTATATTAATATAGTGATTATATTAATAACCACTTTTATGTAGCAAGTAACAGGAAACTTCATTCAGATTAACAAACAATAAAAATTCGGAGTTCCTGTCATGGCACGGCAGTAAACGAATCCGACTAGGAACCATGAGGTTGCCGGTTTGATCCCTGGCCTTGCTCAGTGGGTTAATGATCCAGTGTTGACGTGAGCTGCAGTATAGCTCGCAGACATGGCTCGGATCTGGCATTGCTGTGGCTGTGGTGTAGGCCAGCGGCTACAGCTCTGATTCAACCACTAGCCTGGGAACCTCCATATGCTGCAGGTGCCGCCCTAAAAAAAAAAAAAGAAAAATTCATTGGTTCACATAACAGAATATTTGGGAATTTATATGTATCTGGAAGAGGCTGACCATGAATCAAATGACTGTGATGAGTTCCCAGTTTCCTTCTCTCCGTGTCTTGGTTCTGCCAAGAGCTCTGAGTAGCTCAAGATGAGAAAAGAGACTGTACTACCAGCAAATAGTATTGAATCTGTTTTTAAGAGACTTCTGCCCTTGTGATTGCAAAAGATGGCTACCGGACACTCCTGGGCCTAGTTCTCTTCATTCATGACCAGCAACAAAGAAAGCATCTCTGCCAGTAGCTTCTGCCAGGACATATTTTAAAAAATTTTTATGTTTTCTTTCTTCCTAGAAAAAAGGGGAAAATCTCTTGAATTATTTATTATCTCGAACCGATCAATTCTTATAGCCAGGAACATGGGAGACACCGGCCTAGGTCAACAACCAGGTAATACCCACAGTGCTAAGATGGGATCAATCACCAAAGCTAAGTGATTGACAATGAGCTGGGGGTACCCTTGCTGGGGGCAAGCGAGGAATAAACATTGACTGGAGGCACCCAGTCAATGTCTGTGTAAGCCTAAGAGGCAAATAACTGCAGCCTGATGTACAGTGCTCTCCTTACACAGTCAGTCTCTTTTCATTTAAAACCCTTTCTCTGTCTCTAAGAGCATATGCGATCCTCTTCCCTCCCTCTCCTTCCTTCCTTCTTTCCTTCCTTCCTCCCTTCCTCCCTTCCTTCCTCCTTCCTAAAATTGGCCAGTATAGTTAAATATTTATGCCCTTTAGAATTATCTTACTTACAAGACCCTAATGGAGCATTCAGAAGAGCTTAAAGTTTAAGCAAACATGTGCTAAATATGGGGAGGAAAAAAGGCCCATTTCACAGAACAAGTATAAACAAGTAGCCACAGTGTTTATCAGCAGCCAAGATGCTAAAGGGCCAAATGAGCTAAGGCTTAAGAAAAACAAATGCTAGTCTTCAGTTAGGGGAGGGGAGACAAGGAAGTCTCGCGGAGGGTTGAGTGGGCAGGGACTGTGTCAAGGAATCTGTCTTCAGATAAGATTTCCTAAAATGGATCCACCCAAGAAATCTCTTGTCCAGGCATCTGGCTGTTTCTCCTTTCTTCTCTTCTCTGCTCAATATCTCTTCTCAGCTGATGACAGAAAGGCATGCCTCACATTCGGCTCAAACCTACTAGGGCATTAGCTGGGGCGGGGCGGGGGGGGGGCGCAAAAACCTCTAGGATGTTCAAGAAAAGGGAAGTGAATGACTAATGATAAGGTAATTAATCATTTACAAGTCCAATGGACTCCAATTCTCTGCTTTTCACAAAAGGAAAGACACCGAAGCAAGTTGTCAAGATGGAAGGTTACTGAAAATAATCTTGATGATATATTACCATGTAACTTCGGGTATGTAAATAAGAAGAACTCAAAGAACGGAGCCCCACTGCGATAACACAACTCCATCATTCCTATGTACTTATTTAGGTGAAGCGTTTCTCAGCACCTGTATCTGCCAAGTCACACATTCAGCGCTGATGCTGAACCCTGTGTAATTATCCCTGGATACATGGGGAGAAAGGCCTTAACTCACCTCATTAAGAGCTGCAATTCCAATGCAGTTTTACATTTTATGTTTAATAAGTATTCATCAATATTTGTAACATATTTGAACTGTTTTGAGAGATTGTGTGGAGTTTTCTAACACATAGAACCTTATGATCACAGGACATTGTATTTATTTATTTTGTTTAATGGCCATGCCCTTGGTATGCTCCTGCCTCAGGGATCGAATCTGGGCCTTAGTGGCCACCCCAGCCTCTTCAGTGACAATGCTAGCTCCTTAACCCATTGTGCCACAGGGGAATGTTCACAGGAAATTTTAAGTTATTTCCATTTATTTCCTTATTTCTGTTGCATAGAAGTATGTTATTCATGAAATACTTTTAAGCATAAAACATGTTAGGAGGGGGAATGGAGATATAATTTCAAGAAGAAAAACAAACAAAAGAAAATTTCCTATAGGTAAAGAACAGCTTACTTATGTGTATTTTAAAAGTATGACGGGGCATCAAATTGCTGTATTATTTAGATTCTACTGGATAGATATCAAAGAGTGATGTGACATAACTCAACACGATAAAAACTGTAACTCAACATGATAAAAATTTTAGGCATCAACTTAAAAATGTAGTGAGGCACGTACTGCTTCTGAAAATATTTTAGGAGTATTAGTGAACCCATCTGGAGACAATGAAAGGAGAAAATTATATTAGACAGGAAAATGATGAAGGAAAGAACAGGCCTGCTGTTGAGACTGATTGCACAGTGAATTATGATGACAAAGGACCTGTCTACTCACATTTGCTTTTGTGTCCTTTATCAAAGAGAAAGCTCTAACAAGAATGATTGAATGGACATTGGTTAAGGGGAAAAGCTCTAAGATGGACAAAGAAGTTGTAAGGGTGCACCCGTCTCCTTTGTAAGCCAGCAGAAGGTGGTGAGAATGGCAAGGATTTGTCAACTGACCACAGCAAGAGGCTTAACTCACCTCATCTGTATAATGGGCTTAGAACAATTTACTACATGGTGTTAAATTGTTAAATTTCACAAATTTAAATGTAAAGGGTTTTGTATAGAGTCAACTATAGGCATACATAAATAGTGGCTATTTTAGTTATGTGGTTCTGGGCCTTACAGTAACTTATCCTCCTTGACTCTCAGTTTCCTCCTCAGTATCACAGGAATAATGTCAACCTCCTAGGATTACTATGAGGATTAAACTGATAATAAGCCTGAGAGCACTTATAACACAAAGAAGGCATTCAATAAATATTAGTTCTTTCCCCACCTCTTCCTTCTCCAGCTTCCTATTGACCTAGGCAATTCTATGCTACCCCTGGGGGGACGTGATGAAAAGAAGTTTAATTCCAAATACCTATTTATAAAATAGTATATGGAGTACCTGTCGTGGCTCAGTGGTTAACGAATCCGACTAGGAACCATGAGGTTGCGAGTTCGATCCCTGGCCTTGCTCAGTGAGTTAAGGATCCGGCATTGCCATGAGTTGTGGTGTAGGTCGCAGACGTGGCTCGGATCCCACGTTGCTGTGGCTGTGGCGAAGGCCGGCAGCTACAGCTCCTGTTAGACCCCAGCCTGGGAACCTCCACATGCCGTGGGTGTGGCCCTAGATAAAGGAAAAAGACAAATAAAAATAAAATAAAATAGTATGTTATTTTTATTGTGCCTACTAGTAAAAAAAAAAAAAAACCTAAATCTGAAATGATTCTTTTTCTTCCTGAGAAAACAGACCAGGTTCTTGTATTACAAATGATTCTGCTTTACTAGCAAATCTTGTTAATGACACAATTATTTTCCAGAAATTGTGAAAGACAAATATATTGCTGATCCATGACCACGTAATCAATCCTCTCACAAAGAAGACTGCCTCACAAAGGAAAAAAAAAATCTTTCCAAGTGTTTCCTTTTCTCTTACCAGTGAAATGACGAAGCACTTATTAATTGATGGGAATAAATGTTGTTGATTAATGCAATCACTTATTTTGAATGGCATCAAGTATGTCCCCTCTTTGCAGCTTCTTATACCAACAAAGCCTGGTTTCAGATGAGCTAGGATGCTGGGAAGGGAGAGAAGGAACCAGCTTTCACTGAACAGGCAGGAAATATGTCTAAAGCCATTTCCTCCATTTTAATCTGTGGCATAATGTTCATTCGGTTATCTTCATAAATCGTCTGCCCAGTTGCTGTTTCCTGTTGAGGAGGAGGGAGTAATGACTGAATCCTAGTCCAAAGGCATAGGAGGGTCCTAGATCAGCCAGGATCCCAGCAAGAAACAAAGGCCACATTCCAACGTCTTGAAAGAAATATCCTTGAACGTAGATAATGGAGATGTGGGCATCCATTATACTAGTTTCTCTATATTTGTCTGTTTGAAAGTGTCTATTGAAATACACAAAAACGGAGGAGTGTAAAAGTGATTTACAGAGGTGTGGGCAGAGGTGAAAGGAAAATGAAGGAAAGTGATAGCTCCCTCCTTCCCCTCCACACCCCACCCACCCAGGACTGGCAACAGTGGGAGATGCTGCCGGCAGCAGGCTTGAAGGCACAAGGGAGAGGGACCCGCTCTGGGACTGTGCCTGGGGGAGGACTGTTGCCACCATCAACCAAGGCCCCATACATCATTTGTGAAGCCCAGTGCAAACTGAAAAATCAAGAAAAAAAAATGCGGTCAAAATTCCTGAAATATAAAGCTTTAGCTTTTGTTCCTCAGTCTGACTCTCCCTCACTTGACTGGTCGTGTTTTAATTTTTTTCTGTTTAACGCCATTCTAAATAAAGAAAAAAATTTGTTAGCACAAACGTACCACTTACATTGTGCAATGTCAGCTTTAAATGCAGTTTAAGGAGTTCCCGTTGTGGGGCAGCAGAAACGAATCTGACTAGTAACCTTGAGGTTGCAGGTTTGATCCCTGGCCTTGCTCACTGGGTTAAGGCTCTGGCAGCGCCATGAGCTGTGGGGTAGGTCGCAGACGTGGCTCAGATCTGGCATTGTGGTTAGGGCGTAGGCTGGTGACTACAGCTCTGATTTGATCCCTAGTCTGGGAACCTCCATATGCCGCAGGTTTGGCCCTAAAAAAAGAGAAAAAAAATTCAGTTTAAGGGAGTTTGCTTCTTGGCTCAGACGTTAATGAAATGCAACTGGGATCCATGAGGATGCGGGTTCGATCCTTGGCCTCACTCAGTGGATTAAATACCCAGCATTGCCGTGAGCTGTGGTATAGGCCAGCAGCTGTAGTTCCAATTCCACCCCTAGCCTGGGAACTTCCATATCTTGAGGATGCAGCCCTAAAAAAAAAAAAAAGGAATTGAAGGAGTTCCCACTGTTGTGCAATGGATCTTCTGCATCCTGGAAGTGCTGGGACGCAGTTTTGATCCCTGGTCCAGCACAGTGAGTTAAGGATCCAGCAGTGAAGCGGCTGTGGCATAGGTCAAAACTGTGGCCCAGATCTGACCCCTGGCCTGGGAACTCCATATGCTGCAGGGTGGTCAAAAAAGGAAATAAATAAACAAATAAGTAAATGCAGTTTAAGAGTGTTTAATTTGAATGCAGAGTCACCAAAATGACCAAATTGTATTTCATAGTTCATAGGCGCATATATATATATATATATATATATATATATATTTTTTTTTTTTTTTTTCCTACTGGAACAGTAGAAACTGCACAAAACTAATGTAGCTGTTATATTTCACTTTTTTTTTTTTTTTTTAATTTTTGGCTGCCCTGTGACACATGGAGCTCCCTGGCCAGGGATCAGATCTGAGCCACAGTCCCAGCCTAAGCTGCAGCTGACACAATGCCAGATCGTTAACCCAGTTTGCCAAGCCAGGGATTGAACCTGCAACCTAGAGCTCCCAAGAAACCGCTGATCCCGTTGCACCACAGCGGAAACTCCTATATTTCACTTCTTAATTCACACACATTGTACCAGCTAATGAGTAAAGAGGTACCGAAAAGAAAAGGAAGTATGGATGACCCTACCTTCCCTTTCCTTCTATGGCATTATTTTTAGTGTAAATGGTTGGCTAATATAGGGAAATAACATGAGTAAGAAAGGATAGGAAAGTGTTCCCTGGTTATTTGGGTTTCTTAGCATGCCATTGCCTTTTTTTCTGAATCTGGAGCAAGTTTTGGTTCAAGTAGAAAGCGAGCCTTTTGGGGCTTAGTCATGGATGTGAGGTTTACCTTGACCTTGCTTTGAGTCTCAGTGACCTCCCAAACATCACGGATGCACAGAATTCTATACCCCTGGGACGGCAGAAATGCTATGTGCAAATGGGGCAACCAGGAATGGCAGATATGGATGATATGTATCTCCTCTCTTCACCTATCAGACGCCACTACCAAAACACACGTGCAGAGGTAAAATTAAGAATTTCAAAATGGTGTCAGCAGAGCATCAAAGGTAGTGCAGGGCCCTTCTGAGCATGGGGCCCTGTGGACGGCAGAGGTCACATGCTCATGAAACCTGGCCTGCTGCCAACCCATGGCCAGGCAAGGAAGGAGCTAGAATGAATCCTCTTTCTTCCAGTTCTCTTCACTTCGGCAGGTGCTCCACTGGTGGGCCCTATCTAGATGGTAAAGCAGCCAGGGATGCTTCCAAAGACAACAGTCTCCTGAGCTGCAGAGAGAAGGATGGGGAGTGGGTCAGGAGGGGCAAACAAAACAACCAGCACAAACTGTTAAATCCTTGGCCAACAGATCTGGTTCCTTTTCAATTCAGCTAAGATAACAAGGACCAGGCAGATCCCAGGTGTGAGTCCACATTTTTGTGGGGCCTGATGCTGAAGTAATTTTGTGAATCCTTTACAAAACAAATAGTTCCTGCTGTGGCTCAGCAGGTGAAGAACCCAACTAGTATCCATGCGAATGGGGGTTCAGTCCCTGGGCTTGCTCAGTGGGTTAAGTATCCACATTGCTGTGAAGCTGTGGTGTAGGGTAGGTTGTGGATGAGTCCCTAAGGTTGTTTTCCCTCTGGCTTATTCCAGCCTAGCCAACCAGCAGTGCAAGCAGTAGACGAGACATTGATGATGCAGAGGAGTGGCCATAATTGTCCACTATTTTCTCAGTTCCCTCCATTAATGTACCTGAAGCTCAAAGGAATTTCCTGGAGTTCCCACTATGGCTCAATGGTAACAAATCCAGCTAGTATCTGTGAGGATTTGGGTTCAATCCCTGGCCTTGATCAGTGGGTTAAGGATCCTGTGTTCCCGTGAGCTATGGCATAGGCCTCAGCTGCAGCTCTGATTCAGCCCCTAGCCTGGGAACTTACATATGCTGTAGGCACAGCCATAAAAAGAAAAAAGAAAGGAGGGAAGGAAGAAAGGAAAAAAGGAAGAGAAATACAGAGAGAGAGGGAGGGAAGGAGGAAGAAGTAAGGAAGGAAGGGAGAAAGAAAGAAAGAGAGAGAAAGAAAGAAAGAAAAAAGAAAATTACAAAAATAAATTTGTATGAAACTGGCTGTTTACTTAGCATGAGAAATCACAGTAAAATGCTGGAGCTTGGGAAGTTTAAGTCTCTTTCTTCTGAGGTCTCTTGGATATATATCAGCAATACCCCCAGAACTACGTTTCCTGATTGCATCAGCTTCCCCTCCCCACCTGACACTCTCCAAGCAACTCCCACCACTCACAGAGGCCTGGGAAGTGAAGGGGCCTGGGAAGTGAAGATTCATGAGATTTAAACTTCATTAGCTTTATGGTAAATTCCTCTATTGGCCCCAATCTTAGAACAGAGAATTGAGTGACTGTGGAGCAGCAAGCATGTCCTAGCAGGTGAAAACGGTGGGCCCTTGAGCTATGAGGTGACCCCTTCTGCTACTGTTCCTTGCCACAGGCAGCAATATGCTGGGCTCCTCTGGCCTAGGGCTTCACTGCAGTCAGGAAATTCCTTTTCTTTTTTCTTTTTAGGGCCACAACCTCAGCGTATGGAAGTTTCCAGACTAGGAATTGAATCAGAACTATAGCTGCCAGCCTACACCATAGCTCACAGCAACACGGGATCCTTAACCCACCGAGTGAGGCCAGGGATCAAAATCACGTCCTCATGGATCCTAGTTGGGTTAGTTCACCACGGAGCCACGAAGGGAACTCCAAGAAACTCATTCTTTCTGTGCCTCAGTTCCCTTATCTATGAGGGCATATTATGTTATATTACAGTATGTTATGGCCCCGGAATAAGAAAAATGTGTGGAATGCAACTAAAGCGGTGCTTAGAGCAAATTTTTTTAAAGTTCGAGCCTGTATTTGACAAAGAGAGGTCTTAAATTAGTGATCTTGATCTCAGCTTCCACTTTAAGAAACTAGAAAAGGAAAAGCAAGTTAAAACCAAACTAAGAAGAAAAGACATAATAAAGATAAATGTAGAAATCATTGAAATAGAAAAGAGAAAGACAATTGAGAAAAATCATGGAAATCTAAAGATGGTGCTAAAGAAAACAATAGTAAACTTCTAATCATACCATGTCATATCATGACGTGTCATATCATACCACGTCATATCACATCACATTATGTTATTACGTTATGTTGTAGGGAGCTCACCTCATAATGCTGTGAGAGAATTAGATAAATTAATAGTTATAGGAGTTCCCAACATGGCGCAGCAGAAATGAATCCGACTAGGAACCATCGGGTTGCGGGTTTGATCCCTGGCATCGCTCAGTGGGTTAATGATCCAGTGTTGCCATGAGCTGTGGTGAAGGTTGCAGATGTGCCTTGGATCTGGTTGTTGTTGCTCTGGCGTAGGCTGGCAGCAACAGCTCCGATTAGACTCCTAGCCTGGGAACCTCCATATGCCGCGAGTGCGGCCCTAAAAAGCCAAAAAAAAAAAATAATAGTTATAAACCACTTAAGAGAGGTCTTAGTACAGGTGAAATAATAGAAAATGTACACATTGGTCTCTACCCCAGTTCCTGGCACTGAGCTCCTGAGACCTTTGTTATTTCCTAAGTGATAAGAGCACTAGGAATATCGTTTGTTCTAATATTTGGTCTTTGACCCCACTTCCCGACACCGATCTCCTCAATCCTTTGGAATTTCCTGGGTGATAATGATGTCCTTTCTTCCAGTAAGCTGGCTCTTACTGGGCTCTTGGATGGCGGCTGGTCACCAGAAAGACCAAGTGATGATTAGAAGCTTGGAATTTTCAGCCCACCTCTCATTCTCTAGAATGGGGAGAAGGGCTCCAAATGGAGTTAATGATCCATCATGCCTACATGATGAAGTCTTCATAAAAATCCCAAAAGGGTGGGATTCTTGAAGCTTCTAGGTTGGGGAACACATGGAGGTGCTGGGAGAGTGGAACACCAGGAGAGGGCCTAGTAGCTCAGCGCCCCCTCCCCGGGTCCTGTGCCCTTCATATCTCTTCCATTTCATGTCCATCTGTATCCTTTATCAGACCTTTTAATGAACTGGTACATGCAGTGTTTTCCTGAGTTCTGTGAGCTGTTCTAGCAGATCATCGAATCCGAGGGGGAGGAGGTCATGGGAAACTCGGGTTTGTAGCCAAGTCACACAGAAGTTGTGAGTAACCTGGGGACCTGCTCCTAGGCTTGAAAGTGGTGGGGAGCAGGGCAACTGAGCCCTTAACTTGTGGGATCTGAGGCTATCACGTAGATAGCGTCAGAAGTGAGTTAAATTGTAGGACACCCAGCTGGTGTCATAGAATTGCTTGGTATGGGGGGAAAACCCACACATATGGGGTTGGAAGCATTGTGAGTGTGGTAGTAGTGTGAGAGTAAGAGAGATACACAAGAGTAGTGTGTTTCCTGCACAGTACACGACCACTGCTTGATAAAAAGTGAAAAGTCGTTATTATGAAATGACTCCAAACATAGCCCTTATATACATGTGGGCAATATTTAAAGCTGTAATATTTCCGCGACGGGAACAATATGATCCACTCGTTTTTACTATGTGTAATTTTACAAAAATTTTGATTTGGAATGGATGGACTTTTCCATGTTTAATCTCTAGTCAAAGGTAAGTATTCTGAAATTTTCGTTAACAAAGTATTCTGAACCTTTCTCACCAAAAAGCAGAGGTACTTCTTATGACTTGCAGATTAACCTTCCTACTCCATCATCCCCAAACATTGAGAAAAGATTTTGTTTTCTCTTTAACCTTGGTCAATTTATACACTAACACATGGAGATTAGAGGGAATATCAGGTCCCACTGAGCCAAGAGTGAGGTGGGGCTCTTTCCTCAGTAAAGGCAACCTTACATTAGAATCAAGTTTGAATAGAATAAACAGTTTAGAAAATGTTAGGGAGGCTTGGACATCAGTCTTTTGTTTCCTGAGGTCAAGCTGAAATACAGTAGTAAGAGTCAGACTCTCTGGATTCCTGTGCATCTCTGACAAGCCCATCACATAGTCTCTCTGACTTCCACGTCCACATCCATAGGAGAAACGTGTGTGTATTCCCCAGCCCCTCCACCAAGGTTCTTGTGAGAATTAAAAAAAAATTTTTTTGTTGTCAAAAAAGACATAAAAAAAAAAAAATGAAACTGAGCAGGGCCCTGTGGGGCTCCTGGGCACAAGCCTTTCTGTTTCTTGTTTGTAGGGAATAGGCTTCAGCCTCCATGACCTCCCGAGTTCCAAAGAGCAGGTTCAAACAGTTGCTAATCAGGAAAGGGAAGCGGATGCAGAGACAAGAGAGGAACAGTCAAGAAACAATGGTGCAAACCCAACACATGTACTCAATGTTCATTGCAGCACTTTATACAATAGCCAAGTCATAGAAACAACCTAAATGTCCATCGACAGAGGAGTGGATAGGGAAGATGTGGTAATATACGCAATGGAATATTACTCAGCCATTAAAATGAACAAAATAACAGCATTTATAGCAACATGGATGGACCAAGAAATGACCATGCGAAGTGAAGTCAGTCAGACAATGAGACACCAACATCAAATGCCACCACTAACATGTGGAATCCAAAAAAAAGACACAATGAACTTCTTTGCAAAGCAGGTACTGACTCACAGACTTCGAAAAACTTATGGTTTCCAAATGAGACAAATTGGGGGGTGGGGGATACACTGAGGGTTTGGGATGGAAATGCTATAAAATTTGGTAGTGATGATTTTTGTACACCTATAAATGTAATAAAATTCATTAAGTAATAAAACACACACACACAAAGAAACAAGGTTGCAGCAGTGGGCAAGATCCCCCTCAAGGGATACACATAACAATATCTTTGAGCTCTTCTGAAGAACTAAAACCCCTAGCAAATGGGAAGATGATGAAGCATACTTGATGAAGCATTCTTCATTCCAGACAGAAGGTCCAGGAACCACAGAAGCTCATTCAGGAGACTACCTGAGGCCAGGTTAAAGGAATACAGGCCCTGCACATGCCCTGATCTTTATCAGCAATCTCACCCTTAAACCATCACTATAAAACTCCTCACCAAATACTCCAGGGTTCAGGCATGCAATTTTCAAAGGCATGAGCCCCCTCTGTCCCCCTTTGCCTGGCAAAGCAATAAAGCTATTTTCTCCTTCACCGAAAACTCTTGTCTCCAAGATTGAAATCTGCGTCTGTGCAAGAGGCTGAGTTTTGACAACACAGCCCTGAATTGATCCCATTCACTCATTTTTTTCTTACCAGTATCTATAAGAAAAAAAAAGATCACACTTGACTAACCAACTAGTGTTCTTTAATGTTAAAAGGCACCTGACAAATAGTAGGTACTCAATAAACATTTGTTTGAATGGGTTTGGAAGTTCTGTAAAACATTTGACAAGATGCCACTTTCTAGCCAGTTAAAAGTCAAAACAATGGCTAAAACAACCTAGTTACTAGGGAGACATAATTTTCATGGAGAGAGTTGAATAATAACAAGAACCAGAGGCTTATGATTAATGCTCTTCTGGCAGAATCAACCACTGTGGTCACTCTCTGGCAAGAATGAGTAATATCAATACTATTTAGCATTTCTATCTTTTTTTTTTTCAAAAAAGAGTGCAAGGTAAAAGTAAACATTCGAAGATGGCACTAAACTTTTCATCATAACATATTACAGCATAACATTGGCCAAAGAAAAAAAAATGCACGTGGATTTCACAGAATCTGTGCATAAGCAGGATATTTGCAATGTGTACAGCAAACCCCTGAGGGGAAGAGGCGAGGGAGAAAAGGGTTAAGGGAATCAGTATAGATTCAAGATATTGGTGAATGCTAGCCGTAATTCATATAGAAGCTTGGGAAAGGAAAAAAAATGAATTTTTTTAACACTGTATTAGCAGAGACTATATTCTGCCATTTGTCTTTCTTCAACATGTCTTTCTTCACATTTTATAACTATTTGTTAGCATTTTTTTCCTTCTTTGAATAGTTTTATTGAGATACAATTCTCACATGTCACATAATTCACTCATTTGGAGTGTACAATTCAATGGTTTTTAGTATATTCACAAGACTGTGCAACAATTACCACCATTTAATTCCAGAACATTTTCATCACCTGTAGAAGCCCCTAAGTATTAGCAGTTACTCCCCGTTTCCCCTCCCTCCCCCGCCCCCGGGGCAACCATTACTTTACTCTCTTACTTCTATAAATTTGCCTGTTCACACAAATGGAATCATATGTGGTCTTCTGTGACTGGCTTCTTCCACTTACATAATGTTTTCGAGATTCATCCTGTTGCTGTATATATCTGTATTTCATTTCTAAGTATTGCTGGCTAATATTCCATTGTATGGATATACCACATTTATTTATTTCTTTTTTTTTTTCCTTTGTTTTTACGGCGGCACCTGAGGTAAATGGAAGTTCCCAAGCTAGGGGTTGAATCGGAGCTGCATCTCCCTACGCTATGCCACAGACACGGAAATACCAGATTTGAGCCACATCTTCGACCTGTGCTGCCGCTTGTGGCAACACCAGATCCTGAGCCCACTGAGCAAGGCCAGGGTTCGAACGCGCCTCCTCACGGACGCTATATGGGATTCTTAACCTGCTGAGCCACAATGGGAACTTCTATTTATCCTTCATCAAATGATAGACATTTGGGTTGTTTTCACTTGGGGCTATTTTGACTAGTGTGTAAAAATGAATACTTGTGTGTAAGTTTTTATGTGGTCCATTTCTCTTGAGTATTTATCCAGGAGTGGAATGACTGGGTCATGTGGTAGCTATGGGCCACTTTTTTCTTTTTTCTTTTTTGGCTGCCCCACAGGACAGGGAGGTCCCAGGCCAGGGGTAAGATCAGAGCTTCAGTCTCGACACGTTCTGCAGCTGCAGCAATGCCGGATCCTTCAACCCACTGTGCCAGGCCAGGGTTGGAACCTGCGTCATGACCTTGCAGAGATGCCACCGATCCCACTGTGCCACAGCAGAAACTCCTGGGCCAACTTTATAAACAAACTTTTAAAGTTTGAGATACAGTTCATAAAATTTGCCATTTTATTTCATTTTGCTTTTTAGGGCCGGAATCACGGCATATGGAGGTTCCCAGGCCAGGAGTTGAATTGGAGATACAGCTGCCAGCCTATGCCACAGCCACAGCAATGCCAGATCCGAGCTGCGTCTGTGAATTACATGACAGCTCACGGCAATGCTGGATTATTAACCCACTGAGCAAAGCCAGGGATTGAACCCACCTCATAGTTCCTAGTCGGATTCGTTAACCACTGCACCACGATGGGAACTCCAGAATTTGCCATTTTAAAGTGTACGCTTTACCGGGTTTTAGCGTATTTACAAGGTTATGCAACAATTATAACTGTTTAATTCTAGAAAAACTTTACCACCCCAAATAGAAACCCTGTGCGCATTATCCTTGAATTAGTGTTGGATCAGTAAGCCTAGAGTACTCTGCTCTTTTGCCTAAGGAAAATGATTTAAAATACATTTTCATAAAATAAATAAATAAATAAATACACATTTTCATTCCTATTAAAACTGAAATTTCATCTGGGGGCGTTCCTGTTGTGGCACAGTGGAAATGAATTGGACTAGGAACCATGAGGTTGTGGATTCGCTCCCCAGCCTCGCTCATTGGGTTAAGGATCTGGTGTTGCCGTGAACTGTGATGTAGGTCACAGATGTGGCTTGGATCCTGTGTTGCTGTGGCTGTGGTGTAGGCTGGCAACTGTAGCTCCGATTAGACATTTAGGCTGGGAACCTCCATATGCTAAGGGTGCAGGCCTAAAAAGCAAAAAAAAAAAAAAAAAAAAATTCATCTGGGTATTTGAAAAGTAAGCACATTGACTTTTTTAATTAATGGGTTTATTGAGATGTAGTTCACATGCTGTAAAATTCATCCGTTTAGAGTATACAATTTAGTGGTTTATTGTGCATTCACAAAGTTGTGCAACCATTACCACTGTCTAGTTCCAGAACATTTTTATCATGCCAAAAAGAAACCCTGTACCCATCAACAGTCATTCCCCCACTCTCCCCCTCCCCTGGTCTCTGGCCACCACTAATTTACTCTCTGTCTCTGTGAATTTTCCTATTCTGGTCTATTTTTAATGTTTTGAGGAGTAAAAAGGGTTCTTATACCATTGTCTGTTAACCAGTTCTTTGAAGCATAAATCATTTGGTAGCACACAGGCACACACACACCTATTCGTCACTGCTGACATTTTCACACTTCCAGGTCACTTTGTTGTACCCACAGATGAGCTCAGCACTGGTTAAAATATCAAAGTGGGAAAAATACAAGCAGTTGATGGCACCTCATTGGTATCTTCAATAGAGATTTAACCTCTTCCCAGTGATCAGATAGTTACAAACTAAAACCATATCATTTTAAATCAAAAATAGCTCTTCCAAAAGAGAATCTAAACACTATAGTACTAAGTATTGCTGAGATGTGAGGAAAGAGGCACTCACATACCCATCAGCTGGAATTTAAAGTAGCATAATATTTCTCAAGCCCATTTTGACCATGTATATAGAAATATAAGAAATAAAGAAATTATCTGGAGTTTCCATCATGGCTCAGTGGTAACAAACCCGACTAGCATCCATGAGGTTGTGGGTTCGAACCCTCACTCAGTGGGTTAAGGATCCAGAATTGCCATGAGCTGTGGTGTAGGTTGCAGACGCATCTTGGATCCCATGTTGCTGTGGCTGTGACATAGACTGGCAGCTGTAGCTCCAATTTGACCCCTAGCCTGGGAACTTTCATATGCTATGGGTGAGGCCCTAAAAAGACCAAAAAAAAAAAAAAAAAAAGGAGAGAGAGAGAGAAATTTTCTTAGGGACCATTAAAAATATAGGTATAGTGTTCATTATCTTACTGATATTTAAAATAGCAGAAAACAGGAAAAAAATCTAAATATCTTAAAAAGAAAGAGATTAGTTAATTAACTTACCCAAGAGCCATATGGTCACATGATTGTATGACTAAGCTGCAGTTAAAAATTATATTGAGGACCAATGATGAACAGTGGAATTTGAAATAAAAAACACAATATCATTTACACTAGCATCCCCCAAAATTAAATACTCAGGTATAAATCTAACAAAATAGGTACCAGATCTATATGAGAGAAAAACACTGATGAATGAAATTGAATAAGAACTAAATAAATTGAGAGATATTCCATGTCCCTGAACAGAAAGAATCAATAATGTCAAGATATCAGTTTTCCCAAATTGATTCAATCCAATTTCAATTAAAAATTCCAGGACTTCCCGTCATGGCTCAGTGATTAATGAATCCGACTAGGAACCATGAAGTTGCAGGTTCGACCCTTGGCCTTGCTCAGTGGGTTAAGGATCCGGTGTTGCCGTGAGCTGTGGTGTAGGTTGCAGATGCAGCTTGGATCCTGCATTGCTGTGGCTGTGGCGAAGGCCGGCAGCTACAGCTCCTGTTGGACCCCTAGCCTGGGAACCTCTATATGCTGCGGGTGAGGCCTTAAATAAGGCAAAAAGACCAAAAAAAAAATTCCAATGAGTTCTTTTACGGATGTAGGCAAAGAGAATCTAAAGTTTATATGCAGAGGGAAAAGTCTCAGAATAGACAACATAATATTGAAGAAGAACAAAGTTGGAAGATTAACACTATCTGACTTCAAAACATTATAGTAGAGCTACAGTAATTAAGACTGTGTGAAATTGTCAAAAGAATAGACAAATAGATCAATGGAACAGAAAAGAGACCAGAAATAGACCCACATTAATATAGTCAATTGATCTTTGACAAAGAAGCAGAGACAACACAATGGAGCAAAGATAATCACTTCAAAAACAGTGCTGGAACAACTACATAATCACATGCAAAAAAAAAAAAAAAAGAAGACACCAACTTTAGACCATTTACACAAATTAACTCAAAATGGATTATAGATCTAAATATAAAATGCAAAATTATAAAACTCCTACAAGACAACATAGGAAAAAACTTAGATGACTTTTTAGATACACCAAAGGTACAATCCATTAAAGAAACAATTGATAAACTGGATTTCATTAAAATTAAAAACTTCTGCTCTGTGAAAAATGATATCAAGGAGAATGAGAAACAAGTCACAGAGTGGGAGAAAATACTTACAAAAAAGATACGTCTGAGGAGTTCCCACTGTGGTGCAGTGACCCGAGTCACTGCAGAGGCACGGGTCGGTCCCCAGCCCAGCACAGTGGGTTAAGGATCTGGTGTTGTCACTGCAGTGGCTTAGGTCAATCTGTGGCTCAGGTTTGATCCCTGGCCTAGAAGTTTCCATATGCTATGGGTGTGGCCAAAGAAAGGAAAAGAAAATGGGCCAAAGAATGTAACAGACACCTCACCAAAGAAAATATACATGTGGAATAAGCTATGAAAAGACTTTTCACATCGCATATCATCAGGGAAATGCACATTAAGACCACAATGAGACAGCACTATACATCTGTTAGAGTAGCAAGAATGTGGAACACTGACAACATGAAATGCTGGCAAGAATGTGGAGCAATGAGAAATCTCACTCATTTTTGATGGGAAGGTAAAATGGTGTAGCACTTTGGAAAACAGTCTGGTGGTTTCTTACAAAACCAAACCTACTCTTCCTATACTGTTAATCAATCACACTCCTTGGTATTTATCCAAAGTTGTTGAAAAAATATGTCAATACAAAAATCTGTATATGGAGGTTTATAGCAGGTTTACTCATAATTGCCCAGACTTGGAAACCACCAAGATATCCTTCAGTATGTGAACAGATAAATAAACTGTGATACATCCAGACAATGGAATAGTATTCTGCAATAAAAAGAAATGAGCTATCAGGTCATGAAAAACACGGAGGAAATTTAAATGCATATTACTAAGTTATAGACATTAATCATGTTAGGTGAACAATTTATATTTGTTCTCTGTATAATATCATATTTTGATTTTAAAATATTATACAATTTAGCAATAAATACTTTTAATAGTTTAAAAAAAGCAAGATGGCAATAATTCTTTTAAAACTCTGACGTATGACAAGATAAATAATATGAATCTTCTGAAAGAGGAAAGGCTTCCTCTTTTACTTTGTCAAAAAGTAGTTCCTAAGCAGCAACAAGGGATTTAGGGAGAGAAAAAGAGCACAATGAGTCCTTATGTACTCTTTTACCATGGCATTGGCTAACAGGAAGAGTTGAGGAAGGCTGTGAGTCTTTTTATAATGAGATTGCCTCTACTGTAAAGACTATTCAAGCAATTATATGTGTTCTAGAAGGAAGCTTTGAACTAAGAATCTTTCACTGAGAATCTTTCACTGCGAAAGTTCCTTTTTCAATTACCAAACAGAAAGGAACCTTTTTTGAAGATTGTCTTTGAGGGTTAGATATCTGCGGAGATGGATGGATGGACGGATGGATAGGTGGATAGGTGGATAGATGGATAGATGCATGAATGGAAGGCATTGCTGTTGACTATATGAAAACATGGAATAGTCTTGAGAAATGTTAGTCCCTTAAGAATTTACAGTGAATTACCTAATTAAATCAACACATAATTATTGAAGGCCAATTGCTAACCATGGTATTTGGCAAGGTCCAATACTGGTGTATAAGTCCTTGATCTCTATTCAAACTAGAGGAAGAAACAAAGACTAAGCAAATTACATCAAGCAAAAAAAAATGCATCAAGTATTAAAAATTATGAAAAGTGGGGGACTGCGGCAAGATGGCGGAGGAGTAAGAGGTCGCACTCACCCTCTCCCACAAATACATCAAAAAACGCATCTAAATATAAAACAAGTTGGACAAATCATCATCTGAATGCTGATTAATTTAAACCTCCAAAAACTGCAAGAAACCCTTGAAATAACTGGGTAGAACAAGTGAAGAAAAAAAAAAAAAA
>PVHT020000175.1:941595-981502 GCA_004024745.2 Catagonus wagneri
AAAAAAAAAAAAAAAAAAAAAAAAAAAAGGGAAGATAACAATTGAGTGTATGGATAGAGAGGAATCAGATTGACCACTTTTCTAGCTTGGGCAAGTAGTAGCAAGTAGTAGCGTCATTTGCTATGATTGAGAGAAGAGGAAGAACAAAGGAAACCATTTTTTAGAGAAACGAGGTGTACTGAATGATTCAAAAAATGTCAAGTAAAATGAGGGACGCGTGAAAATTCCTACTGGATTCACTGCTGACTTTGGTGAGAGAAATTTTTCTGCAGTTCATGGGGCTAAAGACTACCTTGCAACAGAATGAACAGGAGGTGAATGGAATGGAAGGACATGAAGGGAAGAGAAATTGAGTGGAGATAAGAAGTTTAGCTCTAAAGAGGAGGGGAGAAATGTAGCTATAGCTGGAAGGGAAATTGGAATTGAAGGTTTCCTTTCTGTCATGCCTTTTTTTTTTTTTTTTTTTTTGCTTTTCAGGACAGTACCTACAGCATATGAAAGCTCCCAGGCTAGGGGTTGAATAGGAGTTGCAGCTACTGGCCTGCACCACAGCCACAGCAATGGGATCTGAGCCACATCTGCGACCTACACCACAGCTCATGGCAATGCCAGATCCTTAACCCACTGAACCAGACCAGGGATCAAACCCGCATCCTTGTGGATACTAGTCAGTTTCATAACCTGCTGAGCCACAATGGGACCTCTCAAGGTTTCCTTTCTTTTAAATAGTTTCTTCATGTGTAACTGCTGGTTAGAAGGAGTAGATAGAGAAAATTTGAAGGTGTGGAAAGAGAAGAAAGTGAAAAGGATCCAGAGCATAGATAAGGGTTGTATTTACTATTTATTGCTATGTAATAAATTACCCCCAAATTAAGCAACATAAAACAGCAAATATTTATTTTCATTCTCTCACAATTCTTGTGTGTCAGAAACCAGGGCACAGCTTAGCTGGCGCATCTGGCTCAAGGTCTCTCATGAAGTTGCTTGGTCTGTGGTCTCATCTGAGGACTCAACAGTGGGGGGAGAGGAGTGAAGAGGATTTACTTCTATACTTAACTTGTACATTGTCCACATTCGCTCCTCAGAGGCTTTTGGGCTAAGAGCCTCAGTTCCTTGCTGGCTGTCAGCCAGGGGCCTTTCTTGACCCATGAACCCTCCATAGAGCACCTCACAATAGAGCAGCAGGCCTCCTTCAGGGTCAGTAAGAGAGAGAGAGGAAGAGAGAGCTAGAGACCACCAAGATAGGGGCCATAATATTTTTGTTATGCTAACCTCAGAAATGACATTCTATTATTTTGACTGTATTCTTTTTTTGTCTTTTTTGTTTTTAGGGCTGTAGCCACTGGATATGGAATTCCCAGGCTAGGGGTCAAATCAGAGCTGCAGCTGCTGGCCTACACCACAGCCACAGCAACTCAGGATCCCTGCTGCATCTGTGACCTGCACTCAGCTCACAGCAATACCAGATCCTTAACCCACTGAGCAAGGCCAGGGATCGAACCCACATCCTTGTGGATACTAGTCAGTTTCATTACCGCTGAGCCACAATGGGAACTCCCTGTATTACAGTTTTTCAAGAGAAGTCACCTATGTCCAACCTGCATTCCAGGGAAGGGGATTTCACAAGGTGTAAATCTCAAAAAATGGGAGTCGCTGGGAGCCCTTTTACAGACTGCCTGACGCGGAATGATCAGCTTTCAGCATAAGTGGGAGACATCTGCTCTGGTAATAGAAAAGAAAAAAGAGTTGGATCTGGGTTAGGATAATTAGGGATAATTCTTGCGAGAATGGAAGGAGTTCTTATCAGATGGCTTCTATTTTCTTTCTTTTTCTTTTTTGCTTTTTACACACGTACCCACGGCAAATGGAGGTTCCCAGGCTAGGAGTTGAATCGGAGCTATAGCCACTGGCCTACACCACAGCCACAGCAACGGCAGATCCAAACCACATCTTCGAACTTCATTGCAACTTGCAGCCATGCTGGATCAAACCCACAGACCAGGGATCAAAACAGCATCCTCATGGACTCTAGTTGGGTTCTTAACCCTCTGAGCCATAGTGGGAACTCTTTTCTATGCCAGATAAGATCACAGTCTTTTTCTGAGAGTGAAGAGAGAACTGGAGGGTTGATAGTAGAGAAGCTTTGAAACAATCACTGTTGAGCATAAGAGAAAGAAGTGGGCTGGGAAACAGAGGACTCACTGGGAATATTGTGGGCCCAACTGAAGTGGGTTTCCACAAATTTATAGTGAAATCAGTCTGCCCAGCAGGGTGATATTTCTCCAGCAGCACTTAGTAACAGGCAAGCGGAAGTTCTCCGTGGCTACTTTCTGAGGATTGCCCACTTTCCCTTAGGGTGACATGGAAAGCACGACAAATTGCTGAGGCTGACACCAAAATTTATATAACCATAAAACTGAACAAAATAGCTGCCAGTGTCAGAGTCTAAAAAAGGAACCTGTCACACAGAGTTTCATTTGCCACAAAATTCACGGAGAGTCAGGTTAGCACAGAACAGGCCAGGCTGCTAAGTTATATGCCATCAAGTGGTCTATTTATCGGTCGTCACTGGAATTCATGCTTGCTAAAGACAGTTAAACCCAATCAGCCACAGAAGAGTGTTAGAAGTTTTTCAACGATTATTTTGGAAAAGAGTTTCTGAACTGAAAAATCCCCCAAATGAATTTCTGAGAAATGGGTTCCCCTGATTACTCCACCTGCTGAACAAAATCTGATTAAAGCTCTACTCTGATGCTTCTGTTTCTTATATGTAAAACTTAGTCCTATCCTAAGAAGAATGAGAAAATCTTCCTAGACTGGAGGCCTGGTGAGTTGCAGGGAGTAGTTATCACCCTTTTGCTGAAGGCCCTCTGCCAGGTGAGCTGGTCACGCGGCGGCTGCCCTGATGACACTTGGCCGCTGCACGGAGGGGGAGCCCTGACGAAAACTCACATCTACCACACTGTCTCCCAACCCACGTGCGTGTATTGCTGGATCGTGAAGGTGAAAATATTCAGGCTCCATTGCCCGACTGCACTCAGCCTTGCCTCACCTCTTTATGTTCATGTACCTAGTGAACAAGGGACGGCCCGAGATTGGAACATAAAATGGCAAGGTAAGGTGAAAGGAGCGAAAATTTTGCTACTCTGGAGACAGCTTAAAGCCAGCCTGGAGACAACACTCTGAGAACACAAACAGGGAGAGAACATAGGCAGTTGGACTCCTCTAAAGTTGAGATCTTCTCAGACAGAAGTGTCAAGGACACGGTGTCAAGGACATTTAGGATTAACCATTCAGCCTGCTGGATGCATCTATCATAATAGGGTAGGACATGGAGGAAGGAAGCCCTGAGAGGTGTGAAGAGAAAAGAATTACTGGTGGGTGGGTGGTGTTGATAAAGCAAACCAGAGATGCTAAGGGCAACTGAACCCCTGAGCTAGAAGGGAAGGTGGTGGAAGCCCCCAAAAGGGCTTTGAATTCTGCCCTCTGGTACTTTCAGTGTTATCACGGTATAATCGGTTTTGCCCAATAACTGCTAGGCATGACATGATTTATACAGGAGGATGCTTTCCAGATTCCTGTGTTTTCACAGAGATTTATTCACATCTCTTCCGGAGAGTGGAGACTCCTACCTAGATCTTGTGAGAGGAACAGAGTTGCCAAAATAAGCCTGGATAATCACTAGATACAACAATTGAAAGAGATTAAGTTATGTAACTGGTAAAAATCCTTCCTGACACAAGTTTCCCCTTCAAGCAACATATTCCTTCTATATATCTTTTCCTTACTTTTTTTTTGGCCACATACCCGTGGCATATGAGTTCCCAGGCCAGGGACTGAATCTAAGCTGCAGCTGCAACCTACTCCACAGTGGCGGCAATGCTGGATACTTAATGCATTGCACCACAGTGGGAACTCCTCTTTTCCTTAAAGGGGAGATGTTCGCTGTAGAAAGCTCAGGACACGCATCCATCCATTGAACCATTCATTCAGTGAAAACACAGAGGCTTAGTTGGAGACGAAGGAATATGTTAAAGGAATACAAAGGAATACGACACATTGGGTCCCTGCTTTTGTGGGCTCTGCTTCCTAGCGAGGGAGCCTGCTAAGTAAAAAGCACAAATTTTTAGCGAAAGAAGACATGATCAGGGTAAAGAGATTGAAAATGACTGCTGGGTGGGGTGGGGAATGCAGATATAGCAGATGGGGTGCTCAAAAGAGAAAAGGCCTCCTAGAGGAGGTGACAGTTATCTGAATAATAAGAAGGGATCAGTCAGAACTGGGAGAAGGGTATGTTAAGTGAAAGTAATACTTGCTAAGCCCTGGAAATGGGAGAGATGTTAGCCGAAGCTGGGAACTAACGGAAGCCCAGTGGGTCTGGAGGTGAATGAGCTAAGCCAAGAGCCCTCAGAGACTCATTGAGAAGAGTCGACAAAGGCAGAACGATGAAGGACCCTGCAGTCAGTGGGAAGGGTTTGCATTCTGTTCCAGGTGCAATGGAAGCCACGATGGGATTGCAGGCAAGGGCAACATATGATTCATCCACGTTTTACAAAGCTGACTTCAATGCTTTGTGAAGAATAGGAAATGGTATAAGAAAGTATAGAAAGAAAATAAAATCTATGAATATGTTTCCAAAATCATAATTCTAATGCAGGCACAGTTTTGTGCCTACTTTTTGTTCTTTTCTTTTTACGGCTGCATCTACGGCATATGGAGGTTCCCAGGCTAGGGGTCAAATCGGAGCTTCAGTCGTCGGCCTACACCACAGCTACAGCAACGCCAGATCCAAGCCATATCTGTGACCTACAGCACAACTCACAGCAACGCCAGATCTTTAACCCACTAAGTGAGGCCACGGATTGAACCCGCATCCTCATGGATCCTTGTTGGGTTTATTAACCACTGAGCCATGAAGGGAACTCCCTGTGTCTACTTTTTCATTCCATATTATGAGGAGATAACAATGTCGTTAAAATCATTTGAAATACTTTTTTGAATGAATGCAAGAAAGTCTTATCTGTGTCTTCCCTTAACATATTTCACCATTCCCCTAGTGTTGAACAATTCACTTATTGTCAGTTTGCCTGTTTTAACTATGGAAGCTATAGCTATATTTTTATTTAATCATTAGCTGCATTTTCCACCTCACTAGGACCCATTCCTATATGTGGAATCAGACTACAGGATCAAAAGATATGAGTACTGGATTTTTCTATTTTTCAAGCCTGGTGAAGCTGGGAACTACGTTGCCCAGAATTCTTTCCCTGCACCCTTAGAGGTGGCTAAGAGAGGAACCGGAGTGCAATTTGGCAGCAGAAGTGACGCAAGAGCCATGCTTACACTTTGGAGGTCTTCGTTGTCAGAAGCTGAGCTGGGGAGTTCCCACTCTGACTCGGTGTGTTAAGAATCCAACTAGTATCCATGAGGATGCATGTTCGATCCCTGGCCTTGCTTAGTGGGTTGGAGATCCAGCGTTGCCATGAGTTCTGGTATAGACTGCAGATGTGGCTCAGATCTGGTGTTGCTGTGGCTGTGCTGTAGGCTCGCAGCTGTAACTCTTATTCAACCCCTAGCCTGGGAATTTCCATTTGCTGTGGGTATGGCCTGAAAAAGACCAAAAAAAAAAAAAAAAAACAAAAGAAAAGAAAAAAAAAGGGAAGAGATAAGAAAAGAAGGAATTCTCATCATGGTGCAGCAGAAATGAATCCGACTAGGAACCACGAGGTTGTGGGTTTGATCCCTGGCCTCACTCAGTGGGTTAAGGACCTGGCATTGCCGTGAACTGTGGTGTAGGTTGCAGACGCGGCTTGGATGCTGCATTGCTGTGGCTGTGGCAAAGGCCGGCAGCTACAGCTCCGATTAGACCCCTAGTCTGGGAAACTCCATATGGTGTGGGTACGGCCCTAAAATGACAAAAAGTCAAAAAGAAAAGAAACTGAGCTGCCTGGTAGGTTCCGGGTTGTCCTTACTCTTCTCTTGGCAACTGGTCCTTTTTCCTGACTTCTGGCCCTGTTGATGGACCACAGCCCTAAATTGCCGCCCGATGCTTGGCTTCGAATCCCCAGAGGCAGTGGCTTCCCAGGGGCTTCCCAGTGAATCCAAATCCCCCTTTGCAGGTGCTCAGCAGTGTATCAGGTTTGCTCTACCCTGTCCACTCACCCCAGTATTTAAGGATTGATTAGTGTCTCTCTGACTCAAATCCCAGTCAGGGCACCACTTTCACATGGCCAGATTGCTTTCCTGGAAACTCATAACTAGTTTTACACCCATCAGAAGTTTATGAAAAGGCTCCTCTTATCCTCTCTCTTAATGGAAGTGATATTTTATTATTTTTATTATTATTTTTATATTTTTTGGTCTTTTTAGGGCTGCACCTGCAGCATATGGAGGCTCCCAGGCTAGGGACTGAATCGAAGCTGTAGCCTTTCAGCATCTTTTATACCTGCTCTTTTAAAAATATGCACACCTGCTTCTGTGGTTACACAGTTAAAAATATCAATGTATATTATCAAGCAATTATGGAGCTGACTTCTTTCCCATTTGTTATTCTGGCAACTGTATCCAAGTAAGAATAAACAATAAGGAGCTCCCGTCGTGGCTCAGTGGAAATGATTCTGACTAGGAACCATGAGGTTGCCGGTGCGATCCCTGGCCTTGCTCAGTGGGTTAAGGATCTGGCGTTGCCGTGAGCTGTGGTGTAGGTTGCAGACGTGGCTCAGATCCTGAGTTGCTGTGGCTGTGGTGAAGGCTGGCAGTTGTAGCTCCAATTAGACCCTTAACCTGGGAACCTCCATGTGTCGCGGATGTGGCCCTAAAAAGCAAGAAAAAAAAAGGAAATAAGACCTAGTTTTCAGAACTGTTGGTTGAAAGCAAGTACTTCTTGTAAAGGGAAAGACATTTTGAAAAGAAACCAAAACCTGAATTTATAAGCAGTTTAGGACTAAAAAATAAGAAACAATAAAGTGCTCTCATAACATAAGAGAATAGAATCAGAATCTTAAAAGCTCTGGGAAATCAGGCAACTTCTTTCTCATTTGCCTCTCTGGTCTTCGGTCTCCGGTTTCCACTTTTCTAGGCTTCTCTGTTTTTTTTCCATCTCTTACTTTATGCCAGGCTTTGCTGCTTCTGTCCTTAGTAGCCTTTTCTCACTTACTGTACCATACAAAGCCATTTCCCGTGTTTATGGTCTTTGTCCCCACTCATTATCCCTTAAAATCCATTTGCCCCTTTTATCTGCAATAAATCATGTTTCAGCCAGGCTCACGACTACTTAGATATATACTACCTTTTTCAACCTTCCTTGTAGCCACCTGTGGATTTATGACTCTCTTTGGACCAGAAATAATACGTGAAAATTCCGGACTAGACTCTTAAAAAGAAGTGTGCATTTTCCTTTCCACCTTCTCTCTGGTTGCAAGCTGGAGGTGTTGAGAGCCAGAGAAGCTGTCCTGTGCCCGGAGAGGAAGCCGGATCGGGATGGCACCGCCATCCCGTGGGCCTGGCTGTCCACTCAGGACTCCCACGTGAGAGACTGTCCCATCTCTTCTACTCTGGGGTCTCTCTGTCACAGAGCTTACACAGCATTCTAGACAGAATACACACTTTAAGATTTGAAAATTGACAAGGGTGGGTGGAAGGATTTTCTTTTTCGTAGGTGTCCCCAATCTTTTTTTTTTTTTTTTGGCCGAACCCAAGGTATGTGGAAGTTCCCAGGTCAGGGGTCAAACGTGAACCACAGCAGCAGCCTGAGCCACTGCAGTGACTATATCAGATCCTCAACCCACCATGACAAAAAGAGAACTCCATAGTCGTCTCCAATCTGGATTTTGTTTGTTTGTTTGTTCTTTTTTTTTTTTGTCTTTTTTTAAGGGTGCACCCTCAGCATGTGGAAGTTCCTAGGCTAGGGGTTGAATCAGGGCTGAAGCTGCTGGCCTACACCACAGCCACAGCAATGCCAGATCCAAGCTGCGTCTGCGGCCTTTACCACAGCTCATGGCAAGGTCAGACCCTTAACCCAGTGAGCGAGGCCAGGGATCGAACCCATGTCTTCATGGATAATAGTCGGGTTCATTATCACTGAGCCACAATGGGAACTCCAGTTGTCCCCAGTGTTTAGAACAGCTTATATATGGCACTCAAAGAATATTGATTAAATGTGGTTATGGGCCAAACTGGGTCCTCCTCAAGTTAGTGTGTTGAAGTCCTAACCCTCAAGAGCTACAGAATGTAACTATATGGAGAAAGGGTCTTTAAGGAGATAATTCAGGTTAAATGATATCAAAAAGGTGAGCCCTAACCCAGTATGTCTGAAGGTATTTATTTCTTTATTTTCACTTTTCAGGGCTCTGTCTGTGGCATATGGAAGTTCCCAGCCTAGGGGAATTGGAGCTGCAGCTGCCAGCCTATGCCACAGCCACAACAATAGTAACAGCGGCATCCCAGCTGCATCTGTGACCTACACCACAGCTCACAGAAATACCTGGATCCTAATCCACTGAGCAAGGCTAGGGACTGAACCCACATCCTCGTGGGTTTAACCCGCTGAGCCACAATGGGATCTCCTGAAGGAATTTATAAGAGGACATTTGGACATAGAGAGGCACAAAGAAAAGACCGTGTGAAGACATAGGGAACAAGCCATCTTATGCCATCTACAAATCAAGGAGAGAGGCCTCAGAGGAAACCAATCCCATTGACACTTTGTTTTCAGACTTCTAGCCTCTGGAACTGTGAGAAAATAAATTTCTCTTGTTTGAGCCACCTAGCCTGTGGTTCTTGGTCACGGCAGCCTTAGCCAACTCATACAAATGTTGAAATGATAGGGAGGTTTTTTATAGAAGTTTGGTTTTGTTTTGCTTTGCTTTTTTTTTAATAGAAGAAGGGCTGGGGGATTAATTAAGGTTAGAAAAAATTAGGTAGATAGAAAATGTTTTTCTTCTTTTACTCGAGGACAACTTCCATGTGAGCTAGAATCACTTAAATATAGAGTAAAAAGATACCATTAAAACTAAAAGGCAAAGTTCAATATTTTCAAGTTTGCTGATGATTTGAGTCACTGTGGACTTAGCAATTGACTGGAAATATAATTACTGCTGAGAAATTCAGGGGAAAGATCTTTGTTTTAAAATACCCAAGAACATTGCGAATTGTATCACTCATATTATCCACAGTAAAAATCACCACTTTAATTAGGACTTTCTTACATAGCAGAAGAGCAAATTCTTATTCAAGTGACAGTAATCGCAGAATTTCAAGTTATGCTCAGAACAACAAAAAAAAGTTACTTTTAAGGTTTTCTTTAGAGTTTAATGAGCTGAAAATCCATAACTGCACTCAGAAGACAAACTTTTATAAAGTATGTATTTGTTGAGCACTTCCATTTAAAGCAGAAAAAACCTACTGGAGCTACCCTAAAAAGGAAACAAAAAAAATATTTTATTGGAAAGCTCTGGGGAGTATCTCAAAACAAATGGGCAGAAACTGAAGGTGGCTTCAGGTGAGGGTAGAACCAGGAAGGGCAAGAGGTCAAGACCCTCGGCCGCCACTCTCACTGTGTGCATGTGTGTGTGGAGCAGAGAGGGATGGGGGCTCTTGGTCTTTCATCTCTGTCCCTTTTTTCAGCTTTATTCTCACTCCTATCCCCTTCCTTCTCTTGCTCTCTGTGACCAAAGGTGAAAGTGGTGGTAGTGAGGCCTGTTGCATAAACAGAGTAGACACACCCTCCATCCACAGGAGCGAGGTAAGTTGTTTCTTGGAGAACTGCAGATGAGCCGTGTTTGAGCTAAAACCCTCAAAAGTCTACGTTGTGATATTCACTTTTAAAAATCCACATGTATGACTTCTCATCCTTGATATTTTTCTTGATAAAAAAAAAAAACCACACAGGAGGAGTTCCCGTCGTGGCTCAGTGGTTAACGAATCCGACTAGGAATGATGAGGTTGTGGGTTCGATCCCTGGCCTTGCTCAGTGGGTTAAGGATCTGGCGTTGCCATGAGCTGTGGTGTAGGTTACAGACACGGCTCAGATTCCATGTTGCTGTGGCTGTGGTGCCGGCCAGCGGCTGTAGCTCCAATTAGACCCCTAGCCTGGGAACCTCCACATGCTGCGGGTGCGGCCAAATGACAAAAGACAAAAAAGAAAAAAAAAACAAAACACACGCACACACACTTCACTAGGATATGATTTTATAGGGAACATAGTGATTAGTTAATTAAATTTCATCAAGTATTATATGCTTTCCCTCTATTCCTATGTAGAATGCCCTATGACTTCAAGAAGTTAATTTCTAGGGTTGAGAGTCTCTGCTAGGGGACCAGAATTCTGGGCCAAACCTTTAATAATTGGTACTAAAATTGGACAGGCCATTGGAGATGGGAAATTAGCAATAAAGCTCTTTGTACACTTACATATGTCTTAAATTTTGAACACAATCTGTCAATAAAAAGAAGAACCAGTTTTCAAAGTAGAAACATGTTTGAACTGACCTTATTAAAGAAGCTGGTGATGAAGAACTGATGCTTTCAAGAATACAGAGTTCATTAAATTGTTTGAGTTTTTCTCTCACGTTTGTCACATTGCGCCCTATTTTCAGTGATCCCAACCGTTGAGTGTTATAAGCTCAGCAATGTTTTCATGAGTTCTTATTGTTTGGCGCTTTCTAGCTCCTTCCCCTTATAATCTAGGAGGATACCGGGATGAGGCAGGTTGGTTCCTAGGCAAAACAGGACTGACAAAGAAGAGAATTTATACCGAACACAGAACCCCTCCTAGCCAGGGTGCAGGGGGAGCTCTCTCAATTACAGGGATTGGTTCGATTGGGAAGCAGAACATCCAGACAGGAGTCATTCACAACAGCATCACAACGCCTATCACACATGATTCTTTCAGTCAGCAAGTGTCAGAAACCTCATCCCAAACTGGCTTGAGCAACAGCCAAATGTACTAGCTCAGAAAGCTGGAGGCCTGGAAGAGTGTTGGCTATAGGTGTGGCTTATGTGGGCACTTACATGATATAACCGTAACGCAGTTCTGTGTCTCGGTTTGGCTCGGTTCTTCTCTGGGTGCGTTGATTTTATTCTAAAACAGGACCTACCCTCATGGTTGTGAGGCAGTCGCCTGAAGAAGTGCCATCCTTAGATCTAGATAAAAGGAACCATCCCCTGGACCCTGCACCACAGAGAGTTCTCCTTCAGCCATGCCCTTCCCCGTGGATAAGAAGCCTCTGGATCCAAAGGCACAGATTCCCCTGAAACTTTCAGACATCCTTCTGGATCACACTCTGGGTACCACTGATAGGATTCCCTGTCCCAAATCTCCAGGCAAGTTCTCAGCTCTGAATGGACCTCTCTCTCCCTTTAGTCCATCCCCCTGAAGGTGAACTAAACTGACAGTTTGCATACCCTGGGGCCCAGGAGTCAGCTGTGTGCAGATGATGTGTATGGAATTTGGATGAGCAGGCTGGGGTGTTCATACATGGCTCATGAGGCCCTTTCTGGCACAGAACTGAGGCAAGAGTGTGAAGAGGAGTCGGACCAAAGTGCGTGTGATCTTTTTACTCAGCCATGTCCCAGAGCAGAAGTCTGAAGAATTTGAACCCCTGCCTTCCAGGTCATTATGAAAGTATATTTGTTCAGGTACGAGAAAAGAACAATTTGTATTTAATATTGTGTTGTATTTTATAATTTTTACATATTTAAGCACATGGTTCTATGTTTAGAACATAGCCCTACATTTGTTTCCTTGCTCTGTGACTTGCAAATATTAGAGTTAAACCTGTTTAGGTTACAATCTTTCAGGATTAAATTTTATTTTATTTTATTTTATTTTTTGCTTTTTAGGGCCACACCTATGGCATATGGAGGTTCCAAGGCTAGGGGTCGAATCAGAGCTATAGCTGCCGGGCTGCACCACAGCTACAGCAATGCCAGATACAAGTTGCATCTGCAACCTTACATCATAGCTCACGGCAACACTGTCTCCTTAACCCACTGAGTGAGGCCAGGGATTGAACCTGTGTCCTCATGGCTACCAGTCAGATTCATTTCCACTGAGCCATAATGGAAACTCCCTTTCATGGGAACTCTTAATTTAACCAAAGAAGAAGGACCAACTATCCTACAGCTTTCAAGAGGAAGTCCTGACATTTTCTCTGAAGGGTCATTTTAGGTCACAGTCCCACCTCTGAACCAGTCACTGTGAGTATAGGATACCTTGGGTCCCAAACTGCACCCCTAGGGCTTAGAACAGAGGCCCACCCAGTCTAATTGCACTAAAATGGGAGCAGGCTGAATCCCAAGCAAAAAGTTGGAACTGTTGCTAGAAGGAGGAATGGGTGGTTAAATTCGCAGACCAGCCATGAGACTGGGGAATTTTATCTTAGTTCTTAGTCCTAAGATATTGCGGCAAGTTTTACAGGATGGCCTGTCAGGAACCCATCGATCCTAGGAGGAGGAGCATCAGTAACAGGTAAGGAAGATAATAAGGCAGACAGGATAACTGAGATGGATGCTGTACCCACGGACAAGCCAGTCGGGGGAGGAGAGCTGGGGGAGGAAAAAGAAAGCTCTAGACCAGGAATGCCCCGGCATCTAAGGCATACCAGAGACACTAGGTCTGTCAGAACGTCCCGGGATCCAGGCCGGGTGTGATGAGTTAATTCTGAAAAGCTTGCAGAGCCTGAGAAACTTATCATTGGACAGAAATGGGTGAAATAGTGCCTCTAAGTAGAGGGCATCTGTGCAAAAAGATAAAGGAAAGGAGATGAGGCAGGGGCACGATACCAGGCTGGCTTTCTCCAACATTACTTCCAGAGAGAAAATTGTTCAAACAAAAGCTGGTCTCTTGATTGATAGCTGCAATGTTAGAATCATCAGGACCGAAAGACAGCGTGTATCTCTTTTTTCCGAAAAAGCATTAGATAAAACTATTATTAGTTTTAAGATTTCCAAATCATGCTTATAGTTTCTCTGCTGTAATTCATAAAATTCTAAGTCCATTATAAATCAGTGCTTTTTTTATTACTAATCAAAAACATTTAATTTACTATCATTGCATGGATGGGGAATTAAGGTATAACTTAATTTAAGCCATAAATTGCAGGATTTGCTCACTTAATTTAAGCCATAAATTGCAGGATTTGCTTCCAGTCCCTCCCTTATCACTTGCTTTCTTTGTCCAGAGTTTCTAAGGATGTTTGCATTTCTATTTACTAAATTTTCTTGCTATAACATTTTAATTTTTGCATGAAATAAAAGCATAGTACCTTGTATATTATAGAATATCATCAAATATGATTTATATGGAAGAGAGTAAGATAGCCTCTACTAATGGACTAATTCTTATCATATTGATGCATAGAAATTTTAACCTGGAAAAATATTTGGAAAGCACTCTTGTTCATCTTTTCTTCTTCCTTTTCTTTTCTTTTTTTTTCTGTCTTTTTAGGGCCACACCCCCATCGTATGGAAGTTCCCAGGCTAGGGGTGGAATTGGAGCTGCAGTTGCTGGCCACAGCCACAGCCACAGCCACAGCCACAGCCACAGCAATGCCAGATCCAAGCCATGTCTTAGACCTACACTACAGCTTTCAGTAACACCAGATCCTTAACCCACTGAATGTGGCCAGGGATCAAACCTGCATCCTCATGGATATT
Organism: Catagonus wagneri; assembly: GCA_004024745.2. Taxonomy (NCBI): domain Eukaryota; kingdom Metazoa; phylum Chordata; class Mammalia; order Artiodactyla; family Tayassuidae; genus Catagonus; species Catagonus wagneri. The sequence goes on from PVHT020000175.1 coordinate 955,252, forward strand.
AGTCAGGATCCTTACTGCTGAACCACAATGGGAAATCCATATTTTATTTTCTTGACAGAGGAAAATTCTCTCTCAGAAGGTGGTTACCTGCCTTATGGAGATATTTCAAACACAGGTACTAGATAATGGGAATATCCCAATATGCCTGAAAATCACCGCTTCTTTGTCTACACATAAGACTGGCTTATGGCTGGATTAAGACTAAAAACCTTCCTTTCTATCAATAATGGATTAATAGTTGTTTTTGAAAATAGAAAAAAATTCTATTGGGGAAAATGTTTGCTTCTCAGGGATTCTCAAGAGTTGGATACGGCCTTGGAGATCATTTAGCTTAAAATCCCATTTGATGCAAGAATCCTTTTTCCTTTTTTATTGCCTTGAAAATAACTAAATAATTGCAAGGCTTGACACTTCTGAAACATCATTAACAAAGAGAAAACGGCTTTGAAACATTGGATATAAGTTAACAGGCAGTAGCAACACCACAGAAAGCAAAAGAGATAGACCAGTTCTGGCATGTTGGGAGTCCCAGTCTAGATTCTGCTACTTGGCATTTACCTGAGCTTTTTAGCAATTATTTTTCACATTATATAAATACTGGTCACATATCAGGTTTTGTTTTTGTTTTTGTTATTTGCCTTTTTAGGTGTGAACCCTGGGAGTCGAATCAGAGCCACAGCTGCCGGCCTTCACCACAGCCACAGCAACTCAGGATCTGAGCCGCATCTGCAACCTACACCGAAGCTCATGGCAACGCTGGATCATTTAACCCACTGAGCAAGACCAGGGATCCAACCCACGTCCTCATGGATACTGGTCGGATTCTTAACCCGCTGAGCCACAACAGGAACTCCACACATCAGCTTTTGATATTTGAAATGCCTGGAAAAATCCTAATAGCTTGGCACTAGGTGACTTTTAAAACTCAAGTTCCTAGAAGTTACACTGAAAACCATGTTAGAGCTCACTGATGTGTTCATTCACCAGGTTATCTATTTTCACCAGCAAGAAGTGTTCAGCAACTTCAAAGGTTTATGGATTGCAAGAACCATGGAATCCATTTTACTTGCCATTGTTTTGATCCAGATGGATCAAGTCAAAAAATCATCTTCCTCATTTTATAGTTGAGGAAACTGAGGTCCAGACCACTTGGCCCCAAGGATGGGTAATTTAGCGGCTGAATGACACCACTGGGGACCTTGGTTCTTTGCAGTTTTCAGTTCTGCCTCCCTCAAGGTATCAGATTTTCTAAGTACTTGCTTATCTCATGGTAGGGAAGTAGCTGAAGCAGTTCTGGGAATCACATCTATATAAAATACTACCCAGTGAAGATGAGGGAATTTCCTTCTTGTGTCTTATTTAAGAGTAAGGAAGCCTCTCCTAGAAGCTTCAGGCAGATTTCCCCTTCCTTCCTTCCATCCTTCCTTCCTTCCTTCCTTTTTTTCATTTTTCTTTGTCTTTTTAGGGCTGTACCCGCAGCATATGGAGGTTCCCAGGCTAGGGGTCAAATAGGAGCTATAGCTGCCGGGCCTATGCCACAGTCACAGCAACATGAGATCCAACCTGTGTCTGTGACCTACACCACAGCTCATGGCAACACTGGATCCTTAACCCACCCAGCAAGGCCAGGGATCGAACTTGCATCCCTACGGATCCTAGTCGGGTTGGTTAACCACTGAGCCACGACGGGAACTCCAGATTTCTCATTTCTGATTGGTCAGAATCGGGTCGTGTGTCCTTTCTAAAACAATGGCAAGTAAAATGAGAAAGTTACAGGGTTGGAGTGGAGCCAGCCTCTCACAAGTTCACAGCCACATGGAGGAGGCTGGCTATTTGAACAAAACCAGGTAATTTTAGCACATGTGTGTAGAAATAGATATTGAGTAGGCAACCAGTGAAATCTTCTCCAATCTATTAGGAGCCCAGAGCCTCAAGTAACAGCCAGAGATCACTGGAAATGATTTATTTACGCTTGGAGCATTTCTCTGCTGTCTCTTGCTCTACTACACCTGTATTTTTCTTCTTCTTTCCTGCCTACCTCACCACCTCTCCCTCCCCATCCTTTCCGTAAACTGGTTATGAACTGAGATTAGTCTACATCACTTTGAGGGCCTACTGTTTGAAAAGGATCACACTAATACAACTTAATCTTTGGGGAGTGTTTATTAAAATGCCCTAAGCTACATTTCTTAAGTCAGTTTCACTGTTTTACAATACTAATCTATTTCTAAACTGAATTTCTATTTAATATCAAAGACTTGTTTCTTTGGAATTGCCTTGGTAATTGAAAAATCTTCCACAGAGGTAAGATTTACACTGAGTTGCTGCCACCAAGATACATAACAATCCACATTAGCGCATGGATTTTTTTTCTTCTTATGTGTACACTGCATCTCAAAATGCTGATGAATACATTTTTTCTCTATTGGTTGTTTCGTTCTAGGATCAGAATTACATTCTCCACTAGAGGTCTTTTGTTTCCTTAAAATCCTTTTGTATTAGAGTTCCTTTTCCCAAAGACCATATTGGTACAATTGTACTAACTGACAAGGGATCAGTTGCTTATGTCCCCATACTTGCTATAAATACTGAAATGAATTTTATTCTTTGGCTCTGAAGGAATATAACCTAAATCATCATGAATTATGATATGTGTAAAGGGTGACTATAAAGGAATAAGGCTGATTATTATTATTATTATTTATTATTATTATTTGTCTTTTTAGGGCCGCACCCATGGCATATGGAGGTTCCCAGGCTAGGGGTCGAATCAGAGCTGTAGATGCTGGCCTATGCCACAGCCACAGCAATGCCAGATCCGAGCTACATCTGTAACCTACACCACAGCTCATGGAAATGCCAGATCCTTAACCCACTGAGAGAGGCCAGGGATTGAACCTGTGTACTCATAGATGATAGTCATATTTGTTTCTGCTGAGCCACAATGGGAACTCCCTGATTATTTTTTAATAAAACAAACCTTCATTAAAGATAAGCCAGTTCTTTCCCTGGGCTAAAAGGCACAGGAAAAGCACATAGATTCTTTAGGAAGGAAAAACGTAGCTGAAGTCTCCACTGAAATATTTACTATTTTTGTGGCTTTTTGCAAGTTGTTTCTAAATCTTAGCTTTCTTTTCACTAAAGTAGAAAAAACAGAACATTGTAAATCAACTATAATAAAAAAAAGAAAAAAGAAAAATACAAAGAAGAGGGTCAGCCTATAATTTCTCCCTCTCAGAAATTCTTTCAGGTCCTTTTGTGGAAAAGTTTTAGTTGAAGTTTAACATAGATAGAAAAGTATACATATCAGAAGCAGATTTTCAAAAACTAAATAAATCTATGAAACCAATAACCAGATTAAAAATCTATAAAAACAGCAACCAGACTAATAAGTAAAATATTAGCAACATTCAAACTAAAATATTTTTGAGAGTAACAGGGAGACCCGTGCCACAGCAGTGACAAAAGCTGCTGCAGTAACGACGCTGGATCCTTAACCCACTGTGGTGGCATCATTTTTTTAAATAGCCAATTGAGGTATATTCATATACAAAAAAAACCCTGTGTGTTTAAGTTTACATTTTGATGAGTTTTTGCATATACCTGTGAAACTATTGCCACAGTAGAGGTAGTAAAAATAATCACCATCTCATAAAATTTTCTTGTGCCTCTTTGTAACTCCCCCTTTCACCCCTACCTTCCCTATCTGCAGGCAACCACTGATCTGGTTTCTGTAACATCTACATTTTATAGAATTTTACATAATTAGAATCATACACCATGTGCTTTTTGTTAGACTTCTTTCATATAGAGATTCTTACAGACTGCACATATCAAAAGTTTCTTCCTACGTATGTCTAAGTAATATTTCATTGCATGGCTATACCATAATTGTTTATTCAGTCTCCTGTTGATGGACATTTGGGTTTCCATTTTGGAGTTATTACAAATAAGGCTGCTATGAACATTCATGTAAAAGTCTTGGTAGGGACATATGTATTCGTTTTTCTTATATAAGGATATAGATGTGGAGTGGCTGGGTGGTATGGCAGGTGCATTTAAGTTTTTAAGAAACGGATAAATAATTTTTCAAAGTGGTTGCACTGTTGAACATTCCTTACAGAAATGTATTAAAATGTTTCTCCATATGCTCACCGACAATTGTCATTGTTTATAATTTTCACCATTCTAGTGAATGTGTAGTGGTATCTCATTTTGGTTTTAATTTGTATTTTCCGGGTGATGGTGAACATGTTTTAATAGACTTATCTGAGGGGGCTCTATTTTTTCTATTTTTTATTTTTCCATTATAGCTGTTTTACAGTTTTCTGTCAATTTTTTCAACTGTCTATTTTTAATTATACCGAGACAATAGGCATAAAGTAGGACACTCCTGGGCAAGCTGGGGACATATCATCACCTTAAAAAACGACAGATTAAAGGTTTGATTTGTGGATATTGAAACATCCTTGCACCTCTGGAATAAATCTCACTTAAACATGATATGTGATACACCACGCTAACAAAATGCAGGTAAAAATCATATGATAATCTCAACAGATGCAGAAAAACAGATGCATTTGACAAAATTCAACTTCCATTCTTGATAAAAACTCTCAGCAAACTGGGTATAGAGAAAATGTAAACTACTTTTACTTTAACATAGTAAAGGCCATGTATGACAAAAGCATAACTAACATGCTCAACAGTGACAAACTGAAAGTTTTTCCACTAAGATCAGAAACAAGATAAGGATACCCACTCTTGCCGTTTTTATTCAACATAGTACTAGAAGTCCTAGCCAGAGCAAATAGTCAAGAAAAATAAATAAAAGGCATCCAAATTAGAAAGAGGTAAAACTGTCTCCATTTGCAGATAACATGATGTTATATAAAGAAAACCGTAAAGACTCCAACTCTTTTTTAGTTCAAAAATTGTTAGAACTAATAAATGACTTTGTTAAGGTTGTAGGATACAAAATTGATGTACAAAAATCAGTTACAATTTTATATGCTTGGAGTTCCCATCGTGGTGCAGCGGTTAATGAATCTGACTAGGAACCATAAGGTTGCGGGTTTGATCCCTGGCCTTGCTCAGTGGGTTAAGGATCCAGCGTTGCCATGAGTTGTGGCGTAGGTCGCAGATGCGGCTCAGATCCTGTGTTGCTGTAGCTGCGGTGTAGGCCGGCGGTGTGGGCAGTGGCTAGAGCTCCGATTAGACCCCTAGCCTGGAAACCTCCACATGCCGCGGGTGAGGCCTTAAAACAACAAAAAGGCAAAAAAAAAAATTTATATGCTAATAACAAGCTATCAGAAAGAGAAGTTAATAATTCCACTTTATATTGGATCAAAAATAGAATAAAATACCTATGAATAAATTTAACAAAGGAGGTGAAAGACCTATGGACTGAAAACGATAAGACACTGAGGGAAAAACTGAAGAAGATATAAATAAATTGTAAGACATTTTATGCTCATTGACTGGAAGAATTAATACTGTTAAAACGTCCATACTTCTCAAGGCAATCAATAGAGTCAATGCAACTCCTGTCAAAATTCCAATGGCATTTTTCACAGAAGTAGAACAAACAATCCTAAAATTTGTATGGAACCACAAAAGACCCTGAATAGTCAAAGCAATCTTGAGAAAGAAAAAGCTGGATGCACCATGGTCCCTGATTTCAAACTTTATTACTAATCTATAGTAATCAAAACCATATGGTATTGGCATAAAAATAGGTACATAAACCAATGAAACAGAATAGAGAGCCCAGAAACCCATGCATATATGGTGAATTAACATAACAAAGGAGCCAAGAATATATCATGTAGAAAGATAGTCTCTTCAATAAGTGGCATTGGGAAAACTGGACAGCCACATGTAAAAGAATGAAACCAGACCCCTATCTTATACCATGTGCAAAAATCAACTCAAGAATGGATTAAAGACTTGAATGTAAGCCTTGAACCATAAAACTTCTAGAAGAAAAAAGAGTCAGTAAGCTCACTGACATGAGTCTTGGCAATGATTTCTTGGATTTGACACCAAATCAAAGGTAAAATAAACAAGTAGGACTATATCAAAAGAAGCTTCTGCGCAGGAAAAGAAACCATCAACAAAATAAAAAGGAAATCTATGGAATGGGAAAATAATTTGCACATCATATATCTGATAAGGGGTTAATATTTTAAAAATATAAATAACACATATAACTTAATAGTAAGTGCTGAAAAAGTGGGCAGAGGAACAGAATAGACGGGTTTCCTAAGAAGATATACAGATGGCCAAAGGGCACATGAAAATGTGCTTAACATCACTAATCATTATGGAAATATAAATTAATACCACAATGAGCTATCACCTCACAAATTAGAATGGCTACTACCAAAAAGACAAGAAATAACAAGTGTTGATGAGGATGTGGAGAAAAGGGAACGCTTGTGCACAATTTATGGGGATGTTTTAGTGCAGCTACAATGGAAAACAGTTATGGCGGTTTTAAAAGTAGAACTACCATGTGACCCGGCATTCCCACTTCTGGATATTTATTTTAAGAAAATGAAATAACTACCTCAAAAAGCTAGCTGTACTCCACGTTCACTGCAGCGTTATGCCAAGACATGGAAGCAACCCAAGTTTCCACAACAGATGAATAGATAAGGAAAATATATATATAGTGGAATAGTATTCAGCAATAAAAAAGGAAATCTTGCCTTTTGTGACAACATGGATAATACTGAAGGCATTGTGCTAAGTAAAATCCATTAGAGAGATAAGGACAAACGTTGTTTAATCTCACTTTTATGTGGAATCTAAAAAAAGAAAAAACTGGTAGACACAGAAAACAGGTTGGTGGTTGACAGAGGTGGGGGGCGTTGGAGGTGGGCAAAATGGGTGAAGGCAGTTAAAAGATACAAATTTCCAGCTATGAAACTAACAAGTCTTAGAGATGTAATATACAGCATGGTGACTATAACAATACTGTATTGTGTATTTGGAAGTTGCTAAGAGAGTAGATCTTAAAAGTTCTCATTGCAAGAAAAAAAATGTGTAACTGTCAAGTTATGGAGGTGTAAGCTAATGCTATGGTGGTAATCATTTTGATATATAAATATATCAAATAATTATGTTGTATATCTAAAACAATGTTATGTGTCGATTAAATCTCAATAATACTGGGAGAGGAGAGAAAAATGGAGATGAAGGGAGAGGGATATCGAGAAAGAAGAAAAAACCCTTCACTAGGTTATAGGTCATGACAAAGTTTTGTTAACACAAGGTTACATAAAATTTTATTCTTGTAAGCTAATAATAATAATTCAAGTTGTTTCTTTCCCCAAAGAAAAAAATGGTAAAAGATGCATGTTTGATTAAGAGATATTAGGCTCAGATTTTTATAAAAGTTAGCAAAAATGCTATGTTTAAAATTTATACAGACACATACCGTATATATCCTATGGTACAGATAATAGGACAATATAGTAACTATCTCATTATATTGTACTTAATAAACATGGGTCTATTTCATAGAACATTGCAAACAGGTCTTCCTGCTAAAGAAATTCCAGTTTTTCTTTCTCCCTTAGTGCAACAAATCAGAATGTATAAAATTATAGAATGCTAGGGGCTCTCTTGGAGAAAATTTGCCAATCACCTTTGAGACAATTTCCAAGAATGAAAGACACTTGATTATGCATTTTAAACTGTAGATATTTTGCTTTTCTGCCCTCTTCTTGTAAAAAACAAGCCAAAAAATTGGCTTTTTAAAAGTTTATTCCCCCCTCCTTTTTAATTGAAGTATAGTTGATTTATAATGTGTTAAAGGTATATAGCAAAGTGATTGAGATTCTTTTCTTTTCTTTTCTTTTTTTGGCATTTTAGGACTGCACCTGTGGCATATGGAGGTTCCCAGGCTAAGGGTCAAATTGGAGCTGTAGCTGCTGGCCTATATCACAGCCACAACAAAGCGAGATCCGAGCTATGTCTGTGACCTACACCACAGCTCATGGCAATACCAGATCCTTAACCCACTGAGCGAGGCCAGGGATCGAACAGAAATCCTTATGGATCCTAGTCGGGATTGTTAACCACTGAGCCATGAGGGGAACTCCCAAGATACTTTTCCATTATAGGCTATTGCAAGATATTAAATATAGTTCCCTATGCTATACAGTAGGTCTTTGCTATTTATTTTATATACCGTAGTGTGTATCTGTTTTAAAAAAAAATGACTTAACTCGCATTTCCAACATAAAAATTGATACAAGATTATAAAAAAAAGCATTCCAGTTTTGAAAAGACAAACCGGACACAGTCCTTATTTGTTGCTTTTGTTTTTTTTATGAAAATCTTGGAAGAATTTTCAAGTAAAAAAAATCAAGTCAATGAGATTTTGGAATAAAAATGGAAATTATATGCAACGAAATATCTTTATTGTTGGCTGAAAAATACAAAAATTAGAAAAAATACTGGCAATTGCTGATGTTTATGTACATGCCATTGATTTTTTTCCTGTTGTAATTATCTTTTCAAATGAAATAACCTCTGTCTATAGGCTAGAGCATGATGTTTACACAAGAGAACATGAAAATATCCTATTAGCTAGAATCTTTATCTACACTGAATGATGTCAGGGGTATTATGTTATATTTTTATATACAGTGTTATTGCAATTATTCTGAATAACCTATAATGCTTTGTACAGAGTAAGGTCTCAAGTGTTGTTAGTTCAATGTTAAGATTAAACATTGAACACAAAACTATCTCTAAAAATGGAATCTGATTCCCTAAGGTTTTAGTGTTCGATTTACAGATGACTAGAAGACTGCTTTTAATATAATCTTATGTGCTTTGGGATTTTCATCGTGATGAACAAAGTAAACATCGGAGCTGGAAATCAGTGGAAGTGTTTGAACCAACTAAAAGGATAATAAAAAGCATACCTATTCTTAACTTTAAAACCAAGCATAGGTTTTTCTCATTTACTGTTGTATGGCTGAAAAAGCATTCTCCTTCAAAATTGTTCAGTTTCTCTGACAGGGATGTCTTTTCTAGCACAATATCCTCTTTCAAGCACGATTTTAGACAAATATATGGAAAAATTTTGAGCTATTATCTCACAAAGAATTAGCTTTTTATGAGACAAAAGCTGTGTCCTTCCAAGCCTTCCTCTACATACATCTTAAACCCATCATGATCTTGGACAATTCATTTTGCTGTTGCTGGCTTGTTAAAATTCCTTGTCTATAAAATAGAGCCACTAGTACCTAATTCAAAAGATCGATTTAGAAAATGAGAATATCACCATTTTCTTGAATTAATTTGTCATGATCACAAATTACTAGGGGTCAGAAACTGAAATTAGAACTAAGTCTCCTAGACCTAAAACTTGATCTTCTCTTCCAAGGTACCCTTCGATTTCATGAGGTGGGACATACAGAGCTCAGATAACTACTATGAAATTTCAGTTAGCAGCTTGTATTAAACTGACCTTTTTTGATCCCTCTGCAGATTGTATCTTCCTAAGGTGAAATCCACCCAAAGTTCTGGTTATAATGGAGACTCTCCCTCTGAATCTAGGATCCTTTCCTCTTTTCTAAATCTACTTTGCTTTCTCTGTCCAGAGCTGACATTTCCTGAAAATATATACACATTTATATACATTTATACACACACATACATATTTGTCTTTTATAGGGCCACACCTGTGGCATATGGAAGTTCCCAGGCTAGGGGTGGAATTGGAGCTCTAGCTCCCATGTGGGATCTGAGCTGCGTCTGTGACCTACACCACAGTTCACAGGAATGCCAGATCCTTAACTCACTGAGTGAGGCCAGGGATTGAACCTGAGTCCTCATGGATACTAGTCAGATTCGTTCCGCTGAGCCACGATGGGAATTCCCCTGGAACTATCTTGATTTAGGATTATCTACGCAACTCAAGAGTTTTCAGGAAGAGAGCAAAGCTAAGATGTCTCCCCAGTAAGAATCAAACAGGATGGCACAGGGTGGAGAATAAGACTTTGGGCCAGACTAATGCCAGGTGAGTGGAAGAGCCTTAGGAAGAATTAATCAGATTTATATGCTGTTTCCTTTAAATCCCAAAATGCATACGAGCTTCGAAGTACAAATGAAAATCATATGGAAGCTCAATGATTCTTGGGCTCCCAGTTTTCCAAATATTTGCATTCTTTCAAAACAGCCACGAGGGAAAATTCAAAGATTTTTTCAACAACTGCTAAATCGTTTTGGATTTTTCTTTTCAAATTGCTATCCTATCATAGTTAGTTTGGGTCCTTCCTTTTCCTCCCTGCCTTTTCATTTTTTCTCTCTGAAACATAAGAGTTCTTCATAGCCTATCTATGACTTGAACCAAAAATGGATTATCTGAAACAGTCATTTACCTGTTCATCACATAAGGCTCTGAATACCTTTGTGCTATTTCAAAAGCAAATTCTTTGTTTCCATCTCCCAACCATCCTTAAAGAAATGATGATCTCCACCATTGAAGAGGTTTTTTTTTGTTTTTTGCCTTTTAGAGCCACACCTGTGGCATATGGAGGTTCACAGGCTAGGGGTCTAATCAGAGTTACAGCTGCAGGGCTACACCACAGCCACAGCAACACAGGATCTGAGCCACGTCTGCAACCTACACCACAGCTCAAGGCAAGGCTGGATCCTTAACCCGTTGAGTGAGGCCAGGGATCGAACCCTCAACTTCATGGTTTCTAGTCGGATTCGTTTCCACTGCACCACTATGGGAACTCCTAAAGATGCATTTTAAATGTGCCATAAATTTTAAAGACATTTCAAAGGGAGAGGTCCAAAGATATCTTAAATAAAATCAACATAGCTGAAATAAGTGAATAATTTCAGATAGTGCATATTCTTAAGGGAGAAAATAAATTTGGGTATTTAATTTTAGTGTTGGTTAAAATATGAGTCTGATTAAATTATAGCTTTATATATGTACACACACACACACACACACACAGTATGTACATAATCTTGATATCTCTTGTGTATTTTTAAAATGAAAATGAAAATTGAAAGACAGTAGCAAAAGCAAAGTCAGCATGGAAAATACCCTGAGAGGAAACACCTGCTGGGAAAACATATATGTAAAAAAGATCTGACAGGATTCCCTTTTTTTTTTTTTTTTGTCTTTTTGACATTTTAGGGCCGCACCTGCGGCATGTGGAGGTTCACAGGCTAGAGGTCTAATCGGAGCTACAGCCGCTGGCCTGCACCACAGCCACAGCAATGCGGGATCCGAGCCGCGTCTGCAACCTACACAACAGCTCACAGCAACGCCGGATCCTTAACCCACTGAGCAAGACCAGGAATCGAACCCGCAACCTCATGGTTCCTAGTCAGATTCATTTCCGCTGCACCACGACGGGAACTCCTGACAGGATTCCTTCTTAATTTTACCCAGTAAAGTAGTGATATTTAGTAATAAAAATGTTGTGGAAAAGTAATAACAGTTCAATATTTTAACACATTTAAAGGCTCTGACTCCATAGTCAAGATGATAGGAATCTGAAAAAGCTATAAGAAAACCTTTTGTTTTTCCAAATAATCAATTTCAATATGCATTTTATTCCATTATTTTCCATTTTATTTGAATTGGTGAACTTTTAGGATTAAGTTTTAACTTTATAAAGCTTAAATTTTATGCCTTACTGCTATACTTTAAAGACTGCATTTACACTTTATCTAGGTGTTTAATTTTGTTACATACTACTTAATATCTGAATCATAAGTGCACAATCTTTTACTCCTGAAGCACACACACAGGGTCTCTTTAATAATTAAAGAGCTTTCTGTAATGATGAAGTCATACTGATGAATGCAATAGGAAAATTCTAATACTATTAAACATAACTTAAATAATTCACAGTAGAAACCAGGCATAATAGAGCAAGAAAAATAAATCCTAAGCGCTCAAAATATTTTGTTCTTTCTTACACCAATGCATAGTTCTTAAATCATAGTGACAGTTTTCCCCTCTTTTGTTGGAATACATGACAGCTCTTCATACACTGGAGCAGGTGCAAAAGATAAATGCTTTCCTATTAAAGTCAAGAATGTCATCATTCTGTGTGCAGTGATGGGCAGACCTCCATCATTTTTGCATAAGATATCTCCTGGGAGAGCTATCACCAGACCATTACTACACTATCAGCTTACTCTCATCTCAAATTATTATTCTTCAAAGACAGCCAGCAGAGTTGCACTTTACTTTTTTAGATTCCCTGATAGGTGATGAAAGGAAAATGTCAAACAGAGAACAGATAACAAGGTTATTCACGATTTCACTAACACTAAATAATTCCAAAATCAATCTTTTAAATGTAGTATTTTGCATTTTGAAAATATGATATATTGCTAATTATTCAATCTGACTAATAAAATAAGTGACTGGGGAAAAAAAGTTTAAAAAACAGCTAGTAAATGATTTTTGTAAATACAGAATTATGGTGAATTCTAAAAGGAATTAACTAGGACAAGTAATGAAGAAATTAATTGAAAAATCCTATTAAGAATAAAATTAATATGGCTTAATATTTTATTTCCTTTGGTATTTATTTATAGAATCCTTCTTTCAGATGATTGTAAATCAAGAGCCATACTCAGGTTATATAATTAAAAGATCTTTTCTTCACAATTTAGAGGAGGTGACATGACATTTATAGAAGATAACACAGTTTATACTGAATTGTTTTGAACTAAGAGGATAAATTGGAATTTATTTTGATGAAAGAAGGAAAAAAAGAACTTCCCCAAAACATTAATTAATGAAATTTTCAAAAAATTTGTGGAAATGGCCATATGTATTAACCCAAAATAAATATATTTTTTAACATTTTGAAAGTTAGCATGCTTTTGAGACATGAATAAAAATTTTAATATTTACATTTTATCTAATTAAAAAGATATATTTAGACCTGGCAACAGTAATCTTATAAATAGTCAATATACATTATAAACATATATGTTATGTGATATGTACAAATATATATATATATATGACAATGGAGTGTTATTCAGTCATGAGAAAGAAGGAAATCCTGTCATCTGTGACAACATGTATGAACCTGAATGATATTATTCTACATAAAATAAGCCAGCCAAAGATAAATATTGTATTATAATATCTCATTTATATGTGGACTCTTAAAAAAAAGAAGAAGAAGTCAAACTCAAAAACGAGAGTTGAGTGGTAGTTGCCAGGGCCTGGGAGTTGGGGAAACAGGGAGATGTTGGTCAGAGAAGACAACCCTTCCATCATAAGATGAATAAACTCTGGGGATATAATGTAAAGTATAGTGATTGTATTTAATAATAGTGTATTTTACACTTAAAATTTGCCAACAGACTAGTCACACACACACACACACACACACACACTATGTGAGGTGATGGATGTATTAATTAACCTGAGTATCATAATCACTTCACAGTATATATGCTTATCAATCATAGTGCTCTAGTTGTTGATATATGTAATTTTGTCAATTATGCCTCAGTAAAGTTGAGGGGATGGGGAATAAAATAAGGACAAACTCCAGGAAACAAGCTAAAGTGGAAAGAAGGAGACAGAACAGAGAAAGCCTAGGCTTATTATTTCATGGGGGAAAAGACAGGAAGCTCTCGGATTTTGGTAGAACGAAAGACATGACTTATTTCTGCGTTGCTGTTTCAGTTCCCTAACCAAAGTCCAGTTTTCTGCCTAGCATGGAAATCAAATTTTAATTCAGTGTAAGATCTGTCTTGCTGGAGTTAGACAAATTTGGTTTTTCCTAGTTCAAGTTATTCCAGCCTTGACAGCTTGGGGGATCACTATTAAAAATATGCAGAATCAAGTTTCATTCACCCCATTATGATAATGGATTATCATCTTCACAGTTTTTAGTATCACATCCCCTACTCCCAGCTCAACTGAAGCCGTATAAGTTTTATATCAAAGTACTACAAGTAGCAACAATATTAAATATGTTTATGCTTTCTTTTTCAAATTTTGCCTAGCAGAGGTTTAAAAAAATGTCGGTGAAACACACTTATTAAAGTGTGTATCAGAACATTACTGAATTTTAATGAAGAAACTATTTGGTATTGAAAAAAGCCTGGCATTATTTGTTCTATTAAAAAATGCTCTATTATTTTTCTTACATTGTTAAGAGTCATTACCTCCTTTATTTGAAAGTATCTACAGTATTAAAAATACATTATCATGACTTACATATTAATCAATACAATTTCATCAACACAGATGCTAGTACCTAAAATTGACTATTGTAGGGAAGATTTTGAATAGCAGAGCATTTTTGTAATAATAAATGTAATGATTAGAATTAAAGTATTCAGCCAAAAAACACAAGAAAAGATGTTCAACATTACTCGTTATTAGAGAAATGCAAATCAAAACCACCATGAGGTCCCACCTTACGCCAGCCAGAATGGCCATCATCAAAAAGTCTACATGGGAGTTCCTGTCGTGGCGCAGTGGTTGATGAGTCCAACTAGGAACAATGAGGTTGCGGGTTCGATACCCGGCCTTGCTCAGTGTGTTAAGGATCCAGCGTTGCCGTGAGCTGTGGTGTAGGATGCAGACGCAGCTCGGATCCTGCGTTGCTGTGGCTGTGGCGAAGGCCAGTGGCTACAGCTCCTGTTAGACCCCTAGCCTGGGAACCTCCATATGCCACGTGTGCGGCCCAAAAATGACAAAAGGCAAAAAAAAGAAAAAAGTCTACAAACTAAGTGCTGGAGAGGGTGTGGAGAAAAAGGATCCCTATTACACTGTTGGTGGGAATGCAAACTGGTGCAACCACTGTGGAAAACAGTACGGAGATTCCTCAGAAAACTCAAAATAGAATTACCATTTGACCCAGCAATCCCACTCCTGGGCATCTATCCAGAGGAAACCCTGACTCGAAAAGACACATGTACTCCAGTGTTCATTGCAGCACTCTATGCAATAGCCAAGTCATGAAAACAACCTAAATGTCCATCGACAGAGGAGTGGATAGGGAAGTTATGGTACATACACACAATGGAATATTACTCAGCCATTAAAAGAATGAAATACCAACATTTATAGCAACATGGATGGACCTAGAAATTATCATGCAAAGTGAAACCAGTCAGACAATTAGACAGCAACATCCAGTGCTGCCACTTACATGTGGAAACTAAAAAAGGACACAATGAACTTCTTTGCAGAGCAGACAATGACTCAAAGACTTTGGAAAATCTGTGGTTTCCAAATAAGACAATCTGGGGGGGTGGGGAGACGCACTGATGGTTTGGGATGGAAATGCTATAAAAATTGAGTTGTAGTGATTTTTGTACACCTATAATTGTAATAAAATTCATTAAGTAATGTAAAAAAATTAAAAAAAGTTTTCATTGTCTGATAATGCTAACGTAATAAATACATTCTAATAAATGTATTTATTAGAACTAAAGTATTTATTTGTTATCTGGTAATACTCATGAGAAAATAGCTATGTCAGACATAATCGTAGGATGTAGCCTCTAATCTTTAGGCCACACATAAATTCATACGTCAGGTGTTTTCATATTCCATATATATATATATATATATATATATATATATATATATATATATATATATATATTTGTCTTTTTGCCTTCTCTAGGGCCGCACCCGCGGCATATGGAGGTTCCCAGGCTAGGGGTCTAACAGGAGCTGTAGCTGCCAGCCTACGCCACAGCCACAGCAATGCCAGATCCAAGCTGCATCTGCAACCTATACCACAGCTCACGGCAACGCTGGATCCTTGACCCACTGAGTGAGGCCAGGGATCGGACCCGCAACCTCATGGTTCCTTGTTGGATTCGTTAACCACTGAGCCACCACGGGAACTCCCATATTCTATATTTATAGCACTTTATGTTCAAAGGGAAGAATATTAAGATTATAAAACTAGCTAGGAAGGAGATTACTCTAAAGTTTTAAAAAATCTTTTAAACTAACCATAAAATCTTTCAAGAGCTTTTTCAACCCTTATAATTGCAACTTGAACGTAATGAAATAATTTGAATGTAATGAAATACTCTACAAAAATGTTCAATAGAATTTAAAATTTTAACTTAAGGGAATTTGGAAGTTCAGTCATTCTCAAAGAGGCTGTAAGGATGATTAAAATCCTGTAGGAAGTCTGAAAGAAAAAGGACATGGTCATTATTGGAAACGTAATACAACGTTAACTCTCAGGTTTCACGTTTAGACTAGAAAGCTTAGGTTCAAGGCCATTACACCAATCTTTATAGAAATGTAATGTTCTCCAACTCATGATCTTTCCCTTGAAAAGCCGTGAGTGGGTAATAGAGAATATCAACTCAAATTAGTCACACACACACACTGGGGTAAATTGGAAATGAAAAGCTTCTTCAATTACCCAAACTAACATAAACGATTTATTTCCTTCTGCTGACATGAAAGGAAAGGAGTTGAATGTTCATGAAGGACAGCGTTTATTCACCCAGCACTAAGGTCAGAGAGCTCTCTCAGCACAAATATTCCTAGAAAAGGTTCAACTTGGCAGAAAAGAAACCATCTATTCCAAAAGGTCACCATGTCTGCTCAACTTTTCCTCTGCTGTGAGGAAAGTCCTGTCGAAGTCCATTACCGTAGGGCAGCAGCTGCTCTGTAGAAGGACAGCCTCCGAAAGAGAACAGTTTCTCTTATGCCCCAGTGAAATTCCTCCACTTCACTGACGATTTCTGGTCTCTTCTGACACATACCATTTTCCTCACCACCCCATGGCTTTGCTCATCCACCTCAAATACCTCCTCCCAAATATTCCTCTATATTTTACACCATTTTACATAGCTTTTTTTTTTCCTTTTTTTCCTTTTTTTTTTGGCTTCATCTGAGACACACAGAGGTTCCTGGACCGGGGACTGAACCCACTCCATAGCAGCAACCCGAGCCACCATAGTGACAACACAGGATCCTCAATCCACTGCACCATGAGAGAACTGCTACATTTTACACAGTCTTGAACACAGCCAAAAATCCAACTCTCCCAGTCAAGTCTAACACAACCCAAACTCCTTTTTTTTTGTCTTTTTGTTTTTTAGGGCCGTACCCACGGCATATGGAGGTTCCCAGGCTAGGGGTCCAACTGGAACTGTAGCTGCCGACCTACACCACAGCCACAGCAATGCCAGATCCAAGCTGCACCTCCAACCTATACCACAGCTCACGGCAACGCTGGATCCTTGACCCACTGAGTGAGGCCAGGGATCGAACCCACAACCTCATGGTTCCTAGTTGGATTCGTTTCCACTGCGCCAAGACAGGAACTCCAACCCAAACTCCTTTTAATGGCCTATAAAAACGCTGCATAATCTGATCCCTGCCTATGTCTCCAGTTCAACCCTTGCTCACTCCAGCCAGGCTGCACTTCAACTTCTCCTACTCTGCTCCTGGCTGACTCCTCATCATGTTTTGGTCTTTACTTAAACCCCACTCCCTCAATGCCTTTCCTATTTATCTCAAGTATGTTCCCACCTTTATTTTCCCCAATTTCAGTCCTTTTGTTTCTTTCCAGTAGTGTCACAATTTTTTTTATTATTTTCCTTTGCTCCTCATTTCTTTTGTATTTATACTGGGAACACTGTCGCCCCTCCCTCAGCTTTCTTGAGATATGATTGACATATTAAGTTTAAGGTATACAAAGTGTTGATTTGATACACTTATATATTGAAATGATGACCACCATAGCATTAGCTAACAGGTGCATCACCTCACATAATTAGCAGGAACATTAGTAGTAGGAACATTTTAGATCTAGTCTCTTAGTAACTCATATGGTTACTACATATAATAAGGTGTTATTAGCTATAATCACCATGCTGTACATTTTGATCTTCAGAACTTACTCATCTTTTAACTGGTGGTTTGAACCTTTGACCAACATCTCCTCTTTCCCCTGATATTGTCCATCTTGTTTGACACTGTATCCCCAGTGCCAAAGCAAAGTGCAATAAATGCTTATTCAACCAAAGCCATCCTATCCTGATCTTTTTCTAACTCCCTTTGTTCTTACTGGAACCAGGGAAAGATGAACTCATCATTTACTCAGTTTTATCATTATTATTCAAGTCAACACAGATACCTACCATATGCCAGGAACTGTCAGGTGCTGCTTTAACAGCTATCATTTATTCAGTATTCATTATGTGTTAGGCACTGTTATAAGTACTTTACATATGTTATCTCATTGTATCATCACAGCAAGCAACTGTTTTTATCCCTCTTTTATTTTGTTTTTTTTTTTTTCATTTTGGCCATGCCTGTGGCATGCAGAAGTTCTCTGGCCAGGGATCAAACCTGTGCCACAGCAGTGAAAATGCCAGGTCCTTAACCTGATGAGCCACCAGGGAACTCATATCCTTATTTTAAAGATGAGGAAGCTAAGACAGAGAGAGGTTAATATGTGCTCCAGATATCACAAACAATAAGTGATAGAGCTGAGATTCTGCACTCCATCCCATAAGACACAATTTCCACCTTAAAATCAGTACTGAGAGAGGGGAAAGGAAAGTGAACTCAAAATGCAAAGGGAAGTGATAACAGTTGCTTAAGGCAGAGCAGTAAAATTTGTTTGAAGGTGACATTTCATCAGAGGGATTATGAAAGCTGAGCCTTAAAAATGTCAGTGGACGAGAAGAAAAGTCAGAGGGGACTAGAGAGAGGCACTACACATAGCGATGGCAGTACATCCTGTTTCATAGGAAGAAATACTGTCCTCACCTAGCGTGTTATGTTCTGACACAGAGATGAAGTGATTTGTGTAAATTTCACATAATACAGTAAATGTGTTAGAAGAAATATAAAAGGCTGTAGCTCTAGAATTCTGCAAAGCAAAATTATTTTAAAATTACTTCCAATAGGTATTTAAATTATAATTATATTTTCCAAAAAGTATTGACATACAACTTTTTTCAAGACGAAGAACAGCAAATTTCAATGATAATGTATATTTATAAAATAAAAGCTGGGGTTTTTTTGCAATATTCTTTATATAGAACAGTGAGGGGTCTCATCTAAACTTTATTGATATGGTTACTATGAATTCTCCTCAGTGAATAATCCAACTCAGCATTTGCTTTTTATGTTCCCTGCCTGTGGCTTTCTATAATCAAAGTTCTTGACTGGAGAAATTGAAATAATCCCGCCACCTCCTTTCAGTAAAAAAGCAATTACTTTCAGTTTTCCTCACATATTTTCACCATATTCCCATTAGAACATTTATCCAAAAGTCTCAAACAACTGAACGCACACGCACAAACACACACACACACACACACACACACAAATCCTAATGCTTGTAATTAGGAAACAGCTGAGTTGAAGGTGTGTGCTGATTCCCTCTTGTTTCTCCTACTGAATGCACATAATTTTTCTTCATTCATTCCCTTTCGAGTGCCTGACATTCAGCCTCATTTTACACATCATGGCAATGGAAAACTGGGCTATAAAATCATGAGTCATTTCCCTCTCTCTCTTTCCCTCTCTCTCTCTCTCTTAACAAAGTAGGTATGTATGATAAACTAGGCTCTGATTACCACAGAAATTTAGAATTTTAACAGTACCTCAGGAAGCATCTAATCCAAAGTATTACCCACTCCTGCCACAGAGGGTGGATATTGCTAAGAGATTCCTGTGTTCTTTCCCACTAAGCCTGAGCATTATTCAGATTCCTTCTCTACCTGATGCTCCAGGAAATGTCTATCCTGTAAGACAAAACATTTATTGTGCACGACCCTTCTCTTAGGGTAGAAAATGCACTTCAGAAAGCTGCAATCTGTTTTCAGCTACCATGGACCCTAATATGCACCAAAGTGCTCCCAGTATCCTGAAACATCCTAATTGTTTAAAGGCACCGCTGCAGTTTACAAAACAGACTCTGCACGGGCACCTCTGCCTGTGCCTGAACTTGGTGTTCCTGACTCCCCGTACCCTGTATCTCAGCACTGCTCTTCTCCGGCTCGCTAACTCTGAGTCGATCCCCCATCTTCTTGGGAGACACTATAACTTCTGTCCATACCCTAGATTAAGGCTGTCCTGAAGGATCCGCCCTTGTCCTTCTGTTCTTTCCACCCGCTCCACAATCACTCTCACCCACACCCATGGCTTCGTGTAGACTCTTTCTTCATTGAGCTTTCCAGCTCAAATTTCCCCAACTCCTGACACACAAACCCAACTCTTTTTTGCGGGGGGTGGGAGGTGGGCTGTGTGAAGGAGTGAAATAATAGCTTCATTGCTTTGCCAGTCAAAGTGGGACATGGTGGGCTCATGCCTTCAAAAATGGTGTCCTTTTTGTTATTTATTTTTTGGCTGTGCCCAAGGCATGCAGAAGTTCCCAGGCCAGAGATCAGATCTAAGGCACAGCAGTGACAATGCCACATCCTTAACCACCAGGCCACTGGGGAACCCCTCCCCCATAATCTCAACTCTTGGTTAGATACTACATGCATATGTTGCCATTACCACAAATTCAATATGAAAACTGTCCTTCTCACCAAAACTTCCTTGCCCTTCCTCTTTTTTTTGTTCCTTTTGTTTTCCGTGTGTGTTTTTTTTTTTGTTTTTTTTGTTTGTTTGTTTTTCTCTCCTTTTAGGAATATTCTTTCTTGGACTATGGAATTTCACAGGTTAGGGGCCAAATCTGAGCTGCAGCTGCCAGCCTATGCCACAGCCACAGCAATGCCAGATCTGAGCCATGTCTGTGACCTACACCACAGCTCATGGCAATTCCTGATCCTTAACCCACTGAGCAAGGCCAGGGATTGAGCCCGCATCCTCTTGGATACTAGTTGGATTCGTTTCCGCTGCACCACAAGGGGAACTCCCTCATTCCTTTTTAAGGATGAATCATCTTCTGTGGTATGGGTAGACCAGGCATTGTTTATCTGTTCATCCACTGATGGACACTTGGGTTATTTCCACTTTTTGACTTTGGAGGAAAATGCTGCTATGAGCATGGGGATACAAAGATCTCTTTTTGACTCTGCTTTTCATTCTTTTTTTCCACCACAGGAACTCTGTGCCTTTCCTCTTGTTTTCCTTCTTTGTCTTAAGAGCATCATTATCTTCCAGTTACCCAAGCTGGAAACCTCAGAATCTCCAAATCCTCCTTTTCATGCTCTACTTCTAAATGATCAAGAGGGTTTGTGAAGTTGAATCTGAAATGTCTTTCATTGTCACTGCCCATGTTTGGGCTTTCATCTGTGCCCACTTGCATGGCACTGGCACTCTGCTAACTGATCTTCCTGCTGGAATCTCCCCTCTCTAAACCATCCATCCATCCCATCTCCCCTTGCCCTCCCCCCTCAATAATACCATCAAGATATATTTCCTTAGAAGTGTGACTGTGACTCCCCACCTCTGCCAAAAGTTGTCTTTCTTCAAGATAAAGTTAATGTCTCCCTTTACCTTTAAAATAAAGCTCAAATTTCTAAGTGGGACTTCAAGTTTCTCCACAAATAAGGACCAGGTGCCTTTCTCATCACATAGCATCATGATTAGAACCTCAGACCCTGGAGCCAGACTACCCAGCTTTGAGACACTAGGCAGGACTGCCGCCCACTCTAGGGCAGGCTGAAGGGTCCTGAGTAAAACATCTGGCTGAGGGGTGAGGGGTGAGCAGAGGTAGAAGTAAAGCCTGTGTACGTCTCACCAAAGTATGTCTCAGCCCAGGGCTACCCTAGGCTCAGAGGATGGGACATCACTTTCTACTTCACAATATAGGCAACGTAAGAGCTCAATTCCCTTATCTATAAAGTGATGCCAGTACTAAGACTTATCTTATGGAGGTGTTGTGAGGATTCAATGAATTAATATGTTTAAAGCCCTTAGAACAGTGCCAGGCACAGGAGTATCCATCCAGTGTCAGCTGTCAATCCTGTACCTTCCCTGTTCCTTATACTTTAAAGAAATAGTAGAATTTCTTCACTGTTTTACTCATGTGTAACTGCGCTTTTTCACCTTCTTGGCTTTCATTGGCCCTTCTGCTTCCTTTCCCCCAAACTCCCTGCCCTAGTAGCTCCAGTCTCTACCTGTTGATAATCCTGTCCACTCTTCAAACTCCGCTGAGCTGCCATGATTGCTTCCATTGAGTCTTGATTCCTATGAATATGGGTTATCTAGACTTTAACTCAACTCTTGGGCACCTATGGATTACTGTTAAGGAACTTACTATATTATATTTTGTACTATCTAAACTTAAACTTATCCCAAGGCCTTCCTTTCCTTGAAAGATTTTAAGTGTCTAAAAGTAACTTTTAAATTTCCTCTATATGTTCTCATTGTGCCTACAGACCTATAGTGACACAATAGTCAATAATTGAACAATTTATTGAGTTCCTACTGAATGCCAGACACTATATAAAGTGCTTTACATACAGTACTGAAATTACTTCTCATACAACTTTTATAGTATTGTTATTTCCATTTCATATAAGCAGACTTTCATATTTAAATCATTTGGTTAATATTAAACAGCTCAAAAATGGTAGGCAGAACCTAGGATCTTGCTGGTTTAGGGACTAGATTCTCCTTCATAGTATCTTGCCTGCTCCTGCCCTTGCCCAGGAGCTATTATTTATTTACTATATATATATTCCAAGAGTTTTTTCAACATTATTCCTCAGCTTCCTTGCAAAGTTATTATTATTCCTATATTCAAGGCTTAGGGATATTATTAGCCTTAGATCTGACAGCTAGTAAATTCCAGATACATTTTTGAAACCTGACCACAGAACGCTTCCATCTCCCAAAAAGCACTTGTCACATTTTAGGAGTCCCTTGAGAAAAATGTTATTGCCTCCACTATTTTTTTTTTTTTTTTTGTCTTTTTAGTGCCACACCCATGACATATGGAAGTTCCCAGGCTAGGGGTCAAATCAGAGCTGCAGCTGCCAGCCACAGCCACAGCCACAACAATGCCAGATCCGAGCCATGTCTGCAAACTAAACCACAGCTCATGGCAACGGCGGATCCCTAACCCACTGAACAAGGCCAGGGATTGAACCCACGTCCTCATGGATACTAGTCGAATACTTTACTGCCACACCACCATGGGAACTCCACCTTCACTAATTTTTTTTAAATTACTCAGAGGGTCTCACTTACGTGGTTCTACTTCATTTAGACACTCTTTTAACAGAAACCTTCACTATATACACTTACAGAAAAAAATGTTATCCCTGCATTATTAGTCAACTTTTATCTTTATATAGTATATACTATAAACATATTTTATACTTTATATATTATGCTATCTAATTATGTAATATATATTAAATTATAGAATTAAATATATAATTATATATTAATTATAATCTAGAATATATTTATATATTATAAATAACTTGGCAAAAAATGCTTGTTCCCCAAAGAATTTGATGGAGGTTCCCATAAAAAACTGACCTTGGTATCAGAAAGATAAAAGTTACTGATAAAAAATAATTGCTTAAATAAACAATAGGTCAGGAATGTATTGAGAGATTATATATTTAGTACTTGCCTTTTTTTTTTTTCTTTATGGCTGCACCCACAGCATATGAATGTTCCCAGGCTAGGGACTGAATCTGAGCCACAGCTGTGACCTAAGCCACAGCTGCGGCAAGGCCAGATCCTTTAACCCATTGCACTGGGCTGGGGATTGAACTCATACCTCTGCAGCAACCGGAGCCACTGGAGTTGGATTCTTAACCCACTGCACCACTGCAGGAACTCCCTCATACTTGGCATTATTCATTTCATCAGATCATTAGGTTTTGCCTGGTATTTCTGTTGCATTTAAGTTATTTGGAAGATCAAGATAAAATAACTACACCTAAAGAAACAAGTAGGCACTGATATGAATACCAAAATGAACTTTCAGTAGAATGCCAAGCACAGAGAGAAGAAAGGGAAAAGGAAAGATGCAGAATCAGAACTAACCATTAGATATTTTATGTATATTTTATTTATTTATTTATTTATTTATTTTGCTTTTTAGGGCCACACCCGTGGCATACGGAGGTTCCCAGGCTAGGGGTCCAATTGGAGCTGTAGGTGCCGCAGCGACGTGGGGTCCGAGCTGCGTCTGTGACCTACACCACAGCTCATGGCAACGCCAGTTCTTTAATCTACTGAGCGAGGCCAGGGATTGAAACTGCATCTTCATGGATGCTAGCCGGTTTCGTTTCCCGCTGAGCCATGATGGGAACTCCCTCCACCATTAGATTTTTAAAAGAATATAAGAATATAATTTGGAAATTGGGAAATTCAAGGAATTAACCATTAGATTTTAAAAAGATATGAGAGTATAATTCGAAAAGGGCAAATTTGAGGGATGTGATTTTACTGGAAATTAGCCTTACTTATTGATGGGAAGACAATAATACCAAATTAATATGTATAGAGCAACTACCAAGGTAATGGAAAGATGCTTAAAATAAGGATATTATTTAAAGTTATGTGACTTGAGTATCATTAATCAGTTTTGCCAACACTCACTATTTGATTGGAAAAATCCTTTTGGTTTTTGAGACGAAAAAATGGGCAAGTGAAAGGAGAAAAAAATTTAATGAAACCGAGATCTTCCCAAACAAAGAAATAACTCTAAAAAGAGTATTCCTTGTTATGAAAGCACTACTTTCTAGAGCTCCCAGAGGATTCTGAGTAAAACTGGGCATACTTGCAATGCATTATAAATGTGTAATTACCATTTAAATGGAAGGAGGAAAGCTGGTGGGTAAAATGAGAAAAAGGCATTTTCTTACAACCAACCAAAAGCTGGCATTTCTGGCAATGATCATCTAATCTACAGAGTCAGGTTAACAAACCTATTGTCATTCTGCCACTCATCCTCGGCTTTCTAACTGTTGCTCTCCTCTAGTGGGAGCAAGCAGAGGGTTAAGTCTGTCTCCATGATTTTCAGTCACAATTTGCTTGTTAGGCTCTGGCACGCTCGATATATAATTCAATAGCATATGTTTACCAAAAGACAGCGACATAAAGTCTTCTCCTGTCTCTCTTTTTATTGTTTGACCACCCGATTTGTAAGAGTAAATGAAATTCTGGAGTAAATTTCTATTGGTTACAGTCATCTCATCCACCTACAGTCCTATGAAGACTTTCCTTAATAACAGCCCCTTTTGTGGATTTGGCCAGGCAGCAATTTGGATATGTAAAATACAGCCTTATTCCAAAAGGCATTAAACATCCTTTCCAAAGGAGTTTAAAATGTGTCAAGTAGATTTCAAAACTCTGGAAAATTATCAAATGTGGTTTTATTGGACAGCTGCATAATAAAAATAGAGGGTAAAAGATTTGTCAAGAATCACAAAAATTAAGTGGAAAGACCCCTGTCACATGTATACTTCAGAAGTTTAATCTACTCTTTTTAGATGACTGTTACAATTCTTATCACAAGATTAGCTACTTTTTATGATGCATTTATCAAAACTCATTTGGATTTGTCAGGGTGGCATATGTTGGTGGATTAAATGTTGCTTCCATCTCAAAAACTTCAGTATTTAGGAAGAATATAAATGTGAAGCATGCAAAAATTAGTAAATCATGAAATAAAAGACTGTGCATACAAGATTAACCATGTGGCAAAAGTGATGGGATTCTTGGTTACATAATGGTTACTTTATTAGAACTTTCCCTTTTTATCTTCTTTTGGCTATTTTATTTGGAATCGTTAAAAATATTTGTTACAAGGCTGTATAAAAAGCTAGGCAAACATCACTTAGCCATTCACCAGCTTTCTTCATCATCTAAACCAGGGCTCCACAAACTGGCTCACAACCAAATCTGTCCCTCTTGTGTTATTTTGTTTTTGTCTTTTTAGGGCCACACCCACAGCACATGGGGTCGAATCAGAGCTTGTAGTTGCTGGCCTACATCACAGCCACAGCAACTCAGGATCCAAGCCGTGTCTGCACCCTACACCACAGCTCACGGCAACGCTGGATCCCTAACCCGCTGAGCCTGCATCCTCACAGATGTTAGTCAGATTCATTTCCACTGAGCCACAATGGGAACTCTTGGCCCTCTCATGTTTTTGTAAATAAAATTTTATTGAAACACAGTCACGTCCATTCAATTTTGTATTGTCTCTGGCTGATTTTGCACAATAGCAAAGTTGGATAGACCAGAAAGTCCCAAAGTCTAACCTAAAATATTTACTATCTGGTCCTTCAAGAAAAGTTTACC
>PVHT020000175.1:982502-1031380 GCA_004024745.2 Catagonus wagneri
TTAACGATCCGGCGTTGCCGTGAGCTGTGGTGTAGGTTGCAGACGCGGCTCGGATCCCGCGTTGCTGTGGCTGCGGCGCAGGCCAGTGGCCACAGCTCCGATTAGACCCCTAGCCTGGGAACCTCCACATGCCGCGGGTGCGGCCATAAACCCGCGGCCATAAAATGACAAAAGGCAAAAAAAAAAAAAAAAAAGAAAAAGAAAAGTTTACCAATTCCTGATCTAAACTCTTCCATGTCTTAGTGTTCCAGGAGGAAATTTTACTTTCTAGCTACAACCTCTACTCCCCCCCGCCTCATCCCTTTAGGTCTTTTTTTCTGCTTCTCCAAGGCATACATTTTTCAATCCTTTCTACCATCTTCAGTTACTTTCTAGCATTTCAATTACAATCTACCATCTTCTGTTCACATATTTTTCTCTTCTCAGTCATGGTCACAATTAGTTCTATCCCCAAATTTATTGAACCTGAAAGTAAAGCTGGTCACATGTGGCCCAGTCTCTGCATAGGGTCAATCAAAATAATTATAATAGTAGTAATAAGAATTTTTATAACAGTGGAAAGACATAATTGAAAGAAATATTAATATTCAGTTAGGCTATAAAAAAATGCTGAAGTAGGAGTTCCCATCGTGGCACAGCAGAAACGAATCCGACTAGGAACCATGAGGTTGCAGGTTCGATCCCTGACCTTGCTCAGTGAGTTAAGGATCCAGTGTTGCCATGAGCTGTGGTGTGGGCTGTAGACGTGGCTTGGATCCCGCGTTGCTGTGGCTGTGACATAGGCCTGCAGCTACAGCTCTGATTAAACTCCTAGCCTGGGAACCTCCACATGCCGTGAGTACAGCCCTAAAAAGACAAAAAAAAAAAAAAAAATGCTGAAGTAGAGAGAGAGGAGTGTGCTCTTAGCGAGTAGTAGAACATTTCAGAATCCTCTCTTCCCAGCATCACCATTCTCAATATTCTCCCAAATCAGTGATAGCTGCTGTGGTACATGCCTGGACTTCCCTTTCGGGAACAAGGCACTCGTTACTCCAGGGTAATGAGGTAATGAGAATTACCCTCAGCCAAAGGGAACTGCCCCACTCAAAGTGAAGTCTCCTTTTGGAGAGCATCCCACATCTCGTAATAGTTCCTTTGGAGGTTTGGGCTCCTCTGCCTCAGTTAGGGAGGCCGCTGAGGTTCTGGACCACCCCATAAAATTGACTGAGGCCTCTGTTGTGACTGTATGACAATGCAGCTATTCCCGCTGCCCAAGTCTGCTTCTCTCTCTCCCTTTAATGTGTTATTCCTAAGAGCATTCTCCAATAAATTCTTGCAGGCAAATCTCTGCCTTGGAACCCATTACTCAATTTGAGATAGATAGCTCTCTTGTTAAATGCTCTCTTATCCCATTCTCATCCTCAAACAAAAGCTTCCCTGAATCCCCGTCTTTCTAGCTCTTTATTTCTCTCTCCTCACAGTCCTGTTTCCTCACAATCCTGAATTGATTCCACTCCTCTCAATAGAGTTCACTACCTTTTCTTAAATTTACCGATCACTTATGAACAGGAATCAACAACCAGGTTCTACAGTTTGTGCTAGCATAATTTTATATCTTATTCTAAGATTTCAAAATATTGCCTTATAGGAGTTCCTGTCATGGCTCAGCAGGTTAAGAACTCAACATAGTGTCTGTGAGGATGTGGGTTCCATCCCTGGCCTCGCTCATTGGTTTAAGGATCCAGCGTTGCTGCAAGCCGTGACATAGGCATGGCTATGGCTGTGGTATAGGCCTCAGCTGTAGCTCCAATTTCACACCTAGCCTGGGAACTTCCATATGCCCCAGATGTGACTGGAAAAAGGAAAAAGGAAAAAATAAAAACTTGCCTCACAGAAGATGGTTTTGGGCTGGAATATGAAATATATTTGTTTTTAATGTTTCACTGTTTTATTTTTAACAGAATATCTAACCAAAAAGCTTTAAAAATTGTAACTTTTACATCATGCATTTGAAAATCTTCATATGATTATCATGTCATCACCTGTATAGTAAAAGCTCTTCTGCAACAATATTTTCCCCCTGCAGTAGCATTTAGTTCAAAATGAAATGCTCTGGTACAAGAGTTGGACAGTAAAGCAGCATGAGAAGACATAATTTTTTTTTAATTCTTAATATAAAGTCCTTCTTTGGTAAGTCTGCTTCTGGAAGGAAGAAATGAAAGAAAGAAGAAAAAGAAACAATAGGAAAAAAAGAGAGAAGATAAAAAAGAAAAAGAGAATGAGGCAAAAAGGCAGGATGGGAGGAGAGGAAAACCTAATTGAAACAAATCAAGAGGAAATCACTGTAAATTCATGAATTACTTTGCATGAAGAACCTCTGAAGTTCTAGGATAATTATCTATTCCAGAGACCAAATGTTTAATTTTCTGAAATTTCCAGCATTGGCACAAGTTACAATAAACAATTCATCTTTATTATGCTTGAACTTAAAGTTAAGAAAAATAGAAACAGAGTAATGTGAGATGGGGAAAAGTTTAATATCATTTCCAGATATTAAAATCATTTTTATATCCTCCATAATTAATTATGGTATTAGGGAATGATTAGCCAGCAAACCAATGGCAGTGAACAGAATATATAAAAATATACTCAAATGTGTATGTAAATTTAATTTATGAAAAAGATTCCATCTTATATCACAAGTGTAAAAATGAGCTTTTAAAATAAATTGTGTTGGGGTAACTGGAAAGCCATTTGGGAAAAGATAAAATTGGAAATGAATCTCACACCATATATCATGCTTAATTCCAAATGAAACACAGAGCTAAATGTTAAAAAAAAATGAAACTATTTCAGATTATTTTCATAGGATAAATTCTCAAAAGTGACATTATTGGGATAAAGAGTAAATAAAGTTAAAAAGTCTTGATTAGCAAAGTGATATTTATTTATTTAGTCTTTTTAGAGCTGCACCCGCGGCATATGGAGGTTCCCAGGCTAGGCGTCGAAGCGGAGCTATAGCTGCTGGCCTACACCACAGCTCACAGCAACACCAGATCTAAGCTGCATCTGTGACCTACACCACAGCTCATGGCAATGCCGGATCTTTAACCCACTGAGTGAGGTCAGGGATCGAACCTGCATCCTCATGGATATTAGTCAGATTTGTTTCTGCTGAGCCACAATGGGAATTTTGCAAAGTAATATTTAGAATTCTTGTACTAATTTATACCACCAAATGTAGTTTAATACAGTTCCATTTTTATTCTAGTCTATACAAGAATGTGTGTGTCCTATTTTGAAAATAATTACTAGAGTATATGTGTGGGTATAGCCTAAGCTCTAGTAATTCTCATTTGCCTTAGGCCTTTCAAGGCCCTGGGAATATGTATTGTTAGAGTCAAACATTTTTGTAAAATTAACAACAGGAAGACTTAAAAACAATTTTTTCCAGAAGAAGGTAAAACATACTTCTACACAAAGATCAGCAGCTTTGCCTACAACAGCTTAAAACTGGAAACAACCCAGACGTTCATTGACAGGTGAATGAATGGACACACTGATGCATATACAGAGTGGAATACTGCCTAACACGAACAAATTACTAATGAACTGTGGATGAATGTCAAAAACATGCTGAGTAAGAGAAGACAGACACCAAATAAAACATATTGTATGATACTATAAAAAAATAAAAATAAAAAATAAAAACAGTTTTTTTGGAGGGTCCCAAAATTCCATAAGCTTCAGGCCCCACAAAACCTAGATCTTTTTCTTGGTTTGAACCATATGAGATTGCTCTTTTAGTATGCCACAAATAGGCAAATCAATATATTTTATATGGTTCAACCTATACACATAATTTTGTTGACTCATAAAGGGAAAAAAAAATCTCTAGTAAATAATAACAGAATTACCGGGTCTTAGAGTACCCCCAAAAAATGTTTTAATAGATACTGTCAGATTACTTTCTAACAGATACCTAATCCCTCCAAGAGCAAAGAAAAGTACACATTTCCTTCACAGCAGTGGCTGTTAACCAGTATGACTACACACTTTGCCCAAGAGAGTCATGATTTACACCTGTTCTCCCTTATGCTCTCAGCATGATCCCAGCTGGATGAGAGAGGGTCAGCCTAGTGTCACCCATCTTTTAAACTCTCATCTCTCTCAGAATGGAGATCATTTGGGTATCCTGGGGGCCCCCCACAGGCTTCCAGGAGTTCCCTGAATTCTCTTTGCACGCCCTCCTTATTAACTTGCACTGACTGTTTCAGGAGCCACAGAAGAATGGAGCATGCCTCTAGCTAGGGGCTTCCTTTCTGAGTAGGTGCATGTAGGAGGTGGCAATAAAAGTATGCTTGGGGTTTACCCTGTTGCAAATCAAGCACCTGAGGGTGCATGTATGTATGCACATGCTCACACATGCACACACACACACACACTCACACTCACACAGCCAAATTCACAACTGCTTTAATCCAAGTGATAGTCCCTAGCTGTTCACCATCCAACCTGCCAGAGATATTGGCAAGAGGGTCCCAGCACTGACTGAGGGGTTGGGCAGGATGACCTTTATATGTCCCCAAGAGATGAGATTCTTTGACTCCAGCAGTAACAACTAAATGTTAGTTATTGAGGACTGAGTTTCAGGGAAATTCTAAAAAATTTGCCTGTAAAATCTCATTTTGTGCTCAGAACTACCCACTGATTTACTCACTATCAATAGAGAATATTAACAAATGAGTAAACTAAGGCACACACAGGTTAAGTTGGCTGTCCAATATGACATACTTGCCCAGATTTCAGCTAAGGCAGACTGACTGGGGAGCTACTGAGGCTCCATTTTTTTTTTTTTTTTTTTTTGCTGCCTTCTATACATGTTTCAGACATTGAAAATCAGTTTACATTTTACAGATTTGATTTCCACTTACTTTCTTAGCAATTCTGATTACATTTCTGAAAAGTTGCTTAATAGGAGGGGGTTGCGGAAAGTCATGCAGAAAAATCTCTGCAATATAATTTGAGAGTTTACCGTTGAGAGACGCTTCCTTCTTCTCTCTCTGGCCGATCTAGCTTTCCAGCTGTCTATTCATTATACACTGTGAGAAGAGAGAATCAATTTACATTTTCAAGGTCTTCCTAAGGAAAGGCAATGGGAACCTACCCATTTTTTTTAAATGCTAAACACAAACTATCTATGAAAAATCGTATGGTTTCTATTCTGAGATTTTGATATCACAGCTATGTTAACACATAAGACTCAAGTGATTTAAGGTATTATCAACTTGGGTATGAGTTTAACAAAGAGGAAAAGACCAGATATTTGGCGGTGACAAACTAGTTGTCTCTGGTGACAGAAAACCTGTGGGTGCTCAATACATCCCTAATTTCAGAAAGTCACCTTCTGAATTCATTTTCTAGAGAAGTTTGGACCAAGGACCAAGAAGGGTAATGGTACCACTGCTCCTTGGAAATAACTCTGTGGGTGAGAAGCACATGGTCAAATAGGGTATCATGTATAACTCTTTTTTTTCAGATTCTATATTTTCCTCTTCCACAAGTCAGAAGTATGTTTATTTTGTGTCTCAAACACTCGTAAGACCACGTGCAGACAGGGTATTGGTAACCTCCCAGTTTGTTCTTTTTAAAAATATTATTATTATTTTTCCTTTTTGCTTTTTAGGCCTGCACCTGTGGCATATGGAGGTTCCCATGCTAAGGGTCTAACTGGAGCTACAGCTGCTGGCCTACACCACAGCCACAGCAAGGGATCTCAGCAGTGTCTGCGACCCATACCACAGCTCACGGCAACACAAGAAACTTAACCCACTGAACAAGGCCAGGGATTGAACCTGCGTCCTCATGTCCTCATGGATACTAGTCAAGTTCCTTACTGCTGAGCCATAAAGGGAATTCCTCCCACCATATCTAGACCTTTCTTTTTTGATCTCTGTGACACCACTGTCTCTCAGTTTCCATCTTCTCAATTCCTTTTGAAGAATCTTATTTCCTTTAGTCAACATTTTAATGTAGGCAGTTACTTGGATTAAAGGGGTGAAGGATCTGGCATTGCCGTGAGCTGGTGTGTAGTTCACATATGTGGCTCAGATCTGGCGTTGCTGTGGCTGTGGTATAAGGCCGGCAGCTGCAGTTCTGATTTGACCCCTACTAGCCTGGGAACTTCCATTTGCTGCAAGAGAAGCCCTAAAAAGCAAAATAAAAATAAAATAAAATGAATAAATATTCAACCCAGTACGCTTTTCAAAGCATTTCTCCTGGCCCGGTTTGCTGTGGAAATGCCACATTGTCCTCTTCCATCCTCTGGTTTGATTTCAAACCCAGGAAGCAGAAATAAGGCTGTACTTCAGCTCCTCTCCTCAAATATTTGAAACAGGTCATGATCCTGTTACCATCAAAACAATTTCTATATAACAAGATCTAGGCATTTGCAGTAGAGAGTGTACGTGCTTGACAGTTCAGCCTTGCCCCTAAAAGGCTTAACCTTGCTTCTCCTGCAAATTTAGTATCATGTCCCAGGGCCCAGACTAGTGCAATATTCTGGATGTTCTCCAATGGAAATTGTAAAGGACCTTGCAGTACCCTTTCTCAGTCATTTCTTTATGGTCCAATTACCCAGTGAACAAGGGGGCCTCAGTTCTGACTTCATTTGGGATCCCAGGAGTGTAAGGACCTGCCCAGGAGCAGAACATGACGAGCTGAAGGAAGCTAAGATTTGCAGCATACGGAAGTTCCCACGCTAAAGGTAGAATCGGAGCTACAGCAATGCAAGATTCTAGTCACGTTTGTGACCTACATACATCACAGCTCATGGCGACACCAGATCCTTAAACCACTGTGTGAGGCCAGGGATTGAACCCGAGTCCTCATGGATACTAGTCAGGTTTGTAACCTGATGAGCCACAATGGGAGCTCCCTTCAAGGATTCCTTAAAGCAAAGTTAATCTTTTGTTGAGTTGTTTTGTAGAGTGGAAGTTGGGAGAACAGGGAAAGGTTTTTTTTTTTTTTTCCGCTTTTGCTTTTCAGGGCCACACCCGTGGCATATGGAGGTTCCCAGGCTAGGGGTTCAGTCAGAGCTGCAGCTGCCGGCCACAGCCACAGCCACAGCAATGCAGGATCCAAGCTGCATCTGTGATCTACACCACAGCTCATGGCAACGTTGGATCTCCAACTGCCAGAGAGAGCCCAGGGATTGAACCCACATCCTCGTGGATATTAGTTGGATTTGTTTCTGCTGTACCACAATGGGAACTCCCAGGCAAAGCTATTAATATCCAAGTTAGGTTGGAAATTTTAAGTTCTTCTTTATCAATATTATGATTTTTACCCATATTAGACTAGCTATTGAGGTTCTAAGAATGTGTCTTAGAAATGAGAACAGTGGAGTTCCCATCGTGGCGCAGCAGAAACGAATCCAACTAGGAACCATGAGGTTGTGGGTTGGATCCCTGGCCCCGCTCAGTGGGTTAAGGATCTGGCGTTGCCGTGAGCTGTGGTGTAGGTAGCAGACGTGGCTTGCATCCTGCATGGCTGTGGCGTAGGCCAGCAGCTGTAGCTCTGATTCGACCCTTAGCCTGGGAACCTCCATATGCTGTGGATGCAGCCCTAAAAAAGCAAAAAAAAAAAAAAAATGAGAACAGTGTTTCCTACTCAAACTTTAATTTTGATGCCTGGAATAAGTACGGGAAGACTTCCAGCTGCAAATTACTGGAAGAGTCTGGGACATCTCATCAAATAAATTAGAATACTTGCCAGGGGCACTCCCATGAGGAAGGTAAACTGAATGCGGTCTTCCAGCAATATAGACTTCTGCTCTGTTCAAAATGATGGTAAATTTAGAATTAGTGAGGTTTATTTTCAAAATTATCATTAGAATTATTTTATTTCATTAGGTAGATTACATTTATGCAATTTTTTAATTACCATAACTTTATTGTATTTAGTTCTCCTTTTATTTATCCACCAGGAGAATTAAAGTGTTTGATTAAGAACAACACAATTAAAATAGATGAAATATCATCTAAAATGTCAATAAGTTAGCGATAAAATGAACAATTGCTTATTTACTTCTCTGTGTCCCCTGTGTCCCTGAAGGCAAGGATTTCTCTTTCTTTTTATGATTATGTCCCTAGTGACAACCTTACTCCTTGAGGCATAATAAATACTCAGTAAATATATACGGAAATAGAAGAGTCAAAGAAGCACTGAGACACAAGCAGTTAAACATTTATGTTCTCTAACATTTGGAACCTTTAAAAGTGTGTTAACTTTTAAATCAAATCTGCTGAATAACAAGACTGTTAGATCAGATGTAGTGATCAATATTTTGATGCTCCATTAGTCATTCATTTTTTTAACGAAAGACGGATGTTTCTGGAACCCAAGCAGCATCTTTGAATTATGAAGTGCAATAAGTCTTTAATAAGACAAATTCCCTTAACAGAATGCAGTGCTCATGGAATTTACAAGGTCTGGGAGATCTCTAGAAGAAATGGAAAAAGAAGAGATGGCAGATGAATAGCAGAGCTAAGCCAGAACTCAGGACAGCTGTTGGACCATAATTGTAAAGAGGCTTCAGGATGTTCCATTTATTTTTTTATTTATTTAGTTTTTTTAGGGCTGCACCTGTGGCATATGGAAGTTCCCAGGCTAGGGGTTGAATCGGCCTGTAGCCACTAGCCTAAGCCCCCGCCACAGAAACACAGGCTCCACGCCACGTCTGTGATCTACACCACAGTTCCTGGCAACGCCATATCCTTAACCCAGTGAGCGAGGCCAGGGATCGCACCTGCATCCTCACAGATACTGTCAGACCTGTTTCTGCTGAGCCACGACAGGAATTCCCAGGATTTTCCTTTTAAACAGCTGAAGCATGATGGATATTTGCTCAGGCCTTTATTCTCTTGTGGGCATATTTGCCACTTTACTGAGAAGCACTATGAAGAAGAAATGATGACATTTATGAGACCAGGATCCTGGTCACATACATAATGTACCTTTATCGGTTCTTTCTTCTGGGTATATTTTTGTTCTAGATGTAAAAAGTAAGGAATTCTTCCACCTTACCCTTTCTTTTATTCTTATATGTTAATAAGAAAAGGATATAAAGTCTCATAGCCAGAAAAACACAAGTCCTAGTCAAAGTAGTGGTCTTAAGTAAGCAAACAGAACACTTGGCCAACACTTATCTTTTTACATAGGCACATTTTACTTACAGGCGGGCCTATTAATGTGCGTCTGCGTTATCTATGAGTCTTTCTATCCTGTCTATGGGTCCTTCTTAAAAAAGGCATCCCATCCAAAGAAAGAAAATAATAGTATTGGCCTGAAGAAGAATGGAGAAAAACAAACTTCTGAACATGTATGGGCCCTATGAAAACACATTTTTTTTTGTCTTTTTGCCTTATCTGGGGCTGCACCCACGGCATATGGAGGTTCCCAGGCTAGGGATCTAACAGGAGCTGTAGCTGCCAGCCTTCGCCACAGCCACAGCAACGCAGGATCCAAGCCGTGTCTGCAACCTACACCACAGCTCACGGCAACGCCAGATCCTTAACCACTGAGAAAGGCCAGGGATCGAACCAGCAACCTCATGGTTCCTAGTCGGATTCATTAACCACTGAGCCACAACGGGAACTCCTGAAAATACTTTTCATACCTTCTGTGAACTCCTTTTGAAAAATTTACTTGAGAATATACTCCAGCAAAAGGGGAGAGAAAGAATTCTATAAAAAGGAACATATGGGATCCAAAAATTTCTTCTAACTCAGTAGAGCAGTGTACAGAAACTACTTTGGTAAATTATAACAAAGAAGTCAGAGAACTTTTAAAAGAATAAGAAGAAAATGAATATGTTTTACCAAATATTAGATGAATGATCACAGTGATAGGAAATAAAGATATATGGGTCCTGTGTCCTTCTTGGCAGGAAATGATGAAGGTAACAAAACTCTATGAAATGCAAAAGCTGTACAGGAAAGTCACAATGTAAACATGAAATAAACTGAAATGTTTCATGATTCTGAGAAATGGAGAGTAAGGAGAGAAACTATGTTTGATCTTAACGTTAGGTAATTCCCTTTCAAGCAATACAGGTTAGTGACATTGAGTTACATTTCCTATTTCCACTTCAGTTCTTTCCTAAACAGTATTTAAGTGATCCCTAAAATGATTTCTAAAATAATTATAATGTTTTATTTTTATTAGTCAAAAATTTTTAAACTCAAACTATAGAGTAAGTATTTCAAGATACATAGTTAGAGAACAGAATGTAAAGATTATACACTTGACAAGGTCAAATGAGTGAGGAAGCTTACAGAGTTTAGCGGCTAGAGAGGAAGGACAGATAGAAGGAAGCATAGGTTCCAAGTTTTTTTATCTTAAACAATTAATGAGGAGTTCCCTCTGTGGTGCAAGGGTTCAGCCACACCTCTGGAGCACTGGGACATAGGTTCAATCCCCCGGTCTGACACAGTGGCTTCAGGATTTGGCACTGCCACAGTTGTGGTGTAGGTTGCAACTGTGGCTTGGATTTGATCCCTGGCCCAGGAACTCCATATGCCACCAGGTAGCCAAAAAAGAAAAGAAAAAAAAGAAAAAATGGGAGAAGTATCGATGGATAGAGCAACAAGACTAAATAGATTACTCAAAGTCAGAAAGATAACCAAAAGAAGAAACAATAGGTATCTTAATAATGGAAAATGACAGTTATGATTCAAAAAGAGCAATATAATAATATCGCCTAAGAGCAAAATAACAAAAAAAAAAAAATGTAGATAGTGCAAGGTAAAATTTTCAGCTTTGATGATGGGGGGGAGTCAATTGATAACATCTACAGTTAATAAATAATGAAAAGGAGATATAACCATATTGTTCAAACATACAGAGGTAACCAAAAGGAAAACTACAAATAGAATCATACTAAAAGGATTACTTTTGGAAAGCGTGTGCCAAAGGTGGAGGTAGGAATGGGAAAATTAAACTTTTTTTTTTTGGCTTTTTGTCCTTTTATGGCCACACCCGTGGCATATGGAAGTTCCCGGCTAGGGGTCGAATCGGAGCTGAGCTGCCGGCCTAGGCCACAGCCACAGCAACGCGGGATCCGAGCCGCGTCTGCAGCCTACACCACAGCTCACGGCAACGTCGGATCCTTAACACACTGAGTGAGGCCAGGGATTGAACCCGCAACCTCATGGTTCCTAGTCAGACTGGTTAACCACTGAGCCATGATGGGGACTCCGGAAAATTAAACTTTTAATTTTACAATCTTCTGTACTCTTTGCAATATTTTCCTGTTTTTATGGATGCATGTATTATCTTTATTCCAGAAAAAAGGTAAAGCATTTCATGACTATTAGCTTAGAATTTTCTTCAATGATATTATCCCAAGGTGCATTCTTACCAAGAATAAAATGCACATACCTGTGCATGTAATGAAGATAGATGCAGTATTGACAAATGAAAGCTATAATCAATATTATAATGAGTAGAAGCATCAGGAATCCAAACATGTCAACTGAAATGTATGAAAAGAATATATTTTAAGCTAACAGAGGTTAATAATTTCTTATATTTTCATCGCTTCTAATATCATGCAGACTGGTTTTTTTTTTTTTTTTTGGTCTGATTCTTAAATACGAATTCACAGGTTATTATTAAAATCAGTACAGTAACATACATCATATGTGCCACTAAAGCTGCCATTTATGTAATAGTCACTAATATCTGAAAATAATCTGGGTTGCTAAAAAGAGATAACATTTAATGTCCTTTATCCCTAAATTGGTAAACTATTAGGCCACTGCCTTATTTTTTCTTTTATCTCCAAACTCACTCCAGGAAATAGCTCAACAGAAAAACAGATCCCTCGTGTTACTGTATCTATGAAGATACAAAAGAGTAGGTAGCAGATTTCCAGTACTTGTAAACGTTATCCCCTCTGAGTCCTATTTAACTTATCAGCCCGGTGTACCTGTGAAATGAAACTAGAAGAGCAGAACATAAAGTCGGAGACTAGGGCTCCCCATTCATACTAAACACACGAGGTGCCACTTGCTTATAGAAGTTCTTTGCCACAAATAATTATGATTTAAATTTACTTGATAGGAGTTCCATCGTGGCTCAGGGGTAATGAACCCAACTAGTATCCATGAGGTTGCAGGTTCGATCCCTGGCTTTGCTCAGCGTTTGGGTTAAGGATCCGATGTTGCCATGAACTGTGGTGTAGGTCACAGATGCGGCTTGGATCCTGCATTGCTGTGGTTGTGGTGCAGGCCAGCGGCTACAGCTACAATTCAACCCCTAGCCTGGGAACTTCCATATGCCATGGATTTGGCCCTAAAAAGATAAATAAATAAATAAATAAATAAATAAATAAATAAATAAATAAATAAATGTAAAAAAAATTTTTTACCTGATAAATCTGAAGCCAACATGGACTTAAAAGCAAAATTCCTATTTTTTCACTTCAATTTTTTAAAAAACCAAAAATGCAGCATTACAGATATAATTGAAAGTCTTTGATGATTGAGATGTGATTGAGGCAATTCCCAGCATTGAACATGTTAGCTGAGGAAATACCGGGCTCAGTATGTCCTTACCCCAGGAATGGCTTATAAGAAACTCTTGGAGTTCCTAAAACAAATTAAGAACACAAACTTCCTTTCACTGGGTTATGGCTATCATACATCAGAGTACTTTATAGATGAAATTTAGACTATTTAACAACTGGTATGGTAACATATCCATCAATCAAAATGAATGTTGACCTAGTTTGAACCATTACTGGCTGACTGGAAACAACCTGTATCAGCGGAAACTCCCATGAACAGACTTGCTGAATTTTAATGGAGCAAATATAATAATTTATAATCCTTCAATGATAGCAAATCACTAGCATTTGCAAATCAACTGAAAAAAGTACATAAAAATCCAAATAAAGATAACTTACTGCGGCAGTTTAACCAAAATGTAGAACTGAACTGACACCCAAAATATGGAAAACAAATTCTTTTGCAAGTATTTTCTTGACCGCACCAAAAGCACTGTATTTGGAAAGAAAAGAAAAAAAGCAGTGTCCAAGTATAATAATCACATTCCCAGTAAATTTCTAGTTATATTTCAATAAGTATTCAAAGTATAATAGCTGACATCACTGTCATCATTATTTTATTATTATCATTTGAAGTAGACGCCCAGATCTGGTTGGTGATCTGCCCAGATCTCTTTACCAGACCCAAGCACACAAACACTGCTGCAGGGAGTGTTGACTGCCAGCAGCTCAAGCTGCCCTTCTTCTTGTATTGTCCTCGTGGACAGGGACCACCTTGCCTGTGAGGTTACTTCCACCTCTGTCAGTAACTGACTGGTATATGGGTTTCCAAAAAAGCGACATCCTTGCTTCAAGGCAGGCCCCATTCTGCTATGTAAAGTTTTGGCCCCAGGGCTGCCCATGGTTCAGGCCAAGTGTAGGCTTTTGTTGAGATCACGTCTTTGCTTGGCTCTTATCCCTCGGTTTCCTCAAGTTCCTTACTTCTTCATAGAATTTTGCTGAATAGCAGTCACTCAAGAAACCACATGTATCTGAATCCCTTTCTCAGGATCTGTGGTTAGAGAATTAAATCAAAGCTATATTTCAGAAAGTGGCAATAAGGATTTAAGTAGATAGGTTTTTGTTTGTCTTTTCTCTCCCCACCCCCAATTCCTAACACTCTTTACCTTTCCCCTTGTCTGCAGCACCCACACTTTTCTCTGGGGATTTTTCTTCTGTTACATGTAAGCTTGGTGGTGCTTCAACCAGCCTCACTTTACTCTCTCCTCTCTTTTTCTCACCAGTGGTCAGATAATCATGTGGATATAGGAAAACTGAATTCTAAATCACTTGCTGAAGTAAGCAAAAGCAAGGTACAAAGGTAGTAACCACTGTGAGAGATAAGATTAAAGCCTGTAAGAATTAAAAAAAAAAAAAAATGGGGACAGGGAGTTCCCATTGTGGCTCAGCAGTAAAAAAAACCCAACTAGTATCCATGAGGACGCAGGTTCAATCCCTGGCCCCACTCAGTGGGTTAAGGATCCAGTGTTGCCTTGAGCTGTGGTGTAGGTCACAGGCGGGGCTCAGATCCCACATTGCTGTGGAGCAGGCCTGAAACTGCAGCTCTGATTCTACCCCTAGCCTGGGAACTTCCATACACCTCGGGTGCAGCCCAAAAGGACAAGAAAAGGGGGGGGGGGACAGAGAGGTAAAAATGACTGCCTACCACACCCCAGGCACCATCCTAAGCCCTTTATATGTGTTAACACTTCATCCTCATGACAACTCTATAAGCTATGTACTATTACATCCACATTATAGAGGAGGACAATAAGGACAGAGCAGTTAAAGGACTCACATAAACTCACACATTTAGTAAATAGGAGAGCTTAGACTCTAACCTAGTCAGTGTGGTTCTATGCTGGTAACCAATTCCAGACCCCTCTCAATCACTTCTTGTTTTATCCTGATTCCAATAGGATGTGCAATACACCCCAATGTAAAAATTCACCCCTTAGATACTGCCTGAGAGCATGAGATATATCAAAGCCAGCTTTTGTTTCATGTCAATCGGGATCAAAGGTCAAATGAAGACAAGTTTAACATTGAAGCCATTTATGTTAAATGGGTCCTGTCCTCTTGGAGTGTTGCTTAAAGAGTGGAACAGCAAAGTCAAGGCCTAGATTCAAGGATTACAGCCCAGAGACTGCTGGCCTTGGTTAATAGTTCTTAGAGTTTCTAGGAGCCAAAGCCATCCAGCAGGGTTTTAAGGCACGTGAGTGGCCAGAAAAAAAACCTGAACCTGTCAGAGAGGAGTTCATGGTCACTCAGCACTATGCTGATTCCCAGGCCATGGTACCCAGGTTCCAGCATATGAGCTCCTAAAGAGCAGTGCAGTCCCTAGAGAGACATTGTGCTCTCTGCCGCTCTGTGAAGGAAGCTCAGAGAATAATGGAAAAGGGAACTCCCTCCCAGGTTGAGCCTGGGGTAGCCCAACTTGTGACCAATAAATCATTTCTTGGCCAGGGAGACCCAGGAAAATATCTGCCCATCATGCGCAGCACTCTGAGACTCCAGTTATAGCTGGGGGACAATGTCTGACAATGACTATGGGTGAGCACAATTTTACTTAGTTAGTTGCATTATTTTTCCAAAAGCATTTTTTTAAATGTAGGGATGGGAAAAATAGAATGTGCATTTCCTGAAAGGTCAAAGGGTGAAATACAGTAGCCTAAGTAGTTTATTTTTTGATTCTCTGTCTGCCCAGCTTATGTCACCATCCTTCTTCCTCAGGTAACCACTCCCTCTTTCCTTTGCAACCCTTTTCCCAACTTTATTTAGTTCTGCAGCTGTCAGTCAGCTCTGCCCCATCACTTTCCTCCTCCTGGAATCATCTGACTGGGCAATGGCACTCAGAGTAGCCCATGACACTGGCCTAGTAATTAGGGCTGGACCAGCCCCAAGACTCTAATGGGGTTAATCAGAATCTTCTGATTGTATACAGACATTGGGAGAGATCTGCTGGGAGCCAGTCTCTTCCCCAGCTAGATGGAAAATGTCCATTTGCCCCAGAAGAAAATGAGGTCAACACCCAGAGGGAAGCAGAGCTGGGAGATGAAAAGGGAGAGGGGAAGTGGGAATGACATCATTTAAGACTCAGCTGTGCATGAGGTCAGGGCCACCCTGGACTTTCCAATTTTGTGAGTCGATAAATTCTCTTTTATATTAAGTTAGTTTGAGTTGGGTGTCTGTCATTTAACTACAAAAAGATGTGAACAGTTCTTTAACTAAGGCTAAAAAGTCTTCAAAGGACAGAACTTCAAATTACCCAGAGGAACAGCAGAATATATTCAACACCCCTAAACTGGTAATACATAATTTAAGACAAATTACATGAATTTTTTCTTGTAGCTAAGGAAGATGACCCATATAAATACAAAGTCATGCCAACCTCAGAACCTTAAGAGAGTGATGACTGAGAAGTTAGCTAGCAGCCTTTCTTTCTTTCTTTCTTTCTTTCTTTCTTTCTTTCTTTCTTTCTTTCTTTCTTTCTTTCTTTCTTTTTTCCTGCTGCGGTGAAACTGGGGATTGAACTGGCACCTCCACAGAGACAAGCAGATCATTACCACACTGTGTCACATTGGAAACTCTTACCAGAATTTAGAATGAAGGCTAATATTGCTCCACGGTAAAACTAGAGTACTTGTTTTAGGGCAGAACTCTGTTTTAATAAGCTTATATAGACATCAAAATTGATATTTTTATAAACAAATATCATTAAAATGAAAAAAATGTATTTCATAAGCATGTGAGTGGTGGTCGTTCCCTGAACTGTGCAGCATATGAAGTAGGCAGTAGGAGACTGAAAAATTCCCATTGGGAGTTCCCACTGGGATGCATCGGAATCGAATCTGACTAGTAACCATTAGGTTGCCAGTCTGATCCCTGGACTCAGTGGGT
Source organism: Catagonus wagneri (assembly GCA_004024745.2). Lineage (NCBI taxonomy): Eukaryota > Metazoa > Chordata > Mammalia > Artiodactyla > Tayassuidae > Catagonus > Catagonus wagneri. The sequence continues at coordinate 998,992 of PVHT020000175.1, forward strand.
TAAGGATCTGGCATTGCCATGAGCTGTGGTGTAGGTCGCAGACATGGCTCAGGTCCTGCACTGCTGTGGCTGTGGTGTAGGCCAGCAGATGCATATATGATTCAACCCCTAGCCTGGGAACTTCCATATGCTGTTGGCATGCCCTAAAAAGCAAAAAAAAAAAAAATCCCGTTGGACTTTTGCTATGATTTTGTTCCTTTCATCCCAACCAATAATCCATATCTAGATGCAATGAATATGATTGAAATGGCAGATTTTTTTCAAGTCTCTCAGGAATAGTCTCACATCAGTAAAAATCAGTATTCAAACTCTCTTGTGTGTAAGTATCTGCCTCTGTGTACAGCTGCTTTTCCATTGTGAACATGAATTAATCTAAATCTCTCTCCTAAGTAAAGAAGTCAAGGCCAAATTCTGTACTCATGTCACCATGTAAAATGTAAGGCCGAACACTGAGCTCTTGCTGTAGAAGTAACATATCAGATTTCCAGTTTTTAACCAACATTGTGTGTGTGTGTGTGTGTGTGTGTGTGTCCCCGTGTATGTGTGTGTGTAAATCACAATTCAGGGAAAAAAAGAAAATGTGATTATGTTTCTGGCAAAAAAAAAAAAAAGATGCAATGAATGAGAAAGATGTGATTACAAAGAAAACCTAGACTCAACTCTAATTTATTTATTTATTTATTTATTTTGCTTTTTAGGGCCTTACCCGTGGCACATCGAAGTTCCCAGGCTAGAGGTCAAATCAGAGCTCTAGACGCCGGCCTGTGCCACAGCCACAGCAACGTGGGATCTGAGACACGTCTGCGACCTACACCATAGCTCATGACAATGCTGGATCCTTAACCCACTGAGCAAGGCCAGCGATGGAACCCGCATCCTCATGGATACTAGCTGGGTTCGTTAACCACTGAGCCACGAAGGGAACTCTAGTACTCTGTTTTTTAAATTGATTGCAAAACTCAGTCTTCTGTCATTAGCAAAAAAAAATTACTTAGGACAAATTTCAAGGTTGTATGACATCATGATTGAAAACGATCATTCTAGGACTTCAACAGTGACACATAAATGGTTCTGAATAGAATATAAGCCCAGGTGAAAGTTGGCACTAAGTTTCTTAGAATGGGTTTTGGAATTTTATTTCTAATGGAAGAAAAGATATCAACAAAAACACGTTTTCCACATGCTGTGTTTATGAGTTGCATTTTGAGGGTAGTACGGTAAATTAGTTGCTTCTTATTTGTCTTTGGTAAGAATGTTTTTTAATTCCAGGAAGGCTAGTCATTTACTACTGAAGCACAAGGTAAAGTTTTAGATAGAATCTGAGGAAGATTCCCTTACAGTTAAGAGAATAAGCATATAACTTATCATTCAAACTGGAATATTCTGGAGAAATGAAAAGGAGTTGGTATAGTAATTTTACCAAGTCCATGGTGTGGGCACAATCATAAAGTTTAGGACAGTCCCAGACTTACCAGGACTTCTGTCATCCCTTCTAATCATACAAGAATTCAAATGTTCTCGATTGTTTCATGAACTGCCATCTATAAATTCTGGCACTCTCTCTGGGAATATGGGAGGTAGCAGACATTGTCATCGAAAGCCTAGTGTCCTTCCAACTCCTGGGAGAAGAGGGTATCTTTTAGCAAAAGATGGCATCCTAATTCTGGGTTGACCATATGGAATTACCACCCTAGTTCACTTCTATGAGGCACTGGGAATGCATTAAAAAGTACGCTCAGGTATACATATCCTCAGAATTGCCATAATGGCTTATGTTTATAAATTTCTTAAGCTAAAATTCTCTACCTTGTTAAATTATAGAGTATGTTCAATATAATTTCACTTTCTAATGGCTCAAGTGTTAATTCAATTCAAAAGTTTTTTAATATGGTCATGAGCTGGGAAATACGTGAGGTGTTAGAGAGATAAAGATAAATAAAACATGCACTCTGTCTTCAGGGAACTGAGGGTCAGGGGAAAGTGAACACAAAAAACAAGTTGTATGATATGAGTTACAATTCAAAAATGTACATGTTCAAGATCCAAAACAGAACTATAGTGGAATTGGAGGAAGTATTCATCTTCCTTTAAGAGGATGCACAAGAATGGATCAGGGTGGGTAAGAATGACAAACTTTATCAGGTGGGGAGTGAAGTTTATACCTAGAGCCTCTATTTTTATGTACAAAATCAGAGACAAAGTCATCTGTTGAGAACGAGTGGGATGATATGGGAACTTTAAGGATGGTAACAAAGTTTTGGAATTGCCACTGCGGGAAGTTTTAGGAAATGGTGCTAACCAATGGCAACTAATATGTAGTATTTTGAGCTCAGGTAAGAACAGAAATTGTGAAGTGAGTGGTGGTGATAAAATAAGTGAAGGGGTTTAAGACATTCAAACCTCTAGTTATAAAATAAGTAAGACACGGGGATGTGTTATACAGCATCAGAAATATGGCCAAGTATATTGTAATCGCGTTGTATAGGGAGAGGTGGTTACCAGACTTACCATGGCAATCATTTCATAATGTGTAAAATGTCAAATCACTGTGCAGTACACCTGGAACTAACTAAAGGTTGTACATCAACTATATTTCAATAAAAAATAAAATTCTTTTTTTGGCCAGGCCCATAGCACGTGGAAGTACCTGGGCCAGAGATCAAACCCATGCCACGGTAGTGCCAAAGAAACAACACCAGATCTTTAACCCACTGGGCCACCAAGGAACTCCTAAAAAATAAAGTTCTTAAAAAACAATTTTAGGAGTTCCCATCATGGCTCAGTGGTTAGCAAATCTGACTAGGAATCATGAGGTTGTGGGTTCAATCCCTGGCCTTGCTCAGTGGGTTAAGGATCCGGCGTTGCCATAGCTGTGATGTAGGTTACAGACACGGCTCGGATCCCGTGTTGCTGTGGCTGTGGTGAAGGCCAGCAGCTACAGCTCCTGTTAGACCCCTAGCCTGGGAACCTCCACATGCCACGGGTGCGACCCTAGATAAGGCAAAAATACAAAAAAAAAAATTTTTTAAATTGTGAAGTTGTATACCAATTCAGACTTTGATGCAATACGCCCCAGCAGCAATAGGTTAATAATGCATAGCAAAGAAAAGATAGGCCAAAGGACAAAATAGGGCTGGGGAACATAGACCCAAGACGGTTAAAGGTAAGAGGACAAGGGTACTTAATCAGTGGTGATTTTTGCAACCTCCAATGAAATAATAGATCCACACAAGGATCATCAGGGCTGCTAACGTCACAAAATGTCAGACAACAGATCTTTCTGCCTCCTAATGAAAGTCCGCAGCACAAAGTATTCGTGCCAAAAAATGAAACTGAATCTGATCAAGCCCCCATATCTAATTACCAGCTTACAAGAGGAGAAGAACATGGAAAAGAGGAGCATGATAAGGCACATCGTGGGGATATGACCAGAAAAATCCAGACTGTAGGAAGCCTAAGAGGACCAGCAATTCAGTTTCTGTAACAAGTAAGTTGCAATAAAGGAAAAAGAGGGAGGACTATATCGATTTTTAAAAACAGAAAGATGTAAAGGACTTATCAGCCAATTGCAATGCAAGGACCTGATTCAAATGAAAATGTTAAAATATTTATGAAACAGTAAGAAAAATGTGATTATTTCCTAGGTGCTTGATGATATCAAGAAGTTGTTAAATTTTAAGTATGATAACGGACTTGTAATATTTTAAAACAAAGTCTTTACCTATTTTACAGACAATGTAAAAATAGATTTATATGCAAATATAATGATATGGTATCCATATTATTATTTGTTTCAAAATAATCCATCTTAAGGGGAGAATGCATAAATGAAATAAGTCTGGCCCATATGGATCTTGGGGGCATAAAGGTTTACTATACTGTTTTCTCATACTTGAAATTTTCTATTGACAAAGAAAGGTAGAAGAGAAAGTATGAGAGGACAGTCTTGTTGAAGTAAAAAAAAAAGCAGGTACAGTGTAATGGAACAAGAATGCAAGAACGATTGTAGATTGTGCAGGGCTCAGGGTGTGGCCATGGAAGTAACTTTTTAAAGCACAGGTTTGTAGAAGTCAGGACCTGTGAGACTGAGGATGTCTGGGCCATCTCCAAATATAGAAAGGAACTAGCAGGAACTGGGTGAAGAAGTCCATGAGCCAGGAACCCAGGGCCTCATTAAACTGGAGGAGTGGCCTGGAGAAGGATAAGACATACCGGGTGGTACATCCAGATCATTATGACAGGCAGCAATTACTCGAGCGTGCCTTTTTCTAATAAGGGATTTTGTGTTTCTTTATCTTTGGTGTTAATTATCAGTTCTTCAATACTGGCTAGATCAGATAGTTTTATCTCAAAAATATACAAACAATTCATACAACTCAAGAGCCAAAAACCAAAGAACCCAATCGAAAAATGGGCAGAGTCCTAAATAGACATTTCCTCAAAGAAGACATATGGATGGTCAGTAGGCACATGAAAAAGTGCTCAACATCACTAATTATTAGAGAAATGCAAATCAAAACTACAATGAGGTACCACCTCACATTGGTCAGAATGGTCACCTGACTACAAATAACAAGTCTAAAAATAACAAATGCTGAAAAGGGTGTGGAGAAAAGGGAACCCTCCTTCACTGTTGGTGGGAATGTAAATTGGTACAACCACCAGGGAAAACAGCTTTCTGGAGGGTCCTCAGAAAACTAAATATAGAATTACCATATGATCCAGCAATCCCACTCCTGGGCACATAGCTGGACAAAACTTTCTTTCTTTCTTTTTTTTTTGTCTTTTTGCCTTATCTAGGGCTGCACCTGCAGCATATGGAGGTTCCCAGGCTAGGGGTCTAACAGCAGCTGTAGCCGCCGGCCTTCGCCACAGTCACAACAACGTGGGATCCGAGCTGCGTCTGCAACCTACACCACAGCTCACAGCAACGCTGGATCCTTAACCCACTGAGCAAGGCCAGGGATCGAACCCGCAACCTCATGGTTCCTAGTCGTATTCATTAACCACTGAGCCACAACGGGAACTCCATAGCTGGACAAAACTTTCATTCAACAAGATGCACTCACCCCTGTGTTCCCTGCGGCACTATTCACAACAGCCAAGACATGGAAACAACCTAAATGTCCATCAACAGATGAATGGATTAAGAAGATGTGGCATACATATACACAATGGAATACTACCCAGCCATAAAAAGAAAAAAATAATGCCATTTGCAGCAACATGGATGCAATTAGAGATTCTCATACTAAGTCAGTCAGAAAGAGAAAAACAAATATAATATCACTTATATATGGAATCTAAAATATGGCACAGATGAACCTATCTAGACTCAGACACGAAGAGCAGACATGCGGACAAGAGGGAGAGAGTGGGAGTGGGATGGACAGGGAGTTTGGGGTTGGTAGATACAAACTACTACATTTAGAATGGATAAGCAATGAGGTCCTGCGTATAGCACAAGGAACTATATCCAATCACTTGGGATACAAACGATAGAAGATAATATGAGGCAAAGAATGTGTATATATAATTGGGTCACTTTGCTGTACAGCAGAAATTGACAGAACATTGTAAATCAACTATAATAAAAAAATAAAATGATTTTGTGAGGGTTGCTGCAAAACTCTCTGTGGAGAAACTAACACTATTTCTCGCGTTACTTTTGGCATTTCTGCTTTTCCCCAGATCTGAAGAATAATGATGTCAGACGTCCAGTCATCAGAGAAGGGGACCTTAGCGTCATTGTGGCTAAGGAATAAGAGTGTGCCATCCATTCTAGTCTTGAGGGAATAGAGTGGCAAGAAGACTTCCACTGCATCTCAAAGGGCTTATTTTTTCCTTGACTTACAAAAAATTCTTCACAAAGTCAGTATAATTTTTTTCAAACAGAAAAACTGTTTTGCCTTTGAAGTATAATTTTCTGGAGGAAGTATGTGTTTGTTCTAAATTATTTCCTTTATTTTTATATTCCCAATAAATTGTTTAAATGCAGAAATACATCTCAATAACTTCTACTAGTCATTCCTATTATAAAAAATGTATAAAATAAAGTTTACTGTATATTTTAGATAACAACTATAAACATGTGGCTTTATAACATTCCCAAGACAATTTCCTCATATAAAAATTAACTTACACTATTATCTTCTGTGCACAATTGACAGTTTTTCCGTATAGTACATCCTACAAAAAAATAAATACAAAAATGTAAATACAAAGCCTATTTGTTACTCAATTTTATATAAAAACGCATGTCATTAAGTCATTCATGTTTTATGGCATAGGTATACATACCCCAGAGTTTTCCTTTACTATTTTCATATATCTGGACACTTTCTTATCAGTACTATTTTAATCCTTACTCTTATTTTCTCTTGTTACTTGGAAAAATATGAAATAGCATCATTCAGCTTTGATTAGCCAAGTAAGTTCTTAAAAATAACTTCCAAAACACAATAAGGGAAAAAAAATTGAAAATATCACTGTATATTTAAAACATTATACTTTTAAAACCTCTTTTAGTAACTCCTTTATTATTCAGCATGGTTTTGCCAAGATATGCCTGGTTAACTAATCTTTTAAACATTAAAAAAAAAAAAAACTCCCTGTCTTGTTTTGTCACAAAGTTTTACAAACTTCCTCAAATTAGGTCTTTCATTATTTTTGTTTTGTGAAAAATATATAATTTATATTTGAAAGATCTTGAATTAAAAAAATATGAGTTTGGAGAAAAGCAGTTGATGGCTCTTACTTCAACGTCTCTGTAAAGTAAATAGGATATGGAATTAATACCCTAGTTGTCTTGTGGTACAGTAACAATAAAGTCACTATTATTTTAGGAACAGGGTTCACAGGCTCTTCGGAAGCATCAGAACTTTCTATTTAATTTCAGATTGTTTGACTGGATACAGATCTGATTTGGCTGGGGAAAAACTTAGGATAGTTTTTCAAATTAAGTCCAATTGAATATTACTTCCTCCCAATGCCAAGAATCCTGACATCCTCAGGGGAGAGTTGAACGGAGGAAAAAGCAAGCCCAAAGGGTAAGATTCTAATTCTTCAGCCATGTGGGGGACAGCTAGTTTTAGGATTACTGTAGGAGGCAGGACCAAGGAAACAAAAGACACGTGACTTACCCACCATTATCCAAATTCTACTTGTTTCTCAGTTTTTTCGTTAAAGTTTTTATTTTGGAATAATTTTAGATTTACAGAAAAACTGCAGAGATTATACATGGAATTCCTCAATACACTTCACCTAGCTCCTCATCATTAATATATTACATTACACGGTACCTTTATCAAAGCTAAGAACCAACATTACTTTTATTTTATCAGAGTATAGTTGATTTACAGTGTGTGTCAATTTCTGCTGTACAGCATAGTGACCCAGTTACACACACACACACACACACATATATATATATACGCTCTTTTTCTCATACGCTTTTCCATCATGTTCTATTTCAAGTGATTGGATACAGTGCCCTGTGATGTACAGTAGGACCTCATTGCTTATCCATTCTTTCTTTACTTTTCTTTTCTTTTTTTTTTGTCTTTTTAGGGCCGTACCTGTGGCAAATGGAGGCTCCCAGGCTAGGGGATGAATCAGAGCTGTAGCCACTGGCCTATACCACAGCCACAGCAACATCAGATCCGAGCTGTGTCTGTGACCTACACCACAGCTCACGGCAATGCCAGATCCTTAACCCACTGAGCGAGGCCAGGGATCAAAACTGCGTCCTCAGGGATACTAGTCAGAATCGTTTCTACTGAGCCACAATGGGAACTCCTGCTTATTTATTCTAAATGTAATAGTTTGTGTCTACTAACCCCAGACTCCCCGTCCATCCCACGCCCTCCCTCTCCCCCTTGGCAATCACAAGTCTGTCTGTGAGTCCATTTCTGTTTTGTAGATAGGTTCATTCATGCCCTCATATAAGCGGTATCATATGGTATTTATCTTTCTGACTTACTTCACTTAGTATGAGACTCTCTAGTTGCATCCATGTCACTGCAAATGGCATTATTTTGTTTTTTTATGGCTGAGTGCTATTCCATTGTTTATATGTATCACACCTTCTTAATCCATGTCTTGGCTATTGTGAATAGTGCTGCAGTGAACACAGCAGTGCATGTATCTTGCTGAATGAAAGTTTTGTCCAGCTATATGCCCAGGAGTGGGATTGCTGGATCATTAAATGTAATTCCACATTTAATTTTCTGAAGAACCTCCAGAAAGCTGTTTTCCCTGGTGGTTGTACCAATTTACATTCCCACCAACAGTGAAGGAAAGTTCCCTTTTCTCCACGTCCTTTTTAGCATTTGTTATTTGTAGACTTGTTATTTGTAGTCAGATGGCCTTTCTGACCAGTGTGAGGTGGTATCTTATAGTTTTGGTTTGCATTTCTCTAATAATTAGTGATATTGAGCACTTTTTCGTGTGCCTACTGGCCATCCATATGTCTTCTTCGGAGAAATGTCTTTAGGACTTTTGCCTATTTTTTGATGGGTTGTTTGTTTTTTTGTTTGTTTGTTTGGCTTTTTGCCTTTTTTTCTAAGGCCACACCCGCGGCATATGGAGGTTCCCAGGCTAGGAGTCTAATCAGAGCTACAGCTGCCGGCCTACGCCACAGCCACAGCAACGCTGGATCCATGCCATGTCTGTGCCCTACAGCACAGTTCATGGCAGTGCCAGATCCTTAACCCACTGAACGAGGCCAAGGATTGAACCTGCATCCTCATGAATCCTAGTGAAGTTCGTTACCACTGAGCCATGACAGGAACTCCCACCTGTTTTTTTTTTTTTTAATATTCTTTCTTGAATCCCACATATCCCGTCAGTTTATTTTATTTTGCTGAATAATACCCATGAGTACCTTTTTCAGATAGGGTCTGGGAGTGATAGCAGTGATATTCTGAGTGTATCTATCACAGGGAACTAAGTATTCAGAATCAGGGTTGCAGTTATTTGAAGAGACTGAGAAGTCTACTACGGGAAAGATAATGAAACTCCACCTCCTCCCAGATATCAGCACCTGCTAGACTAGAGGATAGAGGAAGGAGGCAGCTACCAGAGTCCCATAACTATACCTGGAGTATGCAGGACAAGCATTCTTGATTTGATCACACTTAGAGAAATAAAGTGTGGGCATTTAGAGGAATAAAGAGAAAACCTGGAAGCCTCGCCTCATATTCAAATCATTTAACCTTCAATTTATTTCTTCAGAGAAATATGTTTTTTATCTCTTTCTTATATCCTTTCTTGACTCTGAGGCATGCCTCACTGAATCTGTTTCTCATTTGGTGGTTCTCTAGCTCAGCACTTGGGAAATTTTCATCTGTTCCTTGAGTTATTTCTTTCATCTAAGGGTATATTATCTGTTTTTCTACATGCAATCATATACTCCTTAATTACACGATTTATTTTCTTAGCTATGAAGTATTTTCATAGGGCCTATATGGTCTCTTTTCATTTTGCTAATGCTTGGATGATTTGTTCAGAACTTCTATCTGTGCCAACAAAGTAGAGGTGCCATCTTGACTCCTATAACATTGTCCTTTAGTTTTCCTGACAAACTGCAGTTTTAGTGTATTTTATGCTCTGTTCACTTGGTTGTTCTCAGTATTTGACAAAGGCAGAGAACTCAGGTGAATCTGTGCCAGACTTTGCTAGAGTATCTGGGCTCTGCACTCTTTTCTGAGGTTTTATCATTCTCCACTGCAAGGGTTCACTCTGACTTAACTGGAGGTGTATCCCATTTCCATACATGGAATGTACGGGTTGTAGATGTGCCTCTAAATCTAGTTTGTAGCCCAGAAACTTGTGTTTCCATCAGAGTCAGACCCACTGTTCAGTTTCTCCATTTTTCTTACTTCTGCTCTGTAACCATTCAGACCTTCAGAACAGGGTGAAGAATAGGACACCACTCAATTTGCATCTCTCTAGATCTGGGAGCATTAATGAAAATCTTTGGAATTTAGTGACTCTCCAGTCACTTCTAAGGGGTAACGGTGGCATCTGGAGGGCTGCCATGCTGTGCTATTCCATTCTCTGACCCAAAATCTTCTATTTCTTTCCTGAGGGTGTCGCTTGCTTCTTAGGCTGCACCTCTTTGTTGTCTGTTTGCTCTTTTAATAAAAGAATTTCTCTACATGTTATTTTTTTTTATTCATTCATTAGGTATAGGGAAGGAAGATTCTTAACCCAAAGAATTCCCAAGAGTAAATTGCAACTTCTTGAGATATTGCTTAGTTAGCTCTCAAACACAAATGAACATCAGGGTTAAAAGCCCTGGGGATTAAAATACTCTGCTTTGTAGGAGATCTCACTTGATGTGAGATCATTCACAAAGTCCTATGTATTATCTGCAGGAAAGGCCTATCACTCAGATTGCTAGCTGGGAGGCAGGTGGAAACCTCAGTGAGAGGTTATAATCTTTTTCTCAGTATTGGACGTGAAGGAATCCTAATGTCTAAGAAACCATATCCTTATAAAATGAGAAAGTTGAATGCGAGCTCAAGGGGAAATTACCCCAGGCTAGGAAGCAAAGAGTCGGGGGGTGAGGGGGCAGGACAGGATGAACCAGGCTTTACCTCCCAAAGGGACACTGTTTCCTCAAACACACTGACCAGGGAAGTGAGCTAGCTGGAATCAGAAAGAAGACCAGACTGTGTTGTTGATGATTCCTTATTTTTGGAAGAAATAAATTAAGAAATAAGTTTTGGAAGACCAGACTATGTTATCTGTGATTCTTAATTTATTTTTGTTTGCTCCCTTTTGTTCCTCCTCAGCATTTTAAGAAGCTCTTTTGAAAGTCTACTATGACTCTAATTTGCTAGGGAACAAAGTGAGGGATTTTTTTTTCTATTCTCAGCCTATGTTTTTAGGCACTTTTTGTGGGAGGATGGGGTGGGGAAGGTACCAGAACACTGTTCCTCTTGAAGTTTATATGGGGATGATCTAGAGGTTAAATGAGAGAGAAATGGATGGAAAGATGAAACCAAAGGAAACAAGCCAGATGTTTTGACTCAGCCTCTCCCCATCCCCCACCCTCTCAAGGGAGAGTCGCATTTCAGTGCAAAGCTGAGAGCTTTGGGTTTGGTTTAGGGAGGAAGACTGACTTGCTTATATATACTAACAATCTCTTAGATGCTGGGAACCAGACAGGAGTAATTATTCTGTCTTACAGTTTTCATAAAAATGGCAGTCTTGGCCATAGAGGGCAAGTTCCAGGTAAATCAAATCCCGTCCTTATTCTATCTATATGATTTCCATTTAGGATACTGAAAACTTTATCCCCAGTTTCATGATTTTAACTCAGTATGACTTTTAAAGTTCCAGAATTTCTTCTGTGGAGCCAAAGGAAATTTCCAAACCAAAATAATTATTTCTTAAGATAAGACTCACAGTAAGCAATTTATTAAGACCTTGGAACATTAGGAAAAACTAGCTACCACCATTGAGTGGGATCTGACTGCAACAAAACCCAACACTTTATTCACAGCACAAAGCTTTTGCGCTAAGGTCTTGCAAAAGTCTTGCAAAAAGTGAGGGTAGGCTGGGGGTGGGGAACATGCTTTCCACATTTAAAACCCTTTTAATCCACTTTTCACATTTCAGATAAAGCAAATGAATTCAAGTCCAATTTAACAGGATTTCAAAAACATTAAAAATCTTAAAAACTGCCTTCCAGACAACACCAAAAAGCAACTTTAGAGATGAGGTCTAAAGTTGACACAACCAGAAGGAAATAGGACAGCGATGGCCCCCTCAGGGCAGCAGCCTCTGGGCTCAGGATGACTTACCGTCATCCATGGATTTCAGTCTGTGCCTGTTCTTGTGCCTGGAGATTTGGGAAAAGCTGTTCTCTGAGAAGCTAATAAACAGTTGGATGAGAAGGAGGGAGAAGAAAATTGGCAGGAGAATTTGGTTCCATGACCGTGGCCAGCACATAACTCCTCGGGCCTGGGTTCCACCTGTCGCTGGCAAGTGGGGGCACGGTGGGCATCAGGTATCACGTTGGCTAGGCAGCCTCACTCATGGCAGCCCCTTCCAAGCCCTGGACCCCAACATAATTCGCAGAATTTTAGTACCCTTAGTGTTCCAGATAGAACACGGAATGTTCGTAATACAACCCGAGTCCTCGGTCCTGAGCACTGCTGACAGCTTGTCCACTGGACTGGATCCAGGTCTGTTTTCCTCCAGAGCTCACAGCTCTTCTCTGCAAGGCCACTGCTTTAAGAGAGGCCTGGATTCTAATTCCTACCACTCAGTAGCTGTAAAGAAGCTACAGCTTTCTGTGCCATTTTCCTCAGATATAAAGGAATTTACCGTCCATGCTACGTTGTGGGAGTTATTGTACAGTTGTTGAGTGGTGAGGTTCTGAAACTCACAGCTCTCTTAATCTTTGATCACATCATTGACTAGTCTGAGACCTTGTGGTATGCCCCATTGTAATTTCCCAAAGTATGGTGTATTTTAAGTGGTATGCAGATGGGTATCTTTTATTTTCATAGTCATGAAATTATTTTTAATGTGTATAGGGAAGATATAACCACTAGATATGATAGAGATAAAAGTTTTTTTAAACAAATAAATCTATGTAAAAACTTCACATTTCAGAAATAAATAGTAGTATGATTTAAAGGGTAAGGCAAAATTGTGAAGGTGATTCCAGAATGACTGAAATTTGAGCAATATTGCTGCAACGTGAGGGAGAAGGACTTGAGGAAGATGGGCTGGGCATGGAGGCTTGTCTTTGACCAGGGCCTACCTTATTTTGTTTTTCAAAACTGCGTGATGGAGTGGTCCCACAATTATCTTGACATATTGATCTAGACTGCACCCTGAGGATTATGGATCCAGGATAATAATGAAGATGGTGAAGAGGAAGATTTGCAGAGTCCCAGCCTGCTTTTTCCTTGCCTCTTTGTAATGCAGAGGACAGACCAAGCTATAATATGAAAAGAACTCTCATAAATTGACAAGGACAGGAAAAAAAGAAAAGCCGTAGGAAAAGGGACAGGGATATGAAGAAAAGAATGTTCAGAAAAGCAAACCCAAATAGCCAATGAACATAAGAAAAAAATATTTTAAAACATGCTAGTACTAGGAAATTTTACATTGAATTAATAATGAGCCAGCACTTTGTAGCCATCAGGTTGGCAAAAATTTTGAAAGAAAGCTAACACATATTGCTGGTGAAGATGTGGGGAAAAGTACCCTTTATACATTTTAGTGGAACTATGAATTGCTATATTGGCTTTGAAGTGCAATCTGGCCACAGCTGTAAAATTAAAAATACATGTATTACTTATGTACATGTTCGTGTTTGGGAATCTGATCTGTACCATCTCTCAGTTCCCCTACCCTGGAAGTGGAGCATGAAGTTTAGACCTGAGCAAATTCGAACATGGCATTTCCTTGGTCACCGGAACTAGATCAGGAGTGTGAGTATGACTCAAATTAGCCAAGTCAGTCTCAGGGATTTTGCCAAGAATGCCGTGACAAAGATGCTTGTTTTCTCTGGATTCAACTTTGGAAGAATTTAATCCCCTTCTCTGCTAAAAGACATTTTGGGACCATGCAAAGTGGGGCCATGAACATACCCCACTCAGAGCACAACTCATTGATGGTCTCAGCTGTTGTGCATCAGATTCCTCCACCATATTCATGCCAGGGCCAGGCTTCCTACAGACTGCTCCCTGTCAAGGTTAAACATGACAGGGGTACTAATGTGGTGCTTCCAGTGGGAGATTTTGGATTAAAGATTCACCATCAATCTGGATGAAACTTTCTTAGACCGGGGCTGTACTATGAACCTCTACCAACCAAACACTCCTTTCTTCCCTTCTCTTTTATAGGTATTGCTGTTTGAAGGTTCTCACCTTCACCAGCTCCCTCCCTTTTATCTTTCCCAGTTGTTTCCCCAATAAACATCTTGCACTTTTATTCCCATCTTGGCAGCCCATTCTTGAAGGACACAAACTAACACAAACACTATTGGAAAGTGCTCTAAAAAAGTAAGTAGTAAGATAAACCTTGAGAGTAGGTTTACTCACTATCCAATGGGTAAAGAAGATGCTATCCTGAGAAGTATGTAGAACGTGGATAGTTCCTAGAAAGAGGTGGCAGCTGGATTCCTAAATACTTCTCTGGTGGTTAAATATTTTCCAGCCAGAAAAATGAATGGTAGAGGGCTATGCTGTGATAGGTGTAATAATTCAAACATTTGGAAAGACATGGGGAACAGTGCCTATAAGCACAGCAGAGTTGGTTGCTTACAGTTGTATCAATGCCCGGCAGAGGGGTAATGAGAAACTGAGCCTCACTGACTAGCAGTTAAAGACTAAGTGTGAAAGCCAGAGGATCTCTTTGGCACCCTTTGCCCCCTATAATGAGAGAGTAGATACAGCTAAATAGCAGACCAAGGACCTGACAATTAAAGTGCCCAGCCAGGTGGGTCTCTTATGCTAAGGTCAGAGATTGGGTTGGGAAAACACAGACCTTCAAACATGGCTTATGAGTTAAAGTACCACCATTGAACCTCTGTTACTTTACGGATCTTATTATCCCGTGGATATTAATGAGCCCAGCTCTGTGATTGCCTGGACTATAAGTCTTGGCCTTCAGAGAAGAGTTAAGGACTTTGTAGTGGTGCTGGTGCCTTTTTTAGCAGCACATTTGTGGCCTTGGTGAATGGGTGATGCTCCTGAAGATGTTGATTCTGCAGATCCCCCAGAAATATGATCGCTCCCTGTGGTGGTTTCCCCCTGTGCGAGAAAGTAAGGGTGTCTCGACAGGTCTGTCATGGGAGCTTCCCCCACCAAGATCTTACCCTGGCCCATAACTAGAACTGAATCCCAGTAGAATCCAGCTGGTGACATGCTAGGTCTGATAAGGGAAGAAAGAAAGTATAGTGAAAAGTATAATTTGTGCATATTGGCAGGAAACTAAGCTAAATTTTGAGGGTGCTTGATCAAGGGGCTGGGATATAAAGCTGGATAAGCAAGATTTTATCAACTTAGGGATACTTTCATAAGATATGGCATTTACTACCCTGGAAAAACCCTGGGGAATGGGGCAAACTCATTGTTAGGGTGGCTCTTAGAAGCCTGAATAAAGGGATGGCCCACACTGAGGAAAGTGGAAATGCCTGAGTTGCCCAGGCATGAGGAAGAGGAAGGAATAAAAAGGCTGAGAGAAGCAGGCTTACTGAAGTAGATATGTTATGTAAGGCCAAAAGACCTCCAGACAGTTACATTCCAGCAGGGGTCCAGAGAAAACCCCACTTGTCAAGGCCATGAGGAATGTACTGGTAAGAAGGTCCCAGTAAAGAAGTTCCATGATGGCTCTCCTCTGTAAGCCAATGCTTTTCTTTCTTTCTTTCTTTCCTTTTTTTTTTTTTTTGTCTTTTTGCCTTTTCTGGGGCCACACTCGCGGCATATGGAGGTTCCCGGGCTAGGGGTCTAATCAGAGCTGTAGCCGCCGGCCACAGCCACAGCCACAGTAATGCGGGATCCGAGCCGCGTCTGCAACCTACACCACAGCTCACAGCAATGCTGGATCCTTAACCCATTGAGCAAGGCCAGGGATCGAACCCACAACCTCATGGCTCTTAGTCGGATTCGTTAACCACTGAGCCATGACAGGAACTCCTTTGTAAGCCAATGCTGACAGTAGAGGCCGTCACAGAGCTGGGCTTCTAATATCCAGTGGGGATGATGGGATCCCCAAAGTAACAGTAGTCAGGTGGTGGTAATTAAATGCAGGAAGTCAGAAGGCCACAACTACCATAGCAACAACCCAAGTGAGAGGGGCAGCTAATGGTGGCTTGACTCATAGGGCAGTATAGAGATGGTCACCAGAGCATGGTGTCACCACGGGCAAAATAGAGGGGGAGCCAGTAACGGTGTTGCTTAACATCAGAACCAGAAAAAGGGCAAAGATGGAAAAGCAACAAGCTGAGGGCAGTGGACCCAATAAAAAGACATAATTCCTTATTTAGTTACCAAACTTGAGCCAGTTTTTAGACCCAGAACCCACTGACTGGGGACGTATCCAGTTTCAAGAAGGGGCTCCACAACCGTGCATCAAAAATGTGCTATAATGATATTCCCAGTGCCTCCCCAAAGGGACTTACAACCAATTCCTAGAGTGACTGTTCACTAAGGGAGAGGAATTCCCGACACCGAGGACATTTGGACACAGGGCCTGAGTTACCATTCATATGTAGAGACCCAAACTATCCCCTTGTCCAATTCCATCTTGCACTTGCTTCTCAGAAGACTCCACCTCATAAGAGAACAGCCAGCATGAGAGTGGAGTCATTTCAGAAGAAGAAACAGGTTCCTGCTTATCCATCTGCACACTGGATCAGACTGTCCCTGGAGTCAAATTGTTCTATTAGCTGAGTCAATAATTCCCCTTTTGCTTAAGCCAGTTTGAGTTACGTTTTCTGTCTCTTGGGCATTCCTCAACAGTTACATACCAAGGTTGCAGTTGATGTAAACATGTGCAATGAGGAAAGCAAATATGTAAGCCTACAAATCCCATGTATAAGGCTCCCTTTGTCCATAAATCAAGTTTACTGTTGTATTGTTGTTGTACTGTTCTATCTGCATACACATTCCCAAATATACACGTACACACACATTTCCATAAACACGCACACACACAAAATAAACAAAATGATCTGTCCAAATAAATAAAAGGGAAAGGGAAAGTTTTTTATACTGTTTCAAATTAAGAACAGAAGATTGTGATTGTGGTCTGTTACAAGAGACCCTTAATTTCCACGGCAGAACATAAGAAGAGTTCAGGACACATTCTCCCCGAGAGCATCACTCTGCTGTGCCTAGTCATGCCTCCCCGGGCCCAGATATGTACTTAACCAGCTCTGAGTTCCTGAATCTGTTCAGATAATCACAACATCACACTAGAGGCAGAAGGCTGAGAAAATCATGCTACCACCCACAATGCCTAAAACCCTTGGAAATGACCTCAGTCAAGCTATCACTTCAGCTTCCCTAGACAGAAAATTTCTCAGAAGCAGTCTATACTCATTGACTTTAATCCAATTATCTCGTGAACCCTTTTTAATCAGATTGCCCAGTCCGTATTCCACCAAAGAGTCTCTTATCCAGGACACTAATAATCTTCATGTGCTAAAACCAATCATCCTATCATCAAATCTCAGGCTTCTTTGGTACCATTGATCACACCATCTTCTTTGGTATCCTTTTTCACTTGTTTTTCTGCATCTCAGGTTTGTCCCAGCTTAGACTTTTTTTGGATGCTTCTTTTCTCTAAAACATGCTAATATTGGAGTGGTCCAGATGGAATCCTTGGTTTTCTTCTTAAATACATTTCTTCTCTTGGCAATTTCATCCAGTGATATGACTTTAAATATCATCCACGTGCCGCTGATTTCTAAATTTCTGTCTCTGACTTGGACCTCTCTCCTAAACTGCACTCAAATAGATCAAAAGGCCTATTCAATATCTGCAAACAATGGCAAACAAACATCTTATCTCTGCCCATCCAAAACTTATCATCTTCCATCCATTTTCCTAACCGTCTAGTTTTTCAGTCCCCAAACCTTGGAATTATCCTTAACTTCTTTTATTTTCTGAAACTCAACACCAATTTATTAGCAAAACACCTCCACCTTCAAATTAGCAAAGCTCTACCTCCTCTTTTGTTATTCTGTTTGCACACTTACCCTGCCCTACTCTCAAAGGCTATTAACACAGCAGCTAGTAATTCTGTTAAAACAAAAGTCAGACCAGGTAACACCTCTTATTTGGAAATTTGTATCTCAGAGTAATACCCAAGCTTCTTACAAAACGCTGATGCCTTTGTGATCTGAGACTTCGTCTCTCTGGAATCATCTACTGTTACTTTCCTCTTGTGTGATTTGGCTGTAGCCATGCTGGCACTGTTGCTGTTTCTCAAATATACCAGGCATGCTGTCATTTCAGGGCCTTTAGAGTGGCTGTTTCCTCTGCCTGGAACACCTTTCCTTCAGATAGCTCCTTGGTTAACTCAAGTCTTTGCTTAAATGGCATCTTCTCAATGAGTGTTAACCTGGACCACTCAGAGACTACTGCATGCCCTCAGCTCAGCACTCTCAATCCCCCTGGAATATTCTCTTGTTCCAGGCATTTAATTACCTTCTAAAATGCTGCAAATTTGACTTGTAATATGACTGCTTTTTTTTTTCCTTTTCCTGTCCACTGGAATATAAGCTCCAGAGTAGGGATTTTTGCCTCTTGTTTACTAATATAACCCAAATATTAGAACAATACCTAGCACATGTAGATGCTCAATGAATTTTTTAGAAATTTAATCTACATCCTAAAAGCTTTATCACCTTAGCTCTGGTCTTGTACTCCGAGTTTTTTCCACAAATCTCTAAAGTCCTTCCAACCCCTCAAAATCATTATGCTCTAAGTCAGTCTCATCTTCCCCATCAAATGTATTCTTCCTCCTGTTTTCTTAATTTGATTCACAGCACCAATATCCATCCAGTCACCTAAGAGAGAAGCCTCAGAGACATTCCTCATTTTAAGTTTTGAAACAAATTCCTATCATTATCCTAATGTTAACAGTCATTTGATATTAATTATGGTCCTTTAGCCATACACACACTCACAGATTACTGCTCACTGTTTAGTGCATAAGTCTGCTCAGGTTGCCATAACAAAATACCAAATGGATGGCTTAAACCATGTAAGTTTATTTCTCACAGTTCTGGAGGCTTGAAGTCCAAGCAGGGTTGGATCTCCTGAGACCCCTCGGCTAGTGGATGGCCATTTTTCTACTGGGTCCTCATGTGTCCTTTCCTCTGCATGTACCCACTCCTGGTGCTTCTTCCTCTTCCCATCAGGACGAGCCAGTCTTATTGGATTAGGGCCCCACCGTTATAACCTCACTTAACTTCAGTTACCCCCTCAGAGGCCCTATCTCCAGACAGAATCATACTGGGTATTAGGGCTCAAACATATGAGTTTTGGTGGGCACATTCAGTCCCTGACAGTCAAGCACAGCACTTTCCCCTCACCGTGAGATTCTCTCTTTGTCCTTCAGAATTATTCCTGTCAAAACATTGTCCTTTTTTTATGCACATGCAAACTTTGTTTTCTCTTAACTTTGCGTTTTTCCAAATTATCTTTATTCTTGCCTTTATCAAAAGCAAATTTGTGCCATTAAATAGTTTTTTAATGCTTTCACTACTTTCTTGTTTCCTGAGTGAAGAGGTGAGGTGTGGAGAAAGGGCGAGAAGCTTGTGTGTGCTCTCCAGGCAGCCACTCTCCCAACATTTCCTCGTGTTCACCAACTGGAAAGCTCTTCAAAATTAGTTCTTTTGGGTTTTTCTATGGAGGCTTCATTACATAGGTGTTATTGATTAAATCACTGGCCGTTGGCAACTGACTCAACCTCTAGACTCTCCTGAGGAGGCAGAGGGGAAGAAGGGATGACCGGCTGCCAGCTCCCCATCCTTAGTTGGGGGTCCAAAAGTCACCTCATTAAGATAAAAAAGCACATTTATACTCTCACTTAGGAAATTCCAAGGGTTTTATTGATTGGTTGATTGAAATATAATTGATTTACAGTATTAGTTTCAGGTGCACAGCAGTGATTCAGTATTTTTAGATTATACTCCATTAAAACGTATTACAAAATAATGGCTATAGGAAATTCTAAGCATTTTAGGAGCTCTGTGCCAGAAATGGGAGGAAGACCAAATATCTGTTTCTTGGAGTTCCTGTCATGGGGCAGCGGAAACAAATCTGACTAGGAACCATGAGGTTGTGGGTTCGATCCCTGGCCTTGCTCAGTGGGTTAAGGATCTGGCATTGCAGTGAGCTGTGGTATAGGTCGCAGACGTGGCTCAGATCCTGCATTGCTGTGGCTGTGGCTTAGGCCAGCAGCTGTAGCTCTGATTCAACCCCTAGCCAGAGAACCTCCATATGCCCTAAAAAGCAAAAAAAAAAAAAAAAAAAAAATCTATTTCTTGTTCTAAGTCACAATACTGCAAGAGCAGACTACAGAACAACACACAGCCTGTAAATAACTGACATGACTGCCAATGCCATCTGTTGGTGGCAACAGAAATGGGATGTTTTTAGTCTGAATAATAGCTTTGCTCAGCTCTATTAAAGTGCATATGTTGAACATTGAAGGTAAAGGAAACTCTATATTATCTTTCTTGAACTTCTGTATTTCTCTCTGCATCAGTCAAGGGCTAATTGAAGAGAATTCAATGAAGGAGTAACAGAAATAAATCAAGGATGGTGGAGCACCCTGGAACATTAAAAGGGAGCTATTACCAGCCCTGAACTGAAGGGGCAAAATGGGAGCCCAGGGGCTGAAACCCAGAGAGGACTGAGCAGGGGATGCCTGACGGGAGCTGTGGCCATAAGTTAGAGGAAATACAGTTTGGCTGGGTGAGTAGGGGGGATAAATACCCGACCTCTTTTCTCCTCCTATCTAGCCTCCCAAACCAGAGAGGCAAAGAAACTCAGGTAATGCAATCTGTAGTGGTCAGGAAGGGCAGAGAAAGGTGGAGAATGAACTTGGAGGGTTAGCTGGTGAATAACCTATACCTTTCCTTTACAAAATAAATAGCTGTCTCCTCTTATATATATATATATATATATATATATATATACACACACACATACATATAAATATACACACACACACACATATATGTATATATATATATATACACACACACATATATATATCCATATATATATATATATATACACACACACAAATATATATTTGTATATGTGTATTTGTACCTAAAATCACATTGTATTGTGAATAATACTCATTTTACGTCTTTGGCTCCCTGTGCTAAATTAAGATTGAGTTCTTAACATGTCTCATTCATGGTTTTAAGTATTCCAGCACCTATCAGAGGAGGAACTCATAAATAAATATTTTTAATAAATAAATACAGGAGTGCATACTCATTATCTGTCCCCATGGCTTAAAATTTTGCTGGGAGGAAAGGGCAAATATACTCTATCTTATGTTATAAAATAATAACATTAATACCCAATGGCTCCTAAGAACAATAAAGACATCAATAACACAAACAGAATAATTTTTCCTGACTGCCATCTCTAAGTGTATGTGAGAAACAAATTCAAACAGCACATTCTAAGAGAGTTTCCACCACGACTTGGCTTTTAAAAATTAAGTTTGCAAATTAAAAAAAAATAAGACTAGCTCACTTATCTTTGCTTTTTGGCTTTGAAAGTCCACACAGTTTTAAGTGGAAGTGAAGAACTGAGTTTATCGCCCCAAGAAGCACTGAAGTCAACATTTAAAGCATTTGAATGTAGTCTAACAGCTGAACTTCAAGAACTAAACAGCCTGTCGAAGGCAAGCAGATGAAAAGTCCCCTGGACACTACAGATTAATTAGTGAACATGTTAAACCTAGTGTCTATACTGTCTTTCCCCAATTACACAGAGAAATTATGGTGACCAACATTATTCTTTTTTGGCCACTGTACCTATGGACCACCTAGGTGTGGAAATTGTCTGAAATGACACTTAAGACAGACATGGACGTGGACTCATCATTTGATGTCTAATTACTACAACTGACTTAATGACAGGTTTGCATCAATTTTTCAGCAGTCCTGCAGTAGCAGAGCAGATAGTTCTCCAAATGACACATTCTTTATTACATGCCTAGCCAGGGGAAAGAGAGCGTGGTGGGGAATTTTGTTGTTATAGAGAAAGGAATGATTACAATCTATTAGACATTTTTGAAGGCACGTATATCATGAAAATGACATTTCAATGGAGAATGTACATTCTGGTTGGTCACTGTTGTTAAGTGCATTGTTCAGCAAATGTTCTACCATATTGAGTTTCAGGCATCAGTTGAATTATATTATGGTGAAATTTGTGATTAAGGTAAGCTAACTCAAAATGACAAGCCAAGGGCTTTTAGAGCCCACATTTCAATGAAATCTGGCAGCACAAAAACAGCTGCTCTAAGTCTGCTCCTCTAATATTTCAAAGGAAGAATAGTAATGGATTTCTGATACCATATGTGCCAACTGCAGAAATTCTAGAACAGCCTGAGAGACCCTGGGTGAAAGGTCACACTCTGCCTTATACAGATGGCATGTTTAATTATTAAAGAGCAATTTTAATCATTTAATCACTTCAGGTCCTGAAATGAAAGGTTTTCTTGGGTATCTCAAAGCCTGTTGCAACCTTAATTCTGCTGTCAAACTTCCACGGAGCCAGTAAGAAACATATGTGATTTCATATCCTAACTTGATTTATATTCTCATGTGAGTTGAATTTGTTTTGCAAGCTCCAAAAGACATTTCTCAGAAAAAAAAAAAAAGTGAAGGTCATGTCTTTGGCAGAGAATTTACCTACCCCTAGCAGGAAAATTAAATCTTAATCCTTGCTTCAGACTTAAATTGGCTCAAATTCCTCGGGAGGAAGGCTGAATGGCCCCTTCTTTCAGCTGATTGTTTGTAGTTCTGCTGGAAAATTTTGCAGCTAACCTCAAAACATTTTTCAGAAAAATCTCCTTAGCTTTTGTTTGTTACAAAAAATAAACAGCTCCAGCAAAGGGTCTGGTATGAAACGTTCAGTAAATATTACATCCTCCTCTCATCTTCTCATCCACTGCTTGCATGTTCATGTTCACATGCATACGCTGGAATTCAAGGTTCATGTCATTTTGGCAGGAACCATGGAATAAAATCAAGGATAAAATCAAGGCAATCTATAAAGGCAAAGTCAAATGCAAATCTTAGAACTAGCATGTGTATTAGAAGAAAATGATACCATTACTGAACCAATAATAATAGCGAGTATTTACTGATAATTTATGATGTGTCAGGCACTGCACAAAGCTCTTTACATGTTAAGACTCATGGCAATTTGATGGAAAGGTATTATAAAATATCTCTGTTTTACAAATGAGGAAATAGGCACAGAGAGGTAAAGATACCTACAAGGTCATATGGCTAGTGTGGTGGAGCCAGGATGACAAAGCAGGCCACTGAAATTTCAAAACCCATGATTGTGTCAATACTCTCTGGCTGAAGACCATGACCAACATGGCTGTAACTGAACAAGTTGGTTTTATTTCTCATTACAAAGAGGGAGGGTGCACAGCCTGGGGAAAGTTGGGGTACCTCAGTAAGCAGGTGTTGAAAGGACTTAATAAAGTATTTGGTCTTGTGTTAGGTGATTTGAGGAAGGCTTAAGGAAGCAGGATTTTTCTCTGGATTGGATGCTATCAGGAAATGGTGGTAGTTCTATGATTGGGTATCTTAATAAATCTTATAGAAGGAGGATATTAGAGTAAGAGGTAAACTGGCAGCAGGAACTCATATTAGCCAGGAGACGGGCAGAGAAGGTCACCCAGAAAGTAGGTAGACAAGTCTGGATTTGAACCCAGGTGGGCCACTCTGGAGTCTCTGTATTTACCCTCTACAGGCAAAGGCATCAGAAACAGCAGCAGAGGCAAATGATGGGAGAGAAGTTTTAGGAAGAAACCCTGGCTATGTAGTCAAGCTGAAGTGCTAAAGTGGGTGACAGGCATCACAGCTGTCTTCTAGGGGAGCTAACTGCTCTAACAATAGTCTGAAGTGTGTTTTTTTTAAGTCCCTTTTATTTTATTTTATTTTATTTTTTCTTTTTGCCTTTTATCTAGAGATGCACCCACAGCATATGGAGGTTCCCAGGCTAGCGGTCTAACAGGAGCTGTAGCCACCAGCCTTCGCCACAGCCACAGCAACGTGGGATCCGAGCCGCATCTGCAACCTACACCACAGCTCACGGCAATGCCGGATCCTTAACACACTGAGCAAGGCCAGGGATCAAACCCACAACCTCATGGTTCTTAGTCGGATTCGTTAACCACTGAGCCACAAAGAGAACTCCTAAGTCCCTTTAGGGTACCTTTTTGTTTTACTGGAGGCCTTCTACCTCAGCTTACCATGTACTCACTCACCAAATGTACCCGTCTCAGTTTTGAAGGCTCAGCCCCATTATTTATGTACATGATAATGCTACTTTCTCCAAGAGGACTTAGGTCCACACTGACAGCCTGACATCCCCAGTGGACTTGATGGAGGCTCCCTTCCCAGCATCCTTGAAACCAGCTTCCATAGGAGTCATTTCCTTCTCAGAACCTATTCACCTTTCATGCTATTGCCAGGAGGTTTTGCCAGGAAACTGCTGTATTAAGCTTTCATAAAAAGCAGACTAAGGAGGGATGAAATGGATATCTGTAGTGTCCTCCTGTACAGCAGTTCTCCTCCTCTCTTGGGTAAGAAACCCCTGATTTCTCTTGGGAGCTTCCCTAGCACATATAGTCCTGCAAAGACTTGGAACTGAAGAGGTTCTTCCTGCTGCCTTCCTTTGGCCACCAACACACACACCACCCAGCGGGCAAATCAGTCTCTCTCCTCCAGGAGTCTGCACAGTGGAGTGACATACTAGAATATGTGTAGGACTGACACATGGCAGTATTCTGCAGAGACTGTCCATTAGTTCTCGTTACCCAGATCCCCAGAGCTGCCTTCATCTCTTTCCTTCCAGAGACCTAATTGTTTAGCATCTCCTTTGACTGTCTGAACTACCCTGAATATTTACAGTAACTTCTTTGCTTAAGTTGGTTAGTTCCTATTGTTTGCATCCAAAGAATTCCTTTTTTTTTTTTTACATTATACCCAGATGTACAGCATGGTGACAGGGTTACACATTACAAGTGGTTAGACATAGTTCCCAGTGCTATACAGTAGGATCTCCTTGCTTTTCCAGCCCAGAGGCAACAGTCTACAACTATTAACCCCAAACCCCCCTACCATCCCATTCCCTCCCCCACCCTTTTGGCAACCGCAAGTCTGTTCTCCAAGTCCTTGATTTTCTTTTATGCATAAAGGTTCATTTGTGCAGTATATTGGATTCCAGTTATTAGTGATATCATATGGTATCTGTCTTTCTCCTTCTGACTTACTTCACTCAGTATGAGGGTCTCTAATTCCATCATGTTGCTGCAAATGACATTATTTTATTCTTTTTTATGGCTGAGTAGTATTCCATTGTGTATATATATACCACATCTTCCTAATCCAATCATCTGTCGATGGACATTCTAATTGACACTTCAGAGTTTATTTGATAATATTTTCCACTGAACAGAGTTTGGGGAAAATGTCCTTTAACAATGTCAGTTCAAAATAATAAGAAAGGACATGCAGTTAAAGCTCTGGCTTCCACTTCACCTGGAAATCAGACTATGTTCTCCCGGGAGACTTGTGCTTTATTAAGACTACTGATCATTTCGCCCAGCACTGATAGGTGGTCAGAATAAACGGCCATAAAGATAATGGATTCTTAACCTTGATTTTCATTATGTGACTCTACTTTTCTTCTCAATGGGAACAGATGATGTTGACTTCACAGTTCTTCTGACTCGTTTTTACTGACAAACAGAAAGAGAACCCTTTTTTTTCCCCACTCTGTTTACAGAGAAATGTGATTAGGAGCTTCATAAATCTAAACACTATTTCTCCACAAAGTCCACTGTTCTATAAAATCACAGAGATTAAGTGGGATACTATGCTCTTCTTAAAATGAAAGTCACCCATTTGCTTCCAAATCTTTGGCCTTGTGCTGCTCCATGTGAAGTCACTTCAAGGCATAAAGCCTTCAGGCAAGAGAACAAGAAAAGAACACGGTTGTAACTATACTTCTAGAAAAATATTTGGGATGGGGACTAGGAGGCATTTCCTGAATATCTGCATTGGAACATATGCTTGTAGATACTGATTTCATTTTAGGAATCAGATACCCGAGGAGCTTTTAATTCTGTCAAATAGCAGGTCACACTAAGAAATATGATCATTCTAAAAATGCGTGCATGTTCTTAATTTCAGATGATTGCCCACATGGAAAATCCAAGAGCATCTACAAGCTATTAGAATGAACAAATGAGTTCAAAAAGTTTTCTTGATTCCCAGTCAATAGAGTTCTCATATGCTAGTCGTAACCAATTGGAAAATGTAATTGTAACAAAGCTTCCTTCCACAAAATTATTAAAGCTAAAGGTATAAATCTGCTAGCTTTAAATATTATTATTCCCAAAACAACACTGAATATAAAAAAAAATTTCAGAATGATAGATAAAATACAGTTATATAGATGATAAATTTATCTTTTTATATAAATACAAAAAATTTCTTTTTCTTTTTTAAAGGGCCGCACCTGAGGCATATGGAGTTTCCCAGGCTAGGGGTCAAATCAGACCTACTGCTGCTGGCCTATGCCACAGCTACAGCCATGCCAGATCCAAGCCCTGTCTGTAACCTACACCACAGCTCATGACAATGCAGGATCCTCAACCCACTGAGCGAGGACAGGGATCAAACCCGCAACCGCATGGATACTAGTCTGCTGCGCCACAACGGGAACTCCCAGAAAATTTCTTATATTAAATTTTAAATGCTATAGTACTATATAAGCACTTATGGATTAATATTAAAAAAATTATGCTGCTGGTTACCTCTGGGCAGGGCAAGAAAAGAATGGGATTGGGGAAACATTCACTGGGACTTTATTACTTAAGAAAAATCTGAAGCAAACATATGGTAAAATGTTAAGGTGTATTGTAGTTGGGTGGTGAAGAGCATTATTATTTTCTTCGAGGGATCATCATTATTTTCTATGACTTTATTTATACTTCATAATAAAGTGTTTAAAAACGCCACTGTAAGGAAC
The DNA here is from genome assembly GCA_004024745.2 of Catagonus wagneri. Lineage (NCBI taxonomy): Eukaryota > Metazoa > Chordata > Mammalia > Artiodactyla > Tayassuidae > Catagonus > Catagonus wagneri. Next base: position 1,025,784 of record PVHT020000175.1, read on the forward strand.
AGGACAAAAAAATTTTTTTATTGTTCTCTTATGCCAAGTGGAGAACCTGAGTGTGAAATAAGACATAGTTTGGATGTGTGAATGGTTTTGTTTTTCTTAAGAACTTCACCGGCAGAGTTCCCATGGGTGCAGAGGGTTAAGGATCCATCATCACTGCAGTGGCTATGGACACTGCTGCGGCTCAGGTTTGATCTCTGGACTGGGGACTTTGGCAGTTGTAGCCAAAAAAATAAAAATTAAAAAATAAATAAATGACTAGAAAAAAAGAAAAGAAAAAAAGAACTTCATCAGTAATTCAGCCAGAGATAAAGCATGTGACAAGCTGGAAACTACATGATGCTCTTTAGCCTCAGAGTTGACACTCTTTAGACAAACAACCTTCTACACTTCCCCTTATGGAGAAATCTATTCCTCCAGCTTTTATAAAACATAAGTGGTTATAGTGGCTCTGGACTAGGGAGGAAAATGTCCTGAGACTTGGCACCAATTTTACCACGACTTTGTGAGTTTAGAGAAGTTACTTTCTCTTGTCTTCAGTTTCTTTATTCATAAAATGTGGACATTCCCAGTTTCCCCGTCTTCCAGGCTTGTTGTGCAGAGTAAATGAATAAATAAATGTGAAAATAAGTGAGAAACTGTTTACTGTTGTAGAAGTGTTAGAGGATCCTGCATACACAGTTTTCCCTGATTTTCAGACTGAATTTTATGAAAAGCCAAATGGAGTTAAGATGTTGGGGGAGAGCAAAGACCATCGCTTTGCAGGGAAAAGAGCAAACTCTGCCTAGTATCAAAGGCTCCCTATCAGGAGAATGATAATGTACAAACAGGATGTAATCTTGAGGATTCTCTTCAGGAGAAAGCATACATGGAGTTCCCATCATGGTGCAGCCGAAACGAATCCAACTCAGAACCATGAGGTTGCAGGTTGGATCCTTAGCTTTGCTCAGTGGATTAACGATCCAGCGTTGCCATGAGCTGTGGTGTAGGTCGCAGACTCGGCTCAGATCCAGCATTGCTGTGGCGCAGGCCAGCAGCTACAGCTCTGATTAGACCCCTAGCCTGGGAACCTTCATATGCCTCAGGTGCGGCCCTAAAAAGACAAAAAGAAAAAAAGGTACAAAGATGTTATTTTAATCCTTTTTTCCCCTTAAGTTACTAGACTTGAAGGATTTCATTCTTCCCTTATCAGACTGAGATGTTTGATGGAAATTAAGATGCTTAGGTTATTTTTGTTGGGACAAGGGTTATCCTCTGGGATTTACTTTAACTGGAAAGAGAATGTCAGCTATTTTCTTATTTTTATCCATAGACATAGAAAGGCAGTGGTTATAAGCACAGACTACTGAGAGTTCTACATCTGGCTTTGAATCCAGACTTTGCCACTTGTAATTGATGCCAACCTCTCTTTCCCTCAGTCTCTTCCTAAGTAAAACAGGGATAATAATCATGGTACTTAACTTTAGGCTATTGGGGTTTTAGATGAGGCAATCATACCTCTCCCCAGGGGGTGGGCCTAGGTTTTGTTGGGTCTGAAGCTTCTATTTTTAGGGGATCTCTTTAAGAGAAAGAATATGAAGTTGTAAGGCCATAAAAGGAGCCCTGAAGCTTAAGCTTTATCTCCTTCGGGGTACAACTACCTCTTTCTTCAGTCTCCAAGCCAGGAACCAACTGAGAAACTGGAGACAACTGGAGATCAAAATACAGCCAAACGTCCCCTTATCTACAATTCAAAATCCAGTAAGTGTTTTTGTAACTCATTTGGCAGCAAAATCCAACATCATCTGAATTCATCTGACAGTAAAATCTGATCTGATTTAACGTGGTATAGTCTTTTTTTTTTTTTGTATGGCCACACCTGTGGCATATGGAGCTAGGGGTCGAATTGCAGCTGCAGCTGCCAGCCTGCACACAGCCACAGCAACAATGGATCCTTAACCACTGAGCGAGGCCAGAAATCAAGCCTGAATCCTCATGGATACTACTCAGATTTGTTTCCACTGTGCCACGACGGGAACTCCATAATGCAGTATAGTCTTAATTTATCCAACTCTGAGTATTCGTACCTTTCATTGCAAAAATAACAATGCGTTTAACAATGCGGAGGTGTCCAAGAAATCCAGAACTTGTAAATGAACCATATAACCTTTCTAAAATCTCAACATTTCTGAAATTTGAAACCCACCTAGTCCCAGGAGTTTCAGATAAGGAATTGTGTCTAGTGTCAGGTCTACAACAGATAAAGCTGAAGTGCATGGGAAGCCCAGGAGGACGGGGCAGAGTTCTCCAGTGTGTAGGGAGGGGCAGAGAGCCTCCCGGGCTGGGGAGCAGGCCTCCCTGGGGAAGGAGCTGCAGCTGACTTTCCTTCCCTCAAAGTGTCACTAACTCTCCCAAACATCTGAAGAGGAAGGGGTTACAGAATGGGTAAATTTGAGAAGCCCAAAGTGTCACTCCCAAATGTTCTCCTCCTTGGGAGTTGGGAAGAAACATAGCAAACAGGGGAAAATGTCCCCCACTAACAACAGGGTTACTGTGAAGGTGAAGTAAAACCACAACTTAAAGACCAGCGTTGTTCTGACCCATAGGAAGCCTCAGTAGAAGCTGTGGCCATTGCCGTTGTCATATGTAATCACATGCACCCAGTGATGTCCCTTTGGCCTCAATCTCAGGACAGTCTGACCCTCTCTAACTCCAGTCCATTTCTTAAGGGGTGAGGAGATATTCAGAAGAGTTAAATCACCCTCAAAAGCATGATGGCCCTTAAGGGATCGGTTCAGTCTTGTGGTTTCATTTTAGCTCTCTTATTTTCTTTGTCCTGATTTCTTCATCCACTTATTTTACATTTTACTTTATCTGGTTATATTTTACTTATTTTTGAACTTTGTGTGTTTTTACTAACGCCTTTAAATCCTTTCTAGAACAAGGCGGAGTATAATTATATAAATAATTTTAAAATAACTCAAAGAATATCAAAAGTATTTGCTACTTATTCCACATACAATAGAGATGAAATCAGTCAAGTATGGAAGGGAAATCCAAGGATTAAGAGGATCTTGCATGACTGAAATTTGGAGGAAGAAATCACCTTCACGTCAGATTATTTCTGTATCCAATTATCTTTTGGCTCCATGAACCAGAAATTTCTCCTTTTAAAAGTATTAGGAAGTATGTCATTTCATAAGAAATGCCTGATGAATCAAAGTTCTTAATGATAGGAGTTCAGTGGTAAGAAATCCAACTAGTATCCATGAGGACATGGGTTTGATCCCTGGCCTCAGTTGTTCGGTAGGTTAAAAGATCTGGTGTTGCTGTGAGTTGTGGTGTAGAGTGGCAGCTGCAGATCTGATTCGACCCCTAGCCCAGGAATTTCCATATGCCACAGGTGCAGCCCTAAAAAAAAAGCAAAAATATCTTCTTAATGATAAAATAGGTTGTTGGAGTGGGGAAAAGAGAATGGGCACTACTAGGCCTTTGAGGAAGTTAAAACATAAACTACACGAAATTATAGCTAATGTATTCTACAGAGAGCTATACACAGTAATTAATTCTGATGAACAGATAGATGTGTTTACTTTTTATAACCACAAATTTTATATGCGCCTACTGTAAAGTATTTAGGAATAGAGATCAGTACAAAAGAAAATAATTAAAATTACCCAAATCCTTCAACTCTGAGATCATTGTTAAATTGACATTTTGGGAGAGATCCACCCACTCTTTTTTCTTTGCCCAGACATTCTTTGATATTCTAAAGTGGGATCATATTTTACTTATTGTTTATAGCTTGCTTTTCCAGTTAACTACAGATTCTAAATATCTTTCCTATGTTGTTAAATACTACTTTAAAATAATTTTATAACATATATAATACATGTTCATGGTAACATGTTCAAATAGCAGAGAACTGTATAGAGACAAAAATAAAATTCCACTTATCTCTCTAGAAGTGGTCACTGTTAACAGTTCTGTGTGCACGTGTATGTGTGTATATATACCCTTTTGATTTTTCTCTATGCTTTTTCAAAGAAATAATTTTTTATAAATCATATTATCAATATTATTCTACCCTTTGCATATTTTTGACATCTTTTCTCATCAGTGATACATATCTCAATCTTTTTAAGAATTATACTGATATTCACCAATCTCCTTTACATTGTCAGCAGAAAATAAAGTTGGTTATTTTACTAAAATATCAAATAAAGAATAAGTGCAAAAAAGAAAAGAAAATGAAAATAATATAAATAACATACATGATTATGTTACATAAATAAACATATATAACTTTTAATTTTTATCCTTTGAAAGAAGAGATAGCCTTTTAAAATATGACATAAAACAAAAATTATAAAGGAAAAAATTGATATACGTGACTACATAAATGGTAAACCTTTGCAAAACAAAAAAAAATCATAAAATATAAATAATAAATGACAAACTGGGTAAAATATTTTCCACACAAGTTACAGATAAATGACTAATTTCCTTGATGTAGGTTAGCACTTCACCGATAAAGGAATACAAGTGTCCAAACAAAATAAAACACAGAGAAAGAAAAAGAAAAGAAAGCCATAAAAAGATGAACTGCCCATTCTTAAAAAAATGAATGTTAAAACAAAAGTAAATGGAAAAAGAGAATGGATTGATTTATAGGTATAATTGATTTGACTGTATACCTGAAACGAATACATTAAGTCAATTACACTCCAATATAATTTTTAAAAATAAAAAATAATTTAAAAAATGAAAGCATTTGGTAATTGTCATCTCTGGTATAATGTGAGTAACTTTATTCAGAAGTGTAAATTGGTGCAAGCTTCTTTGGAGGATGAATTGACAGTATATAACAATGTTCTAAATACATGTCAGTATTAACATGAAATCACATCATTTAACTGAGGGATTCCACTACTAGTTCTTTATTCCATATAATTAAGTATGTAAAAAGGTATGTACAAGGATATATGTTATAGTGCTGTTAAATAGCAAGTTCTCATATTTAGATGAATTTAACTTAGGAAAATGTGAAACCATTCCTTAGAATTACTTAGACCAACCACTAGATGTCACAATTGTTCCACAAAAGCAAAGCCATAGTGCTGCTAGAACAATTAGATTTGAAGGCTAGAAAGACTTTTCCACACTTACAGTCCTTCACTGCAAGATAATTGGTACTTACATATGCCACAAAATGCAACTCTAAAACAGAACGATTTATATCACAAAGTACTTTGTAAAACAGCATTTCACAAAATGATCTTCAAATTATCTTTTAACAAAATGTGCTTCTCATAAAGAAGGCTCACTGAGCATAAAAACCCATAAAATGCTTTTATAAGACTTTAGCCTAAAATGCACTAAAATGGGGACGGCTTATATGGTGTGATTTGGGAATTTCCAGGAGATACATAGGCTTCAAAGAATCTCACCACTAACATGCATAATACCTAAAATTCCACCACTGAAGATTCATTTTTGAGGAGTTTGAGTTTCCAATCTTTACAAGGGTTAACTGTAAAAATCTCTGGATGAAATGACCATTCAAGAACTATTGCTGTATAATTCTGAAGATTCACCAGGTTTTAAAAAAGAAAGAGGCG
>PVHT020000175.1:1031480-1066923 GCA_004024745.2 Catagonus wagneri
AAAGAAAGAGGCCTGCTGTAAAGAAACATAAAAAGGGTGCCTGGGAAAAAGATAGGGTTGGGTAACAGCATGCCAGAAAGAGATGGCTCTTAGCCTAGCTCTGCATGTCCACTTTATTGTCCTTTAAGCTAAATATGACACAATTCAGTGTCGTCTTACTTCTGAGAAATGTGAAAACTTTGGGGAACCTAAGACCCTGGATAACATTTGGCTTTTCAAAATCCCTATTGTTGCAGATATTCCCTAATGCTCTCACATCAAGTTGCATTTTTATGTTGCTCTAAAATAAATAAGCACAAATATATTAGGAAATAGATATCATTTATTTGCTTCTGTATTCATAAACTAACAGCTAAAGCAAATATTGAAACCAAATCCCAATTTGGTTTCTGATTAAGAAGTTCCAAATATAAGTAACTGCATGTAGACATAGGGCCAGATAAATGTTTGGTTTTTAAAAAAGAATTTCTTCATCCAAGAGAGAAGCAGGAGGTGCAAATTAAACAGGAAAGCAAATCAGCAGCGTTAGGTGATAACTTTTTGGATTGGCCATGACTCAAAAAATACATGTACTCCCAATGTTCACTGCAGCACTATATACAATAGCCAAGAGATGGAAGCAACCTAAATGTCCACTGACAGAAGAACGGATAAGAAGATGTGGTATATATACACAATGGAATATTACTCAGCCATAAAAAGGAATGAAATAATGGCGTTTGCAGCAATATGGATGGACCTAGAAATTATCACGCTAAGTGAAGTTAGACAGTGAGACACAAACGTCATATGCTATCACTTATATGTGGAATCTAAAAAAAAAAAAAAAAAAACCACAATGAACTTATTTGCAGAACAGAAACTGACTCACAGACTTCAAAAAACTTATGGTTACCAAAGGAGACATGTTGGAGGGGAGGGATGGGCTAGAGGCTTGGGATGGAAATATAAAATTAGGTTGTGATGATGATTGTACAACCATAAATATAATAAAATTCACTGAGTTAAAAATAATTTTTTTCTTTTGGCTTTTTGCCTTTATCTAGAGCTGCACCCGTGGCATATGGAGGTTCCCAGGCTAGGGGTCTCACAGGAGCTGTAGCTGCCAGCCTACGCCACAGCCACAGCAACGCGGGATCCAAGCCGTGTCTGCAACCTACACCACAGTTCACGGCAATGCCGGATCCTTAACCCACTGAGCGAGGCCAGGGATCGAACCCGCAACCTCATGGTTCTTAGTCGGATTCGTTAACCACTGTGCCATGAAGGGAACTCCCAAAAATAATTTCTTCATCCAAGAAAGAAGCAGGAGATGCAAATTGAACAGGAAAGCAAATCAACAGTATTAGGTGATAACTTTTTGGATTGATATAAAAAATTCTAACAGCCTTTTATCAGTTTTCTCTGGGTTATCTATAGGTCCAACTAAATTAAAAATATCTTCAACCTTAGGCCCTTTAAAAAGAGGAAAAGAAGTCTGCCTATTGAATGTGTGGACACATTTTTAAAAGCTAAAGATGACACCAGTGCCCATTCCCTAGTCACCGCCCCCTGGCATCAGAGTAGAACTCACTTACAGCTCTGGTATGTGTCTCTTTTATTTTAATTGTTTTTTAATTTTCGGCCACACCCATAGCATGCAGAAATTCCGGGGCCGGGGATTTAACACAAACTTCAGCAATGACAACACCGAATCCTTAACTGTTAGGCCACCAGGGAACTCCTGTGTGTCTCTTTTAGATAGACGTGGTTTACAACTGATGAAATTGTAATACCTTCTCCTAGACAATGCCATGTTCCATATTTTCCTGTCTGAGAACTAAAGTGTAAAGGCACATCTTTATCCTAACATGATGGAAGAACAGCATTGCAGCTCTAAACTGGTTAAAAGCTAGATCTCTTTTTTCCCCTGTACAAATATACATCCTTCTCTTTCATAGACTAGGGGGTCTTCAAAGTGGGACGCACCAGTGACAATCCACTAGGGCAGTGGTCTGCAAATTCCAGCCCAGCTAAGTCTAGCCAAACACTTGTTTTCTTTTCTCTAAATTTTTTATCGTGGTGAACAACATAAAATTTACTATCTAAACCATGTTTCAGCCTATGGCGCAGTGCTATTAAATGCATCCCTAATGTTGTGCACCAGAGGATTTGTAGTATCTCCTGCACACACCTGAACTCCTGTCCCTCAGAGCAGCATCAACTTTTCACGGGGCTCCTCCCCCAAATTAAGTTAAATAAGTTATTTCTCATTCCCATATTTCCCCCTAAAATCACAGCAAAGGTGGGAGATCGGTCTTAAAACTATTGGCTCAATTCCTTTATCTTATTTAGGAAGGCTAGTTTAAAAAGAAAAAGCTTAGTTATGCCGTGTTCCCTTGAACTTGGAATGCATTTTGAATAGAAACATACTTATTGTCTAAATCCAAACATGAGCATGGGCTGCACACTTGATTCTTCTGGGGAGATAAACCGTCTACAAAAGAAGACTCTGATACACAGCATGACACTTTGCTTCAGCTTCTTCATTTTGAGCCCTGACATTAGGTAACAGTAAGCAGAACTTTACAAAAAAAAAAAAAAATCCATTGCACCCTCACAACTACCTTTTAAAAGAAGGAAGGCAGATATCACTGGAAACTGAGAAAGAGGAGCAGGGATTCTCAGACCCCAAGGGTGCTCACTTAGTGAGACAAGACCCAGAAATCTAGAGATCTCAGTGCTCCTGACTCCACGGCCCATGCTCCTTCTCTGCTACGTTGTACGGGAACAAATTAAGGATTTCAAGACGGCAACCAGATGATTAACCCAAGGACAGAGCCCTTCTAAGCACAAGGCCTCCTGTGACCGCACAGTTTTCATGCCTGTGAAGCCAGGCCTGCCCTTGTGACACACGCCTTCCAAGAGCACAGGTCCAGCAGGAGCTGGAGGGGACGGATGGGGGTGCCTCTTCAGTGTCCTTGGTATGATTCATGTCTATGCCACAGTAAAAGCATTGCTAATTTTTCTTGGCAGTGAGAGTGACTTTGCTTCTAACAAAAAATTCAGAGGCATCTGTGGAAACAAAAACAAATAGATAAACACAGGGACAAAGGCTGCCAGTGTTGATATGTGACTGACAATAGCAGAGTTTCTAAGTAAAACATAAGAATAAGATGATTTTCCTTCTTCTCTGCCATTTTTCTCTTTGGAGCATCTTAAATTTTGATTCCTTTACTTCCTTAAAAGTCATATACTTCTGTTCTCTGAACAAGCTGGATTTTTGTTCATCATTCTTTCGTGGCATCGCTTTTAAGGGCAGGAATTTCACCTGATGGCAGCTGAACGATAGATGTCTCATTCACAAGGTGTTAGGTCTTCCTTCCTGCTCGGTTCCCTGTCAAAGCTTAATTCCAACTGCACCGTGGTTCCATACAGGGGGAAACTTAATGGCCTCTCCCTACCCCACTTTAGGATATATGGCTTTTTTCACCTTAGTGCCTGACAAGCTGTACAGGCTGAGTGGGGAGAGAAGCAGCCTAAAGAGTGGGGAATGTTAGCCTTTGATAGTTCCCATTGCTGAGCCATCCCCAACTTGGGTCCCATTTTCTCCTGATTTTTTTTTTTTTTTAATTCCCCAACAAAGGAGCTCAGTGTCTTAAGCTGTTCCCCTCCTAAGCTACCTACCTAGCCTGTTACCTTTCCAGGCCAAGTGTTATGAAAGGCAATCAGATTAACTTCACTGTACTGAAATATTCATACAATTCAGCTTTCTTCTCCCAACCCTTATCTCACAATTGCTGCCACAGGCTTTTATCTTGTTATTTGTTCTACCAAAGGGAGATAGTGCTTGTCAACTCAAACTGCCTAATGAGTCTTAGAATTAGCTATTTCTTCTTCTACTTGGGAAACTGTTTTATTTTCTTCCTGAAGGGCTGACTCTGGAAACAATTGGATGGTTATACAAAAATAAATGATATATTCTTTTACGGGTATGCTTTATTTGTTCCTGGTAACCAGAGAACAACATAACCACTGTGTGTATCAGATTAGTTTGACTGTAAATGTATTTAACATTCTATTCCAAACTCCGTGTGTGTTTATTCTTTGGTTTATTTCCTTGGTAACAAAAAGCAGTCACTTACAACCTCACCAGAATTAGACCTCTGCTCTCAACCTAAGCTCAGAGCTTTCTCACCTCCCATCACTTTATGCTGTTTTTAGCACATTCTGGCAATAAATATTCAGCATTTCCAAAGGAGTCTGGAATCTGAGAGAGATTTTTTCCTCTGATATGCAACAAGGAAAGCTCATAATACTACTTCACAGTGTAAAACCAACCATACTTCAAGATTGGCCCCTTGCATTTGCTTTATGCTCTATTAATCATCTATTGCTAGATAACAAATTGCCCCAAAATGTAGCATCTTGAAGCAGTGATAAGCATTATTTCACACAGTGTATGTGGATCAGGAAGTTGGGGGCGGCTTAGCTGGGTGATTCTGTCTTGGGATCTTTCAATCAGGCTGCAATCACGATGCTGGCCAGGGCCGCAGTCATCTGAAGACCTGACTGGGGTTGAAAAAATCTGTTTCCAAAACGGCTTTCCTACATGGTTGACAAATTTGTACTGGCTGTTGACAGGCCTCGCTTCTTCCTAAATTAACCACAGGTGTTGTGTGTGTCCTCACAAAATGGCAGCTGACTACCACCACCACCCCACAGAGCAAATGATCCAAGAGAGAGGCAGAAGCTACATCTTTTATGACCTATAACCTCAGAAGTCAGAGGCTATCATTTCTGCAAAATCTTAGTGGCAACACATGTCAGCCCTGCTCAGTGTGGGACGGCACCACGTAAGGACATGAATACCAGGAGGCAAGGGTCACTGGGGTCCACCTTAAAGGCTTCGCTATCACATTCATCATGTCCCTCTTTCCACCACAGAGAAAACAGAAATTCCTTGAATAAGATATGTAACCATCTAGAGGTCACTGAGAAGGGTATTTCCTATTATTTATTATTGAATTTGCATTCTGTTACACATTGGACTTCTGAGATATTTTGAGTGCTAATAATTGCTAAAACTTTGATCAGGTATGGGCAAAAAAAATCAGTAGGAAAAAAAAATCTTTCTAGATAACTTGTGTGGCTGTGCTATGCCAGGCAGTTTGCTTGTCCTGTCTCCGTATTCTTTGATATACTCCTGTGTGCACTACTGCTCAAGACCTACCATTCAGACTTAAATCAAGAGTTGAAATTCTGTTCTGAAAGGTAACTGCTGAATTATTTTATTGTCTTTTATCTACTTAGGGCCACAGCCGTGGCATATGGAGTTTCCCAGGCTAGGGGTGAAATTGGAGCTCTAGCTGCTGGCTTACACCACAGCCACAGCGACGTGGGATCCAAGCTGCAACTGCAACCTACACCACAGCTCAGAGCAAAGCCGGATCCTTAACCCATTGAGCAAACCTACATGCTCACAGATACTAGTCGGGTTCATTAACCATTGAGCCATGACGGGAACTCCCTGAATTATTTTAAGTAGAGGAGAGACTAAGTCATACTTGCATTTTATTAGTTTGATTCTGTTGTCTGTGTACAGGATGAATTGGCTGTGGCGAGGGAGGTAGAGCAATACTGGAGATAGAGTCCCTTTATCACAGATAAGGTTTTACAGCTCTTAGCACTTGCCCTAAGTCCCAATTCCCTCACTAACTAGTTCAGCAAATTAATCTTACCTGAGCAATGGTGTGTGCTGGTAAACATTTAACAAATGTTGAGGGGGACAGGGGGAGAGAAAGAAGAAAGGAAGGGAGAGAGGAAGGTAAGAAGATAAAGAGTTACCGTTGTGGCTCAGTAGTAATGAACCTGACTAGCATGGATGAGGGTTCAGTCCCTGGCCTCGCTCAGTGGGTTAAGGATCCAGCATTGTCATGAACTGTAGTGTAGGTTGCAGATGTGGCTCAGATGCTACTTTGCTGTGGCTGTGGCCTGCAGCTGAAGCTCCAATTCGACCCCAAACCTGGGAATTTCCATATGCCACACATGCGGCCCTAAAGAGCAGGAAAAAAAAAACTCTAACTTGTAGAATTTTCCAATTTCTGTGGCATCGTACTTCCACCATGGCTAATTTTAAGCTACTAACATGATGTCACTGGGCGTTGGGAAGAGATGTGCACAAGTGGCCAGCACCACCTGACGCCAGCATCCACTAGTACCTTCAAGCTCTTAACACAGATGCAGCCAGGAGCAGGTTAGCAGAACATGAGCCAAGGCCTTCATTCACATGGCCGGCAAGGGGGAAGACAGGCTTCTTAGGCACCTGCTCACCCAGAGGGGGACTGCCAAGGCCCAGGTGTCCCCGCTATCTGCATGCAACCTCCTGGTGCTAACCTTCCCACCTGGACCTTCCAGACCACAGGATTAGCCTGAGAATAAGGCAACAAAAGGGACATGGCAATAGAGGTAAAAAGTATTTTTAAATGTAAGTGAATTATCTGTATTTATTTACTAGAAGTATCCTTTCAAAGTGTTGAGAGTGAATCTTAGAATGAGGCCACTAGATAGAATGCAGTTAAAGTATCAATAATGCCTTTTCTCTTAATGAGAAGCTGTTACCTTTTTCTATAAAGCAAAACCCTGGAGATCTGAATATACATTTTTTTCCTACGGAGGATTTTAGTGAACAAAGACCACTCAAAATCATGATTACTACATTCCTGCTAATAGGACCCAATCACACTGGGTTTTTCATACAAAATAAGAAAAAGAAAATTCTCTCATCCTCCATCTTTTTCTTCCAAAATACTGCTGAAGAATCTGTTTCATAGAACAGTCTGGAAAGCTGGCATATTTCAAAGCAAAATAAACACAAATTCCCCATTAATAGTAGATTTGGATACGAATACTTGGCAGGCTACAGTTGTGCTTTTTCTCTGAGTTCTACAGTCCTGGGTGGGGTTTTAAAGGGTTCTGGCACGCTAAGGCACTGACACAGAACATTCCTGGGCTGGAGGGCGGTGAGATACCCAGGAGGGACAGGGAGAATGACCTTCTCCTAGAAAGGTCACGCTAGTGTGGGGGAGGGGGAGCAAGGGGCCATAGCCCTTTGGCTAACCTGTCAACGTACTTAAAGATGGAAGATACTGCTAAGCAATGAAGTTGAGATAGCTATTTAAAGATCTCATGAAGTCTGTGGTTCCACCACTTTGATTTACATCTCTTCAGGGACTTTTTCCTTTTTTTCTCAGTGACGTAAGCTCTTCAAAATCCCTCCTAAAAGAGTTATTGTATAAAATATTGGTATGAAACATTTTTGGAGACAAACTAAGTTTTATGCTTTTTATCATAAAAATGAAGAGCTGTGAGATCAGGAGAGGTAAGAGAAGGAAGCAAAAATCAAAAGTGGAACTGACAAGCTGCACGTTTCCTCAAGATTAGTCTCAAGTAATGTATTTTTTTTGTATGACTTTAAGGAACTTTCTAAGTATGGTTGATTTACAATGTTAATTTCCACTGGACAGCAGAATGATACATACTTTTTTTTTTTTACTTCCATTTCCATTATATTTTATCACAGGATATTGAATATTGTTCCGTGTTCTACAGTAGGATCTTGCTGTTTACCCATTCTACAAATAGTTTGCATCTGTCAAACTGTATTTTTAATGGAAACACCACAAAAGCAATGATATGACCTTCTCTTTGCATGTCAAGAGGTGCAATAGTGTTGCTTTGTCATATGATTTATGATAAATTTGATCTTGTAAAATAAAAATTATATTAAAAAATTTGATCAGTTGGTTACAGCTGTGTCTGCCAAGTTTATCCACTATAAAGTTACTATTTTTTTCCTCTGAAATTAGGAAACAATTTATGGAGCAGGATTTTGAGATTAATATCTTGTTTTTCATCAAAATTTCACTAACCAGTTTTTTTTGTTGATGTTTTCCCAACTCCATCTATTTTTCTATACTTATTATTTGGTATTTTACTCTAAGAAACAGATTTTCTTTCTTTCCATGTATTATCAGCAGGACACATGGCTTTTTGCTTTGTTCAGTGGGTTATAACCCACTACCATTATTTATTTTGATGCTCTGATTGTCCCAGATTTGGCCAGTGGGAACTTCTTCAGGCCGGCGCCTGTATAATTTGATAAGCCACCATCATTTCTTTATTTCCTTTCCTTAGGGAACCACGATGTGCTTTCCCTGCACCCCAGGACTGGAATCAGTCTTTTCTCCAAGGCTGTGTAAGGTATAGTTTTAAAAATCGGTCTTGGAAGTTCCTGTTGTAGCTTAGTGGGATATGAGGACATGGGTTTGATCCCTGGCCTTGCTCAGTGGGTTAAGTATCCAGTGTTGCCACGAGCCATGGTATAGGTCACAGATGCCGCCTGGATCCCGCGTTGCTGTGGCCGTGGTGTAGGCTTCAGGTGCAGCCCCGATTCAACCCCTAGCTTGGGAACTTCCATATTCTGCAGGTGTGGCCCTAAAAAGAATGAAAAAAAAAAAGTCTTGGATAGTGGTTACAAGTAATCTTATTTCTCACTTCTGGTTGATAAAATTTAGTCTCTTGTGAATCTGGTTAGCATGAAGAGCTTCTCTAGCATTTTAACCACCCTCAGTGAGCCTGTGCAACTAAGCGGCAGACTCTAGACTATGGAGCTTTAGTATAATCAGTTATCAGGATGTCCAGCCTGAAGCAGCTTCGGATTTTCAGTGCAACATGTGGCTCTGGCATCTAGCGCCCCACCACAGAGCCGTGGGTTCAGTGAGGAGCACATATGAATGCCATCCCCAGGAAGCAAAAAACTAAAAGCTCGTCCCAGGTTCCAGAAATTTTAAGATGACTTACCTGCTAGGACTGCTTTTCCAGCTGACCTTAAGTTCTGAGGAGTAAGGTAAGATCCTCCTACTAAACCATTTGAGAACTCCCAATCTGCAAGATCACAGGGTCACTGGAAAACTCCAATGATCAGGCAAGTCTGGCACAGTTGACTTATTTGGTGTTTTCTTGTGGAATGCTGAAATAATCCAGTGAACTCCTAGGACCACTCTTAGAAATGAAGAATCTTGATGCTTCTGAAATAATAATGCCAAGTTTTCTGATTCCTTTCCAACCGCTATGCTACAGGGCTTTAAATGGGGCTGTGTCTTTTTCAATTTGTATATATTTGAGAACCATTTCTCAAAGTAGTTCACCTTAAAGCACTGACGAAAATGAGGACAGAAGCAAAAACTTGTAAAAATACATCTTTTAATAAACATCAAGAAGTACAGTGCAGTCTTACTGAGGTTTTACATTGCAGTTTACAACAAACATATCATCTATTACAGTGTATATTTATTTACAAGTAAACTCAGGTTTTTTTTTCTCCTATGGCTGGACAAACCAAATCTGGTGCATCCTACTACATTTAAGATTTTCTAAGCTGGCTTCTGTAAAAGGCCTTTAACATTAATAGACTTGTAACAATCAAAAAAAAAAAAAAAAGACCCCATCACAATGACAGCCTGATGAATGCTCAAAAGTTATTGAAAAGAATTCTAAATACCTGCTTTACTTTAATGGCTTTGAAGAATAGCTCCTGATAGCAAATCTGAAATATTAAAGACAATAAGGGAAACCGTTTTTTTTTTTGCCAAGTGAATCCATAATAAATACTATTTTGAGCCTAGAGATTATGAAAAGAATCCAAAAGATTCTTGTAGGAAATTTTTAACATTTTATTTATATGATCCCATGGACTAAAAACTGTCTAGAATAGAATATTAATGGCTGAGTCTGCCTTTAATGTTGTTTATACAATGAATGCTAGAATTCTGGACACCTCTGGACAAATTTACAGAGGGGGAGCGAAAGTAATTAGCAAAAGGAGAAATTAATACTAATCTCAAAATTCTATCTGCCATTATTTTGGAATGATCAAGACTCAGCTACATCTGAAACAAGTTAAAAGGAGAACTGAAGGGAGTTCCTGTCATGGCTCAGTGGTTAACGAATCTGACTAGGAACCATGAGGTTGCAGGTTTGATCCCTGGCATCACTCAGTGGGTTAAGGATCTGGCATTGCCATGAACTGTGGTGTAGGTTGCAGATGCGGCTCGGATCCTGCGTCGCTGTGGCTGTGGTTGTGGTGTTGGCTGGTGGCTACAGCTCCGATTAGACCTCTAGCCTAGGAACCTCTGTATGCCATGGGTGTGGCCCTGAAAAGACAAAAAAAAAAAAAAAAAGAAAAGGGGGAACTGAAGGAAATCAGAAGCTATAGCTAAAAAAAAACAAACAAACCATAGTTTTGCATGCTTTCAAATGATGGCATTTAAAAATTACACTACTGGATTTACCGGCTATATACATAAGCTAGTATTTGGAATTAGAAATAAAAAAGTACCACTTACATTCACAGAAGTACCAGAATCACAGTCAGTTTGCAAAAGAGGCACAATAATCTATTAACCATGCAACTAGCTGTTTGTGAAATGTGTAATGGGTGATAGAACAAAATCCTGTGAATATGCTACTAATGTGTGGTAAGTCATATCAATTAAGTAAGCAGCTCAAATTCATAAGGGTAAAGACCCAATATCCCTGAATTTCTAAGCATTCATCTCAGTGCTAACATGGTTTCTTCTAAATGTTATCCCATTAGGAGAGAAATCTTAAATACTCTTCCCTCTTCAATGCATCACCATACTTTCAGAAGTGAAAAGGGAACAGTTTGAGTTTTTTTTTAAACCACTTTTGCTCATTCTAATGAAACTGATAAAGTGTTATTACAGTATCTAGGCTAAGGGAGGTGCTCTAAAGGATCCAGCAAATTGAATCTCTAAGTTCCAGAATACTGCTGGTACTGTACAGTAAGCTCTCTGCCAGAGAGCCATGTCTCTGGGTGAAATATATTCCTGGATCAATGAATGAGAAGTGAAGACCAGCTGCCACTGAAGTCCACTGTTTCCTGTCAGATAACAGTTTGCTCTTCTCTCTTACATTAAAATTTCTCAGTAGATGGGACCAGATACTTTGCATGTATCCTTTATAGCACCTATTAAAGTGCTGGGCAAAGATAGATGCTCAAGGAAATAATCAGTGATTGGGGCAGGGACTGAATCAAGGATGAATGTGGTCATGGGGAAGCCATGCCTTACTTTACCCATCACCCTCACCCAAAAGGCAGTCACCAGAATCAGTCGCTGACGTTGTCACTGAAGAACAGATGCTTGTCCCCTAAGGCTGTCTAAAGGAGAACAAACCACGTGGGCCTCTTTATTTCTTTCTCTTAGTCACTAAGAGATTATACATGGGCATCAGTACCACTTGGTGGATGCTATCTGGATAAAAAGTATTTCTGCCTCAGAGGAAGCACCGATTCATCACATGGCATGTTTTAACTCTAATAACACAACTTATAGAACTATTAACTTCTAAAATTATGTTAAATGTTATCCATACTATTAGATATTTTAAATGTTAGGTTTATTCTCTCTGACATCACTTAAAATACATTTTATTTTTAAACACAGGCATGAGGTAGAAGATAAGGAACTCACAAAAGAAAGTCATCTTCAAAATACCAAACTCTATTCAATACAATTAGCCCCGAGAAAGAAGTAAGAAAAGTTTCAGCTGGTAAACTGGCTACCGTTAAAATATTACCCTTAATCTGAAAAAAATGTATTAAATTTGAAATTGCCTTCTTTTCCCAATTTCAGGTATTAGAGAAAAAGGACAATGCACATTCTGAAATATCCATTAAGATCATATACAACAGCTTCTCCTAGCCATCATTTTTCACTTTACTATGTTGCTCTAAATCACCTCAATGAGACATAGGTCCTTTTCATATAAATAACTGATCAGATATCACAAGGAGGTCAAAAATCCTTCTAGCATAAGAAGCAAGATAAAAGGAATGATTCACATTTAAAATAATGTACTTTTATAAAAACTAGCAGCACTTTATCCTACCAAGACATAGAAATTTGGCTTCATTGACTGGTCAGAAACAAAGGAAAATATATAGAGGTCCAAACACAGCTCCTTGCACAAGGGAAATAAATGTGAGGCTACAAGTTTTCTTTAACAACTATTTCCCCGTTAGGTCGTGTGTGAAACTACTGGAATGTCAATTTCGATGGCAGAGAGGCGGGAGCGTGCTGAGTAAGGCTGTGAATACGTATGCATGCTGGGAGGATGCGAGTACAGCGGCTGCCAGAAAGGAGAAGGCAAGGACTTGCATGCACAGTACCAGATAAAGAGCAGAACAGATGTCATAAACAGACCCCCAGCACTAGCGATGGTGACATACACTGCGTAGTCAAACGCGAAGACCGGCTCAAACTTCTTGTTCAGATGGATGTTATAAAAGATGACCCAGATGGATGGGGAGAGGCTCACAGTACCTGCCAGGAAAAACAGCAGCCCGGCCACTAGGTGGCAGCCTGCACTATTGACCAGACACTTGGCCAGTTTGATGTTGGGCACTGAGGACCTGAAGGCGGTGTTACACATTCCAATCAGGCAGAGCAGCAGGGCACCCATGGCGATCAGGATGCTGAGGGGCAAGGCAAACTGCAGGACCCGCAGGTCCAGCTGGTCAACTGACGAGTACCAAGTAGCGTCGTACATCAGGCAGTCATTGCCCCCGTCATAGCGGGCACACTTCACCCACAGGCCTGTGTAGACAGTCAGGTTCTTCTCGTTTCTGTTGAATGTGATCAGTCGTAATTTCCTCCAGTTGGGCAGCAGGGTCCCCGCAAAGAGGCCTGCTACTGAGGCGATTCCACACAGGAAGGAGAGGACTGTGGCTGCGTGAACATCCCGACAGCCCATGGCAGCCAGGCCTGTGCAGTACTGCCTGTCGGACTGGGGGTGACACACAAGAGGGCAAATCAGGAGGTGCCAATAGGAAAGCAGAGCAGGTGCTGACTGGAAAACAACCAATGATGTCAGTGTAGACAGGGAAATTCTGTCCCTTGTTCCCTCTCCACGTACAATATGAATGCCTATGAGCCCACGTGCATGTGACCTCAGAGCAGGTGGCACCCATATGACTGGCTACTGCTGACTGGGACACAGAGAAACTAAAGACTTCAGACACGAGTATTTTTTTTTTTTTTAAACAGCAAATCAAAGGAACAACTAAATAATTTCAAATTCTCTCAACATCACTTCTGAAATACTCTCAGCTGTCAAGCACTCACTCAACACCCGCATATCAAGCACTCTGATGTGTCAGGCACTCCAAAATACAGGGTCAGAGCGCTCAGCAACAAGCAACGACACACAACATAAATTCAGACTCCAGTGCTCATGCAAATGTGAAATGAGACCAGCCCACAGCTGAGGTGCAGGTGGCTCATAAAATACACAGGCGTAGGGAGAGGAGCAGCACAGGGCAGCAGAGGAGTTGAGGGTAGACTCTGAGCCAAACTGCTTGGGGTCTAAGCCCCACTTCCCCACTTACTGGCCAAGTGACTTCTGTGTGCCCATCTTCTTCGTCTGTAAAGTAGGAAAAGTAACTTTGCCTACCTCACAAGTTGTCCTAAATGTTCAATGAGTTAATGTTATGTCAGGTGCTTAAAATTACGTCTGGCGCCTGGTAAGTGCAATGCAAGTGTTACCTACTTCTTAGCACTCCGTGACCAGCCCAGTGCTTGGCATCCAGGAGCAACTCAAAGAACATTTGCCAGATAAACATTAAATAAGAAAAAAACAAACATCTCATTCCTATATTCAGGTGTACCAGAAAATTACACAACATAAAGAGACTCCTCTCCAATGAGTTAGTCAAATGAGGAAGAGAACAAAGGTCCCTAAAATTATTCTGCTCAACTACTTCCTGACTGATTCAAGATGACTGGCGTGCTTTTCAGGTTATTATGCTATTGGTTATTGGTTATTATACTAATATACTACTATTGTTTGGTTTACTATTATTGCTCATATAAGATGAACACAAAGATTTCTGAAGTAGGTGACAACCTATCTCTATTAATGCTATTATAAGGAAAAGAAAAAAGCAACCAGACCTTTCTTTCAACTTAAAAGTTTTTTCTCTATGTAACAAATTATAAAAACCAGTATCTTATTCAGCTTTATTTCTTCACGAGTTTGAGGCTCACTCTCCAAATACCACTCAAATGTTATTTCTCCTGCCTTCCATTTGGCCTCCCAGGAAGCAAGAGAACAGAATACTTTAATAAGGTAGCACATGTGCTTCTCTTAGATCATGACGAAGGGGCAATGTTGAAAATGTTCTTGTTTCTGGATACCGTATGTGTTAGAGAATCCATTTGCAGAATCAAATATTAACACTGAAATGGCATAGTAACATTCCCAAGAGTTTTAGGGATCAGAAAGAAGACCAGGATCAAAATGCTAGGCAACTGAATTAGGACTTGAGTCTTAAATGTGTTCAAATGAGAGGGCACATTGTTCTTTAGAAAACAATGTATGTCTATTTAATCCAATCATATGAACTAGGAATGATTTCACTAGCAGAAAATATATAGGTATATATACATACCTACACACACACACATACATACATATATAAATGTACAACACAAAAACTAAATTTAAGCACGAGTAACCCTTTTTTTTTCTGTCTTTTTAGGGCCGCACCCACGGCACAAGGAGGTTCGCAGGCTACAGATCTAATTGGAGCTGTAGCCATGGGCCTACACCACAGCCACAGCAACAACAGATCCAAGCTGCGTCTGCGACACAGCTCAGGGCAATGCTGGATCCTTAACCCGCCGAGCAAAGCCAGGGATCGAACCCGCAACCTCATGGTTCCTAGTCGGATTCGTGAACCACTGAGTCACGACGGGAACTCCCAAGTAACCCTTTTTTAAAGTCCTCAAGTTAAAGACAACTAGTTCTAAGTTTCTCTATTAACAGTTGTTTACTACTTTGTTTATCGTGCTGTCTTCTGTCAAGATCACCAGAAGTAGCAATTGTTTAAGAAATTGTTATGGATGAAAATATTGAAAACAGAGAATTATAGTTTTAATTTTTTTTTCCTGCAAATTTTAAATGCTTAATTTTAACAACTAACCACCCTGGTCCAGCAATGGAAACTCTAGTGCGGGTTTGAAAATGTTTACACTGGAAAAGGTCACTAAAGATATCAGTCTCCAGAATCCAGCTTCCTGATGGTTTCTGCTCATTCTCCCCAGTATGCTGTGAGCAGCTTGCACAGTGCTAAGTCATTTAAGGAATATATGAATACATGATGAATACTGGGCCCTAATTCAAGACCACAGCAACTCACAAAGGTAGGTAGGTACTGATGATGTAGAACTACACAACGAAGTAGTATTACCAAACAATATTTACTCAACAGATATTTGAGTGAATATCTAACACATATTGTGGCTATCTAACACATCCAAAACACTCTTTTAAGCCTGAGAGGGACACGGAGGCCAATAATATCTGGACCTTGCCCCAATGTGTTAAGTGAGCCTGAGGCAAAGAATATGCTGTTTTGTGAGCTCAAAATGCCAATAGTGAAAGATTGGCATTATTCTGATTATTACCTATCAAGTGATCACTGTGAGGTGTTAAGCAAAGTGATCCAATAAGACACCTGTTCATGACCTGTACCATTCAGGGTTAGAGAAAAGCTGAGCAATAATGATTTAATTGATGTTGTGAAGACATAAGTAAAAGGCTCCCTCAGTTTCTTTCAAAGCTTCAGAACTCCTTCAGAAAACCCATGCAGAATTCTAATCAATCATAACGAGTTAGGGGGCAAACACTTGGAGTACCTATGTAACTGAGATTTCTCCAATCAAGCTGCCCTGTGCCCCTTGATTCTTACAATGCAAACGGAATGAGAAACAAGATCAGGATGAATGACTTTATTATTAATAAATTTCTGTAGTTCTTAGTATACAACATTTATTTCAGTATCAACAAAATTTATCCTGCATCAAACCAATACAAGGGTTACAATACAAGGGTTACACCAGTCCCCTGAATTTGCTTCTGCTGAAGTAGTCTTGGCTCCGATCCCAGAGCAGATTAACTAAAAGTTCTATTTGGAAAGCCAATAAGTATACCACGGCCTTTTTCAGAAAGGAAATACTATTAACCTCAATTTAAATAAATTCAACCTCAGTGCTGGAATTAATGCCCCTGCCCTTTTTAACTTTCTTTGGCTGCTTTACTTTTTACCTCCTGCTCTAAACTCCACATATGTATGATTTGATAGGAAGTAGTAAAATCCCGCTAGAGAGATGAAGTCATATTTTATAGACAGTGGGGAAAATAAGTATGTTCACATTTAAAACCGAAAGATAATGTTGACTCTTGGATTCAGATTTGTTCATACTGGGAGGGTAAAAAGACTTTTACTCTTGAGCTATACCAATTAGATAAGAATCTGAAATAATTTTTTCAAATACAAATCTAATCATCTCACTACTTTTCTTACCATTCAGTGGCTTCTTATTTCCCTCAGAATAAATTTTCTCAAGTTTCAAATCCTTCCCATAGTTTCCAAAGTTTTAAATCCCACCATCTGGTTTCTGCCAAATTCTTAATCCTTATTGTGTCACTCTCCCACCTTACATATTAGAGTTGATGTAGCCATACTGCTTTCCTTTTTAACTTGTCCAATTCTGTTTTTCAATTTAGCTAAGGGCTTTTCCCCCTGCTGTTCCTCCTCCTAGAACTTTCTTAATCCCATCTTAGCTAATAGGCACTCATCTTTCTAGCCTCCAGGGAGGCTGGACCTAAAGCCTCCCATCTTCTCCCCACCCTTCACCCCCCACCCCCCCACCGCCCCGCCTCTAGTTACACGCTCTGGTTGCACCTTTGTACTTTTTCTTTGGTAACAAGTGATTATGCTTATATTCCTTGTTCAGTGTTTATCTTTCCCACCAGACTGTAAATTCCAGGAGGACAGAGAGCCTTGTGTTTTATTTACTGTGTCCAAGACAGGCACATAGAAAGCACTCAATTATTTGTTAAATGAATGAACAAACATACATGGTTTGTTGTTTCCCTCTGGGAGGCAGTGGGATACTGTAGCCTAGGTGATCGAAGACCCAAGTGACAGTCATAAACTACCATTTGCAAACTGGGCAAGTTACCCACAGCCTCTGAATCTCAAATTTCTCAAATGTCTCCCAGGATAGTTGTGAGATCACAAATAGTAAAGCCCTTTAAAAAAAAAAAAAAAAACAGAATATGGCCAGATATCTAAGTTTATAACCATTGTTGGTAGGCTTATTTGAAAGTATTCTCTCTGAGACTAGTTACTAACCAAAGCAGACCAGGACTCTGTTCAAAACAGCACTTCACATCTGTCATTTAACTATATGTTCCTCAATGACTTGCAGAGTTGATGGATAAAATTTGGGACACAACTGAAGGTTATCAAAGATATTTCCAGTAAAAATATTTTCAAAAGGATAACTTTCTGTGGTTTTGAATAGAGGTCAAAGGAATCTGGAGCAAGATCAGTGGCTAAGAGCTTTAGGAATTCCCAGACTCATTACTGCATTTTTTCCAATAACAATTCCAAGAAATAGCTATATGAGCACACATCTGTAACAGCATCTACATTAATCCTTGGTAGTAACACCAGCAGCCCCTCCTTCCTGTAATTTGGGTTTTATTAGAAACTGTAGGTCATCGTCATTGTTCTCACAAGGGAGGTCTGTCCCCTATTTTGCTAAATAAGAGAAAACAGTGTCATCTGATATACAATAGCAAAAGAGAGATAAGATATAATCAAGGATGTACTTACTCTTTGAGGTACTTAACAGTTCTAAAACAACTTTAATCAACTTAGAAGAAATAGATGCACATCTCAACACACAGCAGAGATGATCTGGGCCTAAAGAAAAAGGAAAAACACTCTAAATGAATACAGTGCTTCTTTAAAAACTCAATTTGAATTCACATGGAATTAGGAAAAATAGTTAGCAATCATCTAAAACCAATGAAATGTTAAACCAAAAAGAGGTGGGCAATATCTATACATAAGAAAAAAATTAACACTCATTTTGTGATTTGGGAAGATAGCGAAAACAGGGATAAAAATCACTTTGCTGTCTTAGAAATAGATCATCAATTTTTAATTACATTTTTTAGATCCTTTCATTACTATAATGAAAGAATAAGGAGGACTCATGAAACACTGTGCAGTTAGTTGTCCTGGCATAAGAGAAATTCAGGATGTTTCTTTTATACCTTTTCAAAAGACACTGACAACAAAACTAATTTGTGCTGTGCCTAAAATTTGCAACCAGACTTTTTTTTTTTTTTGAGTTTACAGTTCCACCAGTAGCTCAACCCATCATTTAAATGTTCCCATATATCTTTTTTAAGCATCGACAACTTCCTCTTCAAACACTATTTACCTCAAATAGACAGGATGAGAATGAAAACTTGTAAATGCCTGACAGCTTCCTGGATTAAGGCTTTTAGGGCTAGTCCTACTATGATCATTATGTAGAATAGTGTTCTCAACCGTCTCCACAGAAGAGACTTCAAACAAGTTTTTGTTTCTGCTTTTTCCTTTTCCAAATGTTTTGCTTGAGTTGGTATCAAGCATAACTGCTCATTCCAAAGTTAAGGGGAAATTTTTTTTTTCTTTTTAGGGCCACACCTGCGGCATATGGAAGTTCCCAGGCTAGGGGTTGAATCAGAGCTGCAGCTGTGGACCTACACCACAGCTCACAGCAACGCTGGATCCTTAACCCACTGAGTGGGGCCAGGGATTGAACCTACGTCCTCTTGGATACTAGTCATGTTCCTAACCCACTGAGCCACAACAAGAACTCCCAAAATTGTTCTCACAAACAAAACAAAACAAAACAAAAACAACAAAAACAACAACAACAACAAAACACAATAGGATCTCTGAGCAATAATTTCTAAGTGAAGTTATCCAGTCAGACCTTCTAACCTCCTAATGGGCTCCTGGCAAAACCTGTTAACACAGAACCTGGGCTTCAAAGGAAAACAAACCAAGCTCTCAGTGGAACCCACACTCTCACCACCCCCGCCCTCGCTTTGAGCTGTGTCCGCAGGAGCACCAGAGCTGGCAGAAAGAGAGGGAGCACAAAAAGAGCTTTCCTAGTTGGAGCCAATGGAAAGAGACCGCAACAGTGGCTATGAATGCTCTTTGAACAAGCCCATCCCTGCAACACTGAGTGGGTTTGAACCGCGAGCAGGTCATCATTACACAACCAGCAGGGGCTGGTGATTCAAAAATAGCAACTTGCAGCTCCACACGGCAGACCCGGCCAGCCAAACCCCAAGCCCTTGGCTGCTCCGGCCAAACACCTCGGTATTTTCATACTCCTGAGTCCAAAATAAATTTTTAGAGCTTTATCAAATATCTCCTCACTCAGTTTTCACGTCCACAAAGGTGGCCAGCAGTTTTCCATGCTGAATGATTCCTCTCGTTTCAGCAACCTTACAGAAAATCCTTAACTACTTCTGCAAAATACCAAAAAATCGGAATATTCTTGACCACACCTACCTGTTCCTCACATCCAGGACACATCACTCGCCCACACTGAGAAGCCTCCAAGCGCGTCTCCCTCTCAGCGTCCCAGGAAGTGCGTTCCCAGCGAGCCGCACCGGGGGCTTCTGGGACCGGAGTCCGGCCCGGGTAACGGGAGAATCTTGGATGGCCGGGAGACTACACTTCCCAGAATCCATCGGGCTGCCACTTACAGGCAACATCCGGCCACCACTTCCAGTCGCTCGGCTCGCTTCCCACTCCCCATTCCCCTGGGATGTTCAGTTCCGTCCAGGTTGGGTTACAGGTCTAAAGAAAAGCTAAACGAAGCAACACTATTTACCTCAAGTAAATAGTTGGGTAATCAAGTAAATATTTACCACTAAAGCATTTATTTACCATTTTCAGTGGGAAAGAGGGGGTGGTCGGAGTGATTTTATTTTTACATTTTTTTTTTCTACTTGCTGTTTCTCAAGTAAATTTAATTCAAAATAATCAATATGCCATTGAGGCATATGCTGAACTGTCATGAACACACAGGCACACACCACATAAATGGAGATAAAGTAAATGTGGCAAATGTTGGTAATCGTTAAATTTAGAAAAAGTATACAGGTGTTCATTGTACTAGTCAGATTGTCTATACCTTTGAAAACTTTCAGAGCAGTCTGAGGAAAAGCACATAGTTTTAAAAAGTAAAGGATGACATCCATCCCTATCCCACTTTGCTGCTATTTGACCTTGGGCAGGTTAAGTAACCTCTTTGTAACTCAGGATCCCATCTGTAATAATAATGTATTTATACATCAAAAACTATGGTGAGGATTGAGTTACTATACACAGAGAAGTTTACAGGAGTGTCACACACAATAACATGCATAATACATATTTGCTATTACCATTTGACATTATTGTGTTCCTCTAGCAACAGGACTATTCCTTAGGAACAGAAAAGGCTACTGTCTGTTCACTCCTACCACCCTCTCATCTGCCATACGGCTTCAGAGGATATAAGATTATTTAAGTCCAGAAGTAATCCAATCCCCAAATCCCAAATCCCTAGAAATGTAACAGTGAGAAAGAGGGAGAGCATTAGGTGGCAAAAAGATCTCTGGGCACAGAAAAGCTAAGGGCTCCAGACCAGCTCTGGCAACAGCAGATGGATGATGATATGCCACAGGTTGACTCACTTCTTTGCCCTGAACTTCAGTTCTCTAATCTATAACTGAATTGAATCAAATAACTACATACAATGTCACCTTGTAATTTATTTCCCAATCACTGACTAATATTTCCTGGATAGCAGACCTTAGGTGGGATGTTTTCATGTGTATCAGTTTTTTTTTAAATGCTCCAAAAAAGTAGGGAAGACAGCCCTATTTCTAGACTTACTGATCAAGTTCAGGTCTGTGGTTAGCCTGCCTTTATAGAAAAGATGAAACGAAATATGTACATGCTCTAGTGGGACTAGAATATTAGAATAGCATTCACGGAAGTACTTTAGGTAAGATTTTGAATGAACAATTAATCCTGGCTTCTCAATTTTTCTCAACAGAATCTCTTCAACTTAGGGAGTAAGTCAAATCTTAAAACATTCACTGCAATACACCATTCAGTTCCAAAATTCTACAAAGACTCTCATTTGCTTACTCTATTAGTTTCCTATTCCTGATGCAACAAATTGCAACAAACTCAGAGGCTTAAAACACCAAATTCACCATCTCATAGTTCTGGAGGTCAAAAATCTGACAGGGTCTCCCTAAGCTAGAATTAAATATTAGCAGAGCTGCAGGGTTTTGTTTTTGTTTTTCTGGAGGCTCCAGGGAAATCTCCTTTCCCTTGCCTTCTCCAGTTCCTGAGGACACCTTCATTCCTTGGCTTGTGGTCCCCCTCCGTTTTCAAACTCAGCAATGGCTGGTCGAGTCTTTCAACTTCTAAATTACTCTACATTCTTCTCCTCACCTTCAGCTTTGAAGAACCCTTGTTCTTATAGTCATATGACTTGCAACCTTAATTCTGTAACAGAGCATATTCAGATTTCACAGATAAAGAGGAGGACATCTTTAAGGGACCATTATTCTACCTACCACAAGCCACTAATAACCTCTTTCTGACTGAATCCAAAGGCTTCTACTTGGTCCTCATTCTCTTCCACGCCTTCTGGTTCACACTGCACAATTCAGACCACCTTTTTTTCTAAGCTTTTCTTCCTTGGATTCGGAAACACCAACATTTCTACTTCCGATTTCTCTGATTATTTCATTGTCTACCAATTCCTCCTTCCCAATCCCCAATTATCAAAACGCTCTGTCCTGCACCCCCTTCTGTGGAGGGCAAAGTGTTTTCGGTCTCCCCAAGTCTACATCTCTGGCCAAGACTTTCAATGACTTTAGCGCTATTTCTAATTGATAGCTCATAGAGAAATTATCACTTCAATTTCAGCATTTACACAATACAAATTAATAACTGTATCCCTTATGTTTTCCATTACTCCTTCTGTCATCATTGGATTCACTTTATTTCTTACCTTCTTTGATATTTTTCTTCATGCCTTTTACTCAAATTAGGACCCATACACTCTGGTTCTTGCTCTGAAATATTCATTTGCCCCATATTCAATACAGAACATTGTCACAGCCCTATTTAAGCCTTTACCTGTTCACATTAAGATACATGTAACCATTTCCTTACATATACCCATATCAATTAAAAAATAACAGATAACATTGACTATGTACAAAGCACTTCTTGATGGATCATTTAATCACAATAACCCCATATTAATGACAAACAAATTGAGATGCAAAAAGGCTAAATAATTTCCCCAAAGTCAAGAAGTAGTTAAATGCAGATCTTCCTAAAAGGTAGCTGTCACTAATCAGTACACTTCAGACTAATGATGGTCTCCATTTTTGGATTTCTGCCTCTGAGATCTTAACTCTTAAATGCTCATTGAAGCTATTCCTGAACTTAGAATGACCTCCTATTATCCTCTTTGCCCACTCACATCCTACCTTTCTCCCTACTTCTCTGAATGTTTGGATCTTCTCTAAACTACATATTCCAACCTCAAACTGTAAACTAACTTGCACAGACTGTTCCCTTTCTATGTGTCAGTCAAATTACACCACAGTATTTCTCCAAGCCCATGACTGAAATTCAGCAAATATAGATTAATGAAAAAAAACCCATATACTAGTCTTTAGAGGAGACTGTCAAATAAAAAAAAAATAACAGAAGTTCCCTTCATGGCTCAGTGGTTAATGAATCCGACTAAGAACCATGAGGTTGTGGGTTCGATCCCTGGCCTTGCTCAGTGGGCTAAGGATCCGGCGTTGCTGTGAGCTGTGGTGAAGTTTGCAGACACAGCTCAGATCCTGTGTTGCTATAGCTGTGTCGAAGGCCAGCAGCTACAGCTACTGTTAGACCCCTAGCCTGGGAACCTCCATGTGCCGCGGGTGTGGCTCTACATAAAGGCAAAAAGACAAAAAAATAAAAAATTAAAAAAATAACATAACATTACCTATACTTGACAAGTTGGCAAGTATACTTGGGTAATACATTTTTACTCTTAGTTGGGCAGTGTAGAGAAAAGTAGGGAAGTTTTATAGGTTGAATGTGTCCCTCAAAAGCCATTTACTCAGGTCCTAACCCCTCAGCCTACCTCACGATGTAATCTTATTTGGAGAAAGCGTCTTTACAGAGGTAATCAAGTTAAAAAGAGATCATTACTATGAGCCTTAGTCCAATATGACTCATTTGCTTATGAAAAGGGGAAATGTGGAGACAACCACACAACCCTCCGCGCCCCCCCACACAGAATGCCATGCAAAAGTGAAGGCAGAAAGTGGGGTGATGGTCCCTGTAGGCTAAGGAATGCTAAAGATGGCCAGCAAACCACTACAAGCCAGGGGCATGGTATGGAAACAATTCTCTTCAACAGCTCTCTGAAGGAATCAACGCCACCCGCACCTTGATCTCCAACTTCTAGCTTCCTGAATTGTGAGACAATAAATTTGTTGTTTTAAGTCCTCAATTTGTGGTATTTTGTTATGGAAGCTTCAGCAATAGTACTAATACAGGAAATAAGGAAAGAAGATTCTGGACAAATCAAGCAGGAGATGTGACCTTAAAAACTGTTAGGAATGTGTAATCTACTATAACGTAGGTAGGAAAACAACACTTACTCCTAACTGTCTTTAATAAAGATACTAGTGAATCAGGGAAGGGGCAGGGGCAATCATACAACAGAACTGGCTTAACGTACAATTACTGAAGGCTTTTTCCTATACTTGCATTCAGATATTTTAAGTCTTTGTCTTTGACCATGCCTACTACCCTACCCTCCCGCCACTGCTATTTTTAACCTCATTTTTAAAGAGAAACCTATATGTTAAAATTTTGATGAATATTATTGCCTTTACATCATTAATGGTTCTTTAAAGCATGTAAGTTTTTTGGCTTATTTTTTTTATAGGAAAGGCATTTGTGCTTGATAATGTTCTTAGAATTCTTCTTGACCCTGACAGTAGTACCAGTTCACAGAAAGATTTGTTTTTGAACTCAGTTACAGAGTACTCTTTATTTCCCCCCATTAGGATTTGGTTGACCAGGGGCTTTTATTTACTTTGTCATTTAATAATATTTCAAATTCCATTCAAAGCTATAAGCTTTTTACTCTGCTCTTGATATTCTTATCTCTCTCAATTTGTAGCAAATTGTATACAAATAAAAAATACAAATACAAAATCATATACAAACTGAAGGTATATTTCAGCTTTATAATCATATCCTTTTTCTTAATATAAGAAAATTATACCATGGCCTTCCTAAAGCCTTTTATATATAAATACCAATAATAATGTTTGCTAATAAATAAGAAAATGAAGGCACTGACATTGAAGATATTGACAATTTCAGAACATGAGCAAAAGAAGCTCGTCTTTTGATTTCAAGTTTCAATGTACTCAGAGTTTACAAAATAAACAGAAAAAAAGAAACTGCCTTATTGCTCCAAAATTAGTTATAATAGAAACTGCATATCCTATTCTTCAAATTCCAAGCATTTCAAAGGACATGATTCAGATAATAGCTATGTTCACATAGCTTGGTATCTGGGTAGATGAAAGGATTTAGTTTTTATTATGAACACATTAATAATATATACAAAGTGATTACTTTGTCTGAAGTCTTCCAACAACTATTAATTAAGCAACTGTCATATAAAACAGAAAAATAATTTTAATTAGGCCTACCTAAAATAAGTGGTTGGTTATGGTCAGAAATGGAATGAAATTGCCACAGGCTTTTTCATCCAACTGGAGGCAATGACTCAAACTGTTACTCCTAAGTTATCCACAGGAAATAGTCCAACTTTCTAACATACATATTTTGCTTTCTTTTTTTTCCCCTTTTCTCATTTTTATTACCTATTTGATTTTGCTTTTCCTTAGCTGGTTTCTGACACTCACTCAAAGCTAAAGAGATTCCCTTGATTCTTTCTACTTGCCAGCTTCAATCACAAAAAACAGAATACTCCTCTGAAATATCTATTTAAGAAAAAAAAATGGTATAGAGGGAACATTCCTTAACATAATAAAAGCCACTTATGACAAACCCACAGCAAACATAATACTCAATGGAGAAAAGCTGAAAGCCTTCCCACTAAAATCTGGAACAAGGTAAGGATGCCCACTCTCACCACTGTTATTCAACATAGTACTGGAAGTCCTAGCTACAGCAATCAGACAAACAAAAGAAATACCTGTGCAGTGAAAAGAAATGAATACCTGTGCAGTGAAAAGAAATACAAAAAAAGCAGCCAATATTTGGGGACTGGGATGGGAGGCGGGAGTGAGGAAAATAAAACAGAATAAAAGTGAAATATTGCTTGTAAGAAGTCACTCATTTTGTTCTATCAGAAGAAATGTAAGTAGAATGACAGTGACATTTTATTTAATACTAAGAGCCACACGTTACAGTTTCACTTAAATTCTAAAACAATTCCTAATAACTTAATTTAGCACTGAGGAATAATTTTTAGAAGCTCATTAACTTGTTACTATTTTGTTAAAAAAAAACCTTGGAAAGGTTTATATAGTGAATAACATTTAGGCAAAAAGATATATAAGCCTAAAAAATTCTGCCATATGCATAAAAAAATTCTTTAAGGACATAAAAAACTATGAACTGTGTTTTCTCAGGAAACAACTAAAAGGCCTGATGTGGAAAGATGTAAACATTTTTTACTTTACAGATTTAAATTTTATTTTTTATAATTAACATGTATATTTTATAATAAAAATTATGATTGACGATATTGTTAAAGTTTATATTTCCTACGTATTCTCTATACTAAAATATGAAAGTAGTCAGCGAAACAGACAAGGACACAAGAAAATGACACATACATCAGTGTGTTCCAAAGCAAGAAAAAATTCTCTTACACTTAATAAAGAAAAATTTCCAAAAGCTGAAATCACAAAAAATACTCTTATATTTAATAAAGAAAAATTTCTAAAAGCTGAAATCACAAAGCTGCTGGTTTCTGTAGAGTGTTAGCAGTGAGCTTTATCATCACTAAATATATTCAAATTTAGGGTTTTGACATTTTCTAAAAAAGAGAACTATTATGTATTTAGTAGAACTAGGTACACGACAGACTCAGAAACAAACAAAACCTAGTTACTGACAGGGAATCCTATTTCAAAATTTTACAAAATGAACAACTCACTGAGACATAAGTACAGGAATATCAGAGGATTTTATTACAGGAGGATGGGCCTTAAAATTATAAACTGCCATTTTTTAGTCCTCAGTTACTTTTTTACTATTGATGGACTTAGCTACAAAACATCTTTACAACTACACTTCTAAAAAATATGTGTAAAAAAGCTTTCAATGGAACATAATTTCAACACCACTTTTAATAGATTTAAGTTATATCCACTCTGTGACCCGTAACATCAGTCTTTGGTGGTGGCTCACTATAAGATACTGTGCTGGAAATATGTAAATTAAGCAACTGCTTCTTATGATATGCATCATTTTCTTGGTTGGCATGTTCATCCAGTGATTTCCTTATGCAAGTCTTTAGTTCATCGATTCCTTCTCCAGTAACTGCAGAGATGGGGATGATGTGTTGGAACTCCACAGTTCTCTCTGGAATCATGTTTTTTTCAAATAAATGTAAAAAATCTGAAACAAAGACCATGAAACTAAGCTAACTTTCGTTGTCTCTGAAAGTAAGTTAAAACTATGTTAGAGGTTTGATTTGTGAACCAGGGGACTAAAAACTTGGCATTTTGCATTTCTTTTTTCCTCTCGAATAAACTCTCAGAACCTTTGGTTTTCACTGTCTATGAACACATAAGGTTCTTAGAACATAATAGGTGCTTAGTAAATATTTGTTGCATGAATATATTTTAAATCAAATTAAGCATTAATAAAAGATGAATCACAGAAGAAGATTTACTTGTAGAAGCAATAAATTTTGTTTGGGGGCAATTCATAAAGCAAGGCAACAGAGATTCTCTGAAAGAACTTTTCTATAAAAAAAACCATATTTGTGATTTGGGATATTCTAGCTTGCCTCAGTATACAGGTAGCCTCTACCTGTCCTAAAGTATAGGCTTACCATTCCTGGCATTAGGAGCCATACTAAAATTGAAAAGAGTTCAAGGAGAGATCATTTCAGATGAATCCAATCTATCATCCCATAGGGGCTGACAGTTGTTAAACAGATAACTGTTTCCTTTTCCCTGATGCCAAAGGCAACAGAAGAAGGGATGATGTACTGACGGGATGAAGCAGCACTGATGATGAACTGGAAAGGCTGGCCAAAAGACACCGGCCAAGCTAACATGGAGCTTGGTTTCTAAAACGCACTCACCCCCAAAGAAGTCTAAGAGGCTCATTCAGGGATTATTACTGAGAAGACCTACATTGTTTTATGACGGCTCCAAATAGCCACAAACTCCTGAGTTACCTTCCCCTCTGACGCCTCCTCTGAAAATGCCCTTTTCTTCAAGACTTGCC
This sequence comes from Catagonus wagneri, assembly GCA_004024745.2. Taxonomy (NCBI): domain Eukaryota; kingdom Metazoa; phylum Chordata; class Mammalia; order Artiodactyla; family Tayassuidae; genus Catagonus; species Catagonus wagneri. The sequence continues at coordinate 1,058,992 of PVHT020000175.1, forward strand.
AACAAAAAGATCTAACAACATTAAGAAAACGACATTAAGGAATAAAGACTATTTACTAATTCCAGGGACTACTTATATTCCCAAAGCAACTTTTTAACTCAAGGATGGCTCCAAATATGTAAATCATATAGGGGAGAGCTTTTTGAGAGGGGAAGGAGGATCTTCTGGTGCTGTCTGCTAGTCCTACTATATTATAAATAAGAGCATCATCACTATAGGAGAGTGTTCTTCAAGGGTCATTATTCAAAACTATGAAGAATCCCTTTAAATTCCTTTACATGACATAGTCCATTTAGGAACAAATTTCAAACAAATCCTTTTGGAGTAATAGCATCTGTTATTCTGTGCCACACATACAAATGGACTCAAGGTTTTTTTTAGAGATTAGTACTCTTCAGAGACCTACAGAGCTGGCACTACAAAGATACATACCTCTTCAGATCTATTAGCCCTGTTTTTAAATTCATGATGTACTAGGGAAATGAAGTTTTAGAACTTGTGAAAAAAGTGAGAAGTTAAAAGCCTTCACAGATAGATGCTGACTCTTCCTCTTCTATTCCAAATCCCATTAACTCTTTAAGTGCCCAGTTTAAGTTTTACTTCTTGATGATGCCTGACCTTTTCAGCTCAAATTAATCTTTCTTCTCTTCTGTCTCCTCTAACTTACTGTTCATATCACACATTGTGAAACAGCACTTTTTTTGTTACAATATTATTTAACTTTTCAGATTGCATTTGCTCTTTCTTCAAACATACTTTTTTTAAGAGGAGCGACTTTGTTTCCTTTTCCACTGATTAGAGCCTAGCATTCTCTGCAAATGGTAGGTATCCATTAAATCCGCACTAAATACATGAATGGATTTACCTTTAGGACTTTGTAGTTGTTTCATCAGTACCTCAAACTTATCTTGGGCATCTGGCAAGTCCATTTTATTAACTGCCAGGAGAGCAGGTTTTGTCTGAAGTTCCTCTTTGTACAACTCCAACTCCTTTAAATCAAGAGAGAAAAACCAAATAATTTTATTAATTAAAATATCTATGATAGATATGTATTAGATATCTATATAAATGACCTATTTAATAATGTTTTCTTTACTGAATAGGCCTGGATAATCTAGGGCCCATTCACATCTCTGAAATGCAGAAAGACACAATAACCTCAAAACTAATCAAAAAAGGAAATTCAGAAAATGCTTACCACTTAGGTCATGTGTTAGGTCACATGAAATCCTGGAGACAACTGTGATTTTGTGTCTAGAGCCAAATACAGATATTTAAACTTCTATTAAGCACACAAATAAAATTCTAAACTGAATAATGATAATGTAATGCTATTCTTAGAAAAGGTAAGTATGCTGAGGAATAAATCTTTGTGATCATGGATTAGGCAATCATTTCTTACATATGACACTAAAAGCATGAACAAAAGAAAAAACAGACAAAGGAGGCTTCATTAAAATTTAAAGTCCTATGCTTCAATAGACAATCTAGGAGTTCCTGTCGTGCCTCAGTGGTAATGAACCCATCTAAGATCCATGAGGACCCAGTTTCGTCCCTGGCCTTGCTCAGTGGGTTAAGGATCCGGCATTGCTGTGAGCTATGGCATAGGTTGCAGACATGGCTCGGACCCCGTGATGCCGTGGCTACGGTGTAGGCTGGTAGCTATAGCTCCAATTCGACCCCTAGCCTAGGAACTTCCATATGCCGTGGTTGTGGCCATAAAAGACCAAAAAAAAAAAAAAAGACAATTAAAGAAAAGTGAAAAGACAACTGAAAGAATATGAGAAAATATTTGCTAATCATATATGTGATTAGGGGCTGGGATCCAAAATATAAAGAACTCTTACAACTCAACAATTAAGAGACAATCTGATTTAAAAATAGGCAAAGAGCAAGCTGCAGCATAGGTCACAGATGCAGCCTGGATCCGGTGTTGCCATATAGGCCTGTAGCTGCAGCTCCAATTAACCCCACAGTCCAGTAATTTCCATATGCCACAGTACAGCCGTAAAAAGAAATGAAATGAAATAAAAAATAAAAATGGGCAAAGAATCTGAACAGATATTTCTCCAAAGATATAACAATGGCTAACAAACATCTGAGAAGATGCTCAACATCATTAATCACTCAAGAAATGCAAACCATAACCTCATCCTTACTAGGAAGTCTCAAAAAAGACAATAAAGAGTATTGACATTAATGTAGAAAAACTGGAACCATCATACATTGCTAGTAAGATTGTAGAGTGGTGCAATGCTGCAGTTAAACTTTGAGAAACAGTTTGTCAGTTTCCCAAAATATTAAACAGAAAATTATCATAATATCCAGCAATTCCACTCCTAGGTACATACTCAAGACAAATGAAAATCTGTATGCAAATGTTCACAGTGGCGTTTCCGATAATAGGCAAAAAGTGCCAAAGGAAATAGGATATATATAAAGGTCCTGAGGGTTTACAGCATCATGTTGTGTTAGAAATCACATGGCTGGATACAAAATGTAAGGAGCTTGTGAGGGCGTAGGGGAACAACACAGATGGACTTAGGTAGGACCCAACCTTGCCAGACCTCATAAACATGCTCCAGTTGGACTTTAATGTAACAGCAATAGGGACCATCAAAGTGTTTTAAGCAGGGAACAAACATCTGCCTGGTTCTTCAACAAAGATCACTCCAGCTGCCATATTAAAAATGGCCTGGGAAGAAGTGAGACTGGAAGAAAGGGGAGATGGGCGGGACATACAACATTCTAGTAAGAGGTGCTGATAAATGTAACACTGTGAGTGAAGACAAGCAGCTGCATTTCAGAGAAATTTAGGATACAAAATGGACAGGGCTTTATGCAGGTATGAGAAAGGGAGAATCACTACTGCTCAGGTTTTGGTTTACATACTCAGTGAAGTTCTGGGAGAGGCTGGAGGATTTACAGAAAAATTAAAAAGAGTTCAGCTTTACACATATTAAATTTGAGAAGTTAATGGGGCACACAATCAAAGAGGTCTAATAGGCAACTGATCTAGAGGAAAGCACAGCCAAAACATCTGGGTATAAGAAGACTAAAAAAAAATTGAGAAATAATCTAAGAATATGTATAAAAGTTTAAGCAAGATACAGCCTCAGAAGTATGTAATAGGGATGTGGAATCAAGGAGGTTTTGTTAATTACAATAGCTTTATCAAGGGATTAGAGACAACATGTTTAGATAATTCTTTAATTGACATCAAAGTTTTAAAAAGTAGAGGCAGAATATATTCTAATTACTACGTAATTTCAGACAGTTGTTCTATTTCATACAGTCCTATGTGCCTACAAATTAGACCAGATATGAAACAGAAAACCTACTTTTGTAAGTAGTATTATGGTTTCAAAGGCAGTTCTATACTGAGTTTGGGAAGAAAGCTGAAATCCAGAAATATCGACCTAAAAAAAAAAAAGAGGGAAAGAGATAGCCTTTGACATAAGAACAATAGTTGTATACTTTTGTTTTCAAATGTTTTACTCTCTCAAGCTAAAAATAATTTCCCAATGATACTCTTGATAATATAGTAATTCAAAATAAGAGAAATTGATGTTTTAAGATAACTATAAATAAGAATGAGAAACTAGTACAGGAAGACAATATATACCAATAGATAAAGTCATATAACTCAGCACCAGAAACGTAGTAGGAGAGTGAGACTAGATAACTTAGCAGTATATTAAAAATTTTAAGGAATTAAATCTGACAGATATAGCTAAATTTTCATCGACAATGCCATTTCCATCTCCATATTACAAGTGAAGATTACTAACTGTATTTGAACCCCAGCTAAATAGATTTAGTGGACAAATACATGCTACTACTTTATCTTTAAATCTTATTATTAAAAAATTCCAGGAAAACTAAATGCATTGATCTTCACATTCATTTGAACATTACATTGATAATGCATATGACTTACAACAAAAAGTAGTTGTTTAGTTCTCTCTATATGCTTGAGGAATTTGTGGCCCATTCCTTTGTTCATATGTGCTCCTTCTATTAAACCAGGAAGATCAGCTACAGAGATCTAAAACAAAATTAAGTGGTTTGATAATGAATAAAAATAAATGAAAACCACAAATTACATCCAACAGTTTTCATATTTCAATTACAAACAGTTCCTAATTTGTGATTACTACTGCATCTGCATCTTTATAATTTTGATATCTTTTTTTAAGAATCAAAATCCTTTGCTATCAGAAATTAGAGTCCCATTTTCACTTATTAATCTAACAATCTAAAAATTTTAAGGATAAAAAAAGGGCTTCTGTCATGAGTGGCACCTGTAAGGCAACTCATTTGCTCTATGTCTGGAATTGACCTCAAGAGACTTTCGAAGCGTAATTTTTTGGCACTTGGGAAGCTGGAAAAAAAATAAGTCTCCAAACAATAAATGCTGGAGAGGGTGTGGAGAAAAGGGTACCCTGTTACACTGTTGGTGCGAACCACTGTTGGTGCAACCACTGTGGAAAACGGTATGGAGATTCCTTAGAAAACTAAAAATAGAATTACCATCTGATCCAACAATCCCACTCCTGGGCATCTATTCAGAGAAAACCATGACTCGAAAAGACACAGGTACTCCAGTGTTCATTGCAGCCCTCTATACAACAGCCAAGTCTTGGAAATAATCTAAATGCCCATTGACAGAGGAGTGGATAGGGAAGATCTGGTACATATACACAATGGAATATTACTCAGCCATTAAAAGGAACAAAACAACATTTATAGCAACACGGACGGACCTAGAAATTATCATACAAAGTGAAACCAATCAGACAATTAGACACCAACATCAAATGCTACCACTTACAAGTGGAAACTAAAAAAAGGACACCATGAACTTCTTTGCAGAACAGATACTGACTCACAGACTTTGGAAAACTTATGGTTTCCAAATGAGATAAGTTGGAGGGTAGGGGGGTGCACTGAGGGTTTGGGATGGAAATGCTATAAAATTTGGTTGTGATGATTTTTGTACACCTATATTGTAATAAAATTCATTAAATCACGGGAAAAAAGATTTTGGAAGCATAATTTTTTGGTACTTGGGAAGCTGGAAAAAATAAAACAAAAAATTTAAGGCTTAATTTAACATGTATCACATCAATTCTCTTTAGAATATCATAGATTATGCTGTTCAATACGAACTTTTCAAAGAATTTGAATTTTCTAAATTCTTAAAAGTATACAAGGAGGGAGTTCCCATTGTGGCACAGCGGAAACAAATCCAACTGGTAACCATGAGGTTGTGGGTTCTATCCCCGGCCTCACTCAGTGGGTTAAGGATCCAGGGTTGCTATGAGCTGTGGTTGCAGACATGGCTTATATCCTGCATTGCTGTGACTGTGGCATAGGCTGGCAGCTATAGCTCTGATTCGACCCCTAGCCGGGGAAACTCCATATGCCACAAGTGTGGCCCTAAAAAGCAAAAAAAAAAAAAAGGCATACAAAGATATTAATTCAGCAGATATTTACTTAATATAGCTTCGTAGTTTTAAGTTTTTAATTCTATATGTAACTGGTTGCTTGGGACCGCTGTTTCTTTACTGTTCATTCTCTACAAAGACTCTTAAAAAGTAAAGGAAATAGCGATCCTACACTCCTTTTGGAGGTGATAAGAATTATAAACCATTATTCTCAACTTGTGGTTTTCAAACCTCACTGCATATCATCATCATCTAAGACATTGTTATAAATTACAGATGTCCAGGTCCTGCCCCCAAAGATTTGGCTTCAAATCTCTCAGGCAAGGCTTCATTTATCATTGCTGTATTTAAGATACCCAGATGGTTTCTGTTGTATGGTAAGGGATGAGAAACACTGCTCTACACACACTGCTTGTGTGGTTAATGAACTGATTTTAAAGAAAATTATAGCTACATGATCAAGTAATGTAAAGAGGTCTCAAGTCCTAAAATTTTCTTCAAAGGTTCTCTACTGATTTTCTGTAAAAATTAACAAGAATGGTTGTCGGAGTTCCCTTCGTGGCTCAGTAGTTAATGAATCCGACTAAGAACCATGAGGTTGCGGGTTTGATCCCTGGCCTTGCTCAGTGGGTTAAGGATCCGGCGTTGCCGTGAGCTGTGGTGTAGGTTGCAGACGCAGCTCGGATACCGCATTGCTGTGGCTGTGGCGAAGACCAGCAGCTACAGCTCCTGTTAGCCTGGGAACCTCCATATGCCGCGGGTGCGGCTCTAAATAAAGGCAAAAAGACAAAACAAAACAAAACAAAACAAACAAACAAAAAAGAATGGTTCTCTTTTCCTCTAGATATTGTTGTTTAAATTCATATGATCCTACACTGATAATTTTATTATTTAATATCCTACATAATTAAAGTTTTAAAGAACTTTTACTGTTATACCACTCATAAAATGAATATACATCTTTTATATTTTTTTGAATTATATCAGTGGATTATATGAAATTACATCGATACATCACTTTAAGTCCATACATTAGGGTTCACTCTTGGTATGATACATTCTGTGGTTTTTCTCAAATGTATGGCATGTATCTACCATAATAGTATCATACAGAATAGTTTCATTGCCCTAACAATCCCCATGTTGTCTATTCAGCCTTTCTTTTCCCCTAATCCTTGGTAACTACTGATTTTCCTGCTATTTCCATAGTTTTGCCTTCTTCTAGAATGACATATAGTTGAAATCATACAGTATGTAATCTTTACAGACTGGCTTCTTTCATTTAGTGATACGCATTCGCGGTTCCTCTGTGTCCTTTCATGACTAGAAAACTCATTTCTTTCTAGTGCTGAATGATACTCCAGTGTTGAGACGTACATAGTTTATTTATCCACTCATTTACTGAAGGGCATCTTGATTGCTTCCAAGTTTTGGCAATTATGAATAAAGCTGCTACAAATATCCGTGTGTAGGCTTTTGAGTAGACATAAGTTTTCAATTTATTTGGGTAAATACCAGGGAACACAACTGGAGATCATGTATTAAAATTTAATTTTCATGTATTAAAAATCTTAAAATTTTATTTTCCTTTTTTGTTTTTGTTCTAATTTTTCAAAAGGTCTATAGTTCTTCCCTATCAAAGAAAAATAAATTTTAATAGTTAAGACCAAGATCTCATTCAATTAAAACAAATTTTTTAAAGAGTAAGTAGGAATAAAATTATTTCCATGAACTTTAGAAAATGTCTTTGGGAAATAATCAATAATCAAACATGGTAGTAAAATATGGACTTGCAATGAGAACAGATTAAGAAGATAGAAAAGAAATTACTGTTGTAATGACAAACTGGACCTAAACTTTGGAGGAACAAGAAGTTATAATCTTACACAATATATTCTGATCACGGTTTCACTTAGCAAAAACCAAACACTGCTACTTTTCCCCCCAACACCACAGAAACTGTCAACCATTATAAAGTCTAAGTACCAAAGTAAGTACTTTCATTTCTAACCAAGTGTCTTACTTTAAAAATACCCACCTGTTTGAAATCATTATACATAATTTTTCCGAGTTCAGGCTTTAATGTTGTAACTTTAAGAAAAAACAATAATAAATTAATGTTAGAAAAATAAATGCTTCTATTCTCAAAATTGCCTTAGTGTTATGTATAAAATGAACAATATTTCCTGAGAACAATCTAATTCATGTTCTCATTTGTTGAAACGAAAGGTATAACTAATTACCTCTGTTATTTATGATACACTTTTTTTTTTTTTTTTTTTTTTTTTTTTTTTTTTTTTTTTTTTTTTGCCTTTTGTCATTTTATGGCCGCACCTGCGGCATGTGGAGGTTCCCAGGCTAGGGGTCTAATCGGAGCTGTGGCCACTGGCCTGCGCCACAGCCACAGCAACGCAGGATCCGAGCCGCGTCTGCGACCTACACCACAGCTCACGGCAACGCCGGATCGTTAACCCACTGAGCA
>PVHT020000175.1:1067923-1096202 GCA_004024745.2 Catagonus wagneri
GCTAGGGGTCTAATCGGAGCTGTGGCCACTGGCCTGCGCCACAGCCACAGCAACGCAGGATCCGAGCCGCGTCTGCGACCTACACCACAGCTCACGGCAACGCCGGATCGTTAACCCACTGAGCAAGGGCAGGGATCGAACCCGCAACCTCATGGTTCCTAGTCGGATTCGTTAACCACTGCGCCACGACGGGAACTCCTATGATACACTTTGAAAAAGACAAATACAGATTTTTACAATCTACAAAAACATAGTTCTAATCTAAGTAGCGGGACTCCAAGTTTCTTTCTAGAACTTTAAGGAGTGTGCTAAAGGTGCTGGGGGTGGGGGGCAGGATTTAGATCTGTGGATGAAATCTGTCTAGTCCTTACTCATTCAGTGATCCTCAAGCTGCCTCAATCCTGCACTAGCCTCCTTCCTATGACTTTTTGCTTTTCCTTCTCTTTCCTTCTCAAGTCCTCTATATTATAACAATAAATATTGGCCATGTGATTTATAGCAGTTAATATAAAATTAACTCTACTTTATCAGAGTCTAATTTTAGAATGGTTTAATTTTATTTTCCAGGTTAAAGTCATTCAGTGTCATTTTGTTTAGTGACAGAGATCCGATCATATTCACTCACTACTCTTAATCTAAGCTTCCATTATACCTCATCCAGCTCTTGCAATAGTCAGTTCTACTGTTTTTCCAAATCCATTTATGTTCCACACCAATCCATTTTTCTAAAATACATTCAAAAACATCTTTTTGAAAAGCAAATCTAAGCATTTTATCCCTTGTTAAAAGGCTATCAACTGATCTTAAAATGTAAAGATCAAATACAGCCTATGCGGCCTGTATGAAAGGTCTTTACGTGCATCTCCAGCCTCATCTTGATCCCCTTTTCTCTTACTACACGTTTTCTCTAAACAAACAAATCTACTCCCTGCCAGCACAGAATCGTTGAGTACATGCTATTTCCTCTCACTGAAAGACCCTTACCTCCACTGTCTGTCACTGATTAACTCACTTTTTTTTTTTTTTTGCTTCCCAGGCTAGGGGTCGAACCAGAGCTGTAGCCCCTGGCTGTAGCTCCTGTGGCTTTTGCCACAGCCATGGCAACACAGGATCCGAGCCATGTCTGTGTCCTACACCACAGCTCACGGCAACACCAGATCCTTAACCCACTGAGCAAGGCCAGGGATTAAACCTGTGTCCCCATGGATGCTAGTCAGATTCGTTTCCACTGAGCCACGACAGGAACTCCTAACTCACATTTATTATTTATACCTTAGCCCCAGCATCCCACTTCCCCAAAGAAATCTAAAGCAGTCACCTACATTCTTTCACGGAACCATATTATACTCTCTTACAGTCATTAGTGAGATATGTGCCTTCCCCCACTTGTCTGTAAGTTCAATAGAAGTCAAAACAATATTCACTTCTCCTTACCAGTCTTTGAAACCCCAGAACATTTTGCAGTTCCTAGAAATACTTACCAAGTGAGTGAAAGAATTCACTTCTGTCTTCCTAGCTTTTAATCACAGGGTTTCATAAAAATCATAACTAAACCAAATAAATGGTTATGCAACAGTGGAGTAAATGCAACAAAGTGTCTAACAAGTACTAGAAACTTTGCTGAGAACTCTAGAGAGCAAAGATTAGTGGGAAATGCATGTATTCTACCTGCCAAGAATTTTCAAACTATAGCTACTTTCAGTTTTATTCATACTCAAAGAAAGATTACTCTTAAAAAATTTACCTTCACACATTAAAAAAATAAAACAAATTATACTTACATGCATAATCTGCAATTGCAGGTTTTGCATGAGAAATCTTACTTAGCAAAGAGGATTTTCCAGCATTTGGGAATCTAAAATGAGAAAATAAATTTACACATTACAATGAATATCAGTATTATTAATATTTGCTTTTCTCTGACTCGTAACATTTTAAGGAGACTTCCTGAAATTCACTGGGATTAAAAGCAGAATATGAACTTAAAATAATCTTGAAAACTTTGGGGAACAAAAGCTACTTATGAAAAAGGTAGTGGTAAATTTATGAGGAACACTGAAGATGTTTCAGTGCTGAGAGTGAATCAAACTACATAAAAAAACAAACAAAACATATAAGCCAAAGAAAAACAAAAAGAGGAGTTTCCTTCGTGGCTCAGTGGTTAACGAATCCGACTAAGAACCATGAGGTTGCGGGTCAATCCCTGGCCTTGCTCAGTGGGTTAAGGATCCGGCGTTGCCGTGAGCTGTGGTGTAGGTTGCAGACGCGGCTGGGATCCCACGTTGCTGTGGCTGTGGCAAAAGCCGGCAGCTACAGCTCCTGTTAGACCCCTAGCCTGGGAACCTCCATATGCCACGGGTGCGGCTCTAGATAAAGGCAAAAAGACAAAAAAAGAAAAAAAAAAAGAAAAACAAAAAGAAACCAATAAAAAATACCTGCAATCTACTATCTCTAACCCAATACTAACAAAATATTTCTCATATTTTTGTGCATCTTTTTAAAAGACATTTTAGATGGACATTTTCAAATATATACAAAACTAAAGAGGAGAATGAATCCCATTTAGCCACCATCTGGCTTCAAGAAATACTAATACATTCTCAGTACTTTTTTAAAAGTTGGTTTAAATAGGGACACAAATAAGCTCTGTGTATTGTAACTGACTGTCTCTCCATCTTGTTTCTCCTTTGCAATTTTATTTTTAAAGCAACTGGGTCATTTGTCCTGTAGAGTTTTTTTTTTTTTCCATAGTCTGGATTTTTCTGTTGACACCCATGATGTCATTTAACATGCTCCCTTTGCCCTAGATTTTCTATAAATTGGTAGATATAAAGCCTTGATCAGATTCAGTTTTGATTCTTTTTTCACTGAAAAACTATTCATAGTTGGTTGGCCTCTTTTTTTAAACTGAATTATATAAGGTGAACACCTTTCAAGGATGCTCTGTAATTTACTTGAGGCTTTATACATACCTTTGATCTCTTCTTAAGATAAATTTCTAGATGAGGCAATACTGGATTAAAATATATACCTATTTCAAAGGATTTTATTTTATTACTAAAAATCCCTCAAAAAGGTCCACAATGGATAAAAGAAAGTACCAGGAATCAGGGCCATTTAAGAGATTATTTCCTAAATTCCATTCAGATATTTTCATTAAATATATTCAAAAAAATGGAAATGTAAATTGGTGCAGTCACTATGGAAAACAGTCTAGCGGTGCTTTAAAAATTAAAATAGAACTACCATATGATCCAGCAATATCACTTCTGGATATTTATCCAAAGAAAACAAAAACACTAACGTGAAAAAAATATATGCACTCCATGTTCACTGCAACATTATTTACAATAGCCAAGACTTAAAGTAATATGTGTTCACTGACGAATGGATGAATGCATATAGAAAACGTGGTATACAGATATATTAGAACACTATTCAACCACAAAGAAGAAGGAAATCTTGCCATGTGCAACAGCATGGATATTCTTAGAGGGCACTGTGCTAAGTGAAATAAGTCAAAGAAAGACTAATATTGTATTACCTCACTTATATGTGGACTCAAAAAAAATCAAATTCATAGACACAGAAAACAGATGGGTGGTTCCCAGAGGCAGGTGGTTGAGTGGGGGAAACAAAATAGGCGTAGGAGGGGAAAAGGTACAAAATTCTCATTGTAAAATAAATAAGACGTGGGGACATAATGTATAGCTTGGTGGTTATAGTTCATAAAACAGTACTGAATATCTGAAAGTGCTAAGAGAGTAAATCTTTAAAGGTCTCATCACAAGAAAATAATTGTAACTATGCATGGTGACAGATGTTGACATATGGAGGTGATCATTTTGCAATATATACAGATATCAGAGCTCCCGTTGTGGCACAGCAGAAATGAACCGACCAGTAAGTATCCATGAAGATGTGGGTTTCATCTCTGGCCTCACTCACTGGGTTAGGGAGCTGTGGTGTAGGTCGCAGATGCAGCTCAGAGTCTGAGCTGCTGTGGCTGTGGCCTAGGCTGGCGGCTATAGCTCCAAGGACACCTAGCCTGGGAACGTCCATATGCCATGGGTGCAGCTCTAAGGAAAAAAAAAGAAAAAAAAATACACACACACACACACACACACACACATATATACATAAACACACACACATATCAAATCATTATATTGTACATCTGAAACTAATACAATGTTATATTCAATTATATCTCAATAAAAATTTATCCAACAGCAGTTCCAGTCATGGCTCAGTGGTTAACAAACCCAACTAGTATCCATGAGGATGTGAGTTCAATCCCTGACCTTTCTCAGTGGGGTAAGGATGTAGTGTTGCTGTGAGCTGTGGCATAGGTCACAGATACAGCTTGGATCCTGCATTGCTATGGCTGTGGTATAGGTCAGCAGCTACAGCTCTGATTCAGCCCCTAGCCGCCTGGAAACCTCCATATGCCACAGATGTGGCCCTAAAAAGCCAAAAAAAAATATATATATATGTATTATCCAACAAATATTACTGATCACTGACTTGTATCAGGCAATAAACCAGGCACAAGAAAAACAGTAATCAATGAGAAAATTGTGATCTTTGTCTTCATAGTTTTCATTCAAATTAAGGTCTTCTTTCAAAACTCTGACAAACTTTCATTTGGAATAATGGTGTAATATTTTACAAATATTAATTTGGAATTTTATAAAAATTTATAAGCCCTTAATGGAGCTCCTTAAACAATTGCCTTATTAAAACATTTCCATAATAAGGAGTCCTGTCATGGCTCAGTGGTTAACGAACCCAAATAGTATCCATGAGGACGTGGGTTTGATTCCTGGCCTTGCTCAGTGGGTTAAAGATCCAGTGTTGTCTTGAGCTGTGGTGTAGGTCACAGACACGGCTCAGATCCCGCGTTGCTGAGGCTGTGGCTGTGGCTGTGGCTGTGGCCGGCAGCTACAGCTCCAATTGGACCGCTAGCCTGGGAACTTCCATATGCCATGGGTGGGTCCCAAAAACATAAAAACAAAAACAAAATATTTCCATAATAAATTTAAAAGTTATGTGAGACTTTTTAAATGACTCATTTCCCCTGGAAATACAGTAATTTCTTTTTGGGGAGGCCAGGCCCACGGCACAAGGGAGTTTGCAGTCAAGGGACTGAATCTGTGCCGCAGCAATAACCAGAGCCACAGAAGTGACAACACAGTATCTCTAACCCAATGAGCCACCAGGAAAGTACTACATTATTTTCTTAAATTCTGTTATACTCATGCTCTTGTAGCTTTTTAAATAGCAAGTTGCTATCATTTTGCCATAGCTGTCACTAGTTGGGCTTGCTTATGTCTTTCTAATATCCTCATATTTTCATAATAATGATTAAGTACAGAAAAATGCAAGTAACTATTTACAAAGAGATCAACATATAAGAAGAAAAAGGATGCTAATGGTTGAAGAAGAGATAGTTAAGATTTTTCTTAAAAAGTACCTAATGAAAATTTTAGATGCTAAAATCCAAAGATCAGACTTGACAACATAAATACAAGTGTATTAGTTATATGATACATTTCTTCTAAGAGAGTTCTTTCCTGAAACCAGCTGAAAGGGTATCTGCTTATGCTGGTATTCAAATTAAAATAGTTATCTACTTTAAAAGCACTAGCATACATGTTAAACACTGTGCTTAAGAATCATGATGCTTTAATTAAGACTAACAACAAGGCTACTTCTGAAAAGCTTATTATTTCACTATATGTGGTCTCTAATAAGTTGGCAATATAACGATGACAATAGCAGCTACCATTCATTCATTGAACATTCATAAATGCAGGGCATATGTTATGCTGCAAATGCAATTACCTTACCAACAACATTTTAAGGTGCAAACTATCATCATCCACTACTAAAGATATGAAAGACTGTAGCCAAGAACATCCAGCCAGCTTCCAGAGGATTTGAGATTCTTACCCAGATTGTCTCAACTGAGTCCCCCATCACCACCCCACTTTTACTACTCAGCCCTACTATGCTCTTCTTAGGTTGTAAAGGTGTCTCTGTGGAACCTGAAACGTATTTTTCTACCAAATGAGAAAGTGAATGGCTGGATTCTCAGTCTTATCCACAAGACCCTATTAAGTTCCTAAAAATGTATATCATTACAGAACCCATGACTCATAACTCTCATGATTATGTTTTATTGAAAAAACTAAATGCAAACAGCAAGACTGAATGCCAGGATCACATCTTTCTCAGTTACAACGTCAGTAGGAATGGGGCCTCTGTGAACTCTAAGCCACTGATGGTAAGACCTACACAGGCACGGAAAGCGGGGAGGTATCCAGAATGAAGTTCTACCAGAAGCAGCAAGAGGCCTGAGAGGACAATGAAAAGAGGAGAGAATGAAGCTATGGGAAGGCAAGGAATGGAACTGACAGTTTAGAGTAGAGCAGCAGTTTCCTCCCTTTTCCTTAGACCTTCCGACTGCTGTGTAACGCTGCAGTGGGCCTTGGGAGAGGAAGACAGAGAGGGAGAGGAGAAATGCAAAGGTTAAGTTTTCCCTTCCTTTATTTACTTTCTGTCTTGCTATCTACTTCTCTCCAGTCAGCTGCCAGCACCGCAAACCCTACAGCTAAGTAGCATTGTTTGATTAAAGAATGGAGGTGGTGTAAGGTCTGCAGCACTGAGAATGGACAGCTCCTAAACACAGCATGAAGGATGGGGAAATGGTCACAGCAAAATCCAACCTGTGCTCAACAGTGTATAAGGCTGATGGCTAAGATGGTCTGCATCCGCGGTTTTAGCCATCTGACTAGTGATATTTTAATATCTCTATTAAGACTTGCAAGAATATCTTAATCATCCTCCCCACTTTTAAAATTTCCTTCTATACACTTTTTAAAATGTGGCTTGTTTGGATTTCTAATTTTATTCCTTAATATCCGGTAACATTTTTTTACCTTCTTATACTATTGTATTTGATTGGTTTTTATTTTCTAACTTCTCCACTACCCTATTCAATCGCTATGATCTTTGACAAATGAATAGTAAATATGAAACTATGCTGGCAGTATGAAAATAACTACATTTAGTAGCATATTCTCAAAGTACACAAATAACACATAAATTCCATAAACTAGAAATAATGCTGGCCCCAAACTACCATTTGTATTTATTTACTATTCATGAACTTTCTCTCTGAAAGTATAAAAACAATATGAATGATACTTACCCCACTAGGCCTATATCAGCTATAAGTTTTAGATCAAGGTGAATTATTCGTCTCTGGCCTTTCAATGGTAAGAAATTTGTAAGTAATTTACCACCAATACCTCCTTCAGCTACCAAAATTCTGTCTTTCTCTTTATTGAGTTCTCCTTAAAAAGAGAGATAAAGATACTTAGAGCAAAGATTAGTAAGTGAAGCTAATCACTAATGACATTTCTCTTTCAGAAACAGAGGCCATGAAATTTCGACATAAATCTAAAGGGCTAAACAAAAGGATCAAGTTGCTATAAAAAGTCTGACTGGAAAAAGTTTTGCAAGCAGTTAAAAAAAGACTAGTTATTTGTTTTAAAACTTATATCTTCAAAATCATTTTAAATTTAGCAGCTAATTTTGAACAACTTTTACTAATGTTTTTAAAAGCTCTTTTATAAACCAAAAGCTAAAATACTTAAAATGTTTTTTAAAAAAATCCTGAAATTCAAGAGGTGCTATTCCCCATAGCTCTCAATTTTCAAATACGCACATTTTTCACAACCTTAGAATCTACAGTACACTTACCTATAATTTTACCATTTTCATCAATTACTGAAATACCCACGGGTACAGGAATCTCACAGTCTTTTCCTTTGGAGCCTTTCAGTGCATTAACTCTAAGAAAAAAAAAAAGAGCTAAATTAATATAAAGAAAACCTGCTAGATTAAATGGTTGATGCTTCAAGCAAATATGATGGCTAGCAACTAATTCTTCAAATGAAACTTTTTTTGTTGTCTTTCTTTTTTTGCCTTTTCTAGGGCTGCACTCACAGCATGTGGAGGTTCCTAGGCTAGGTGGAGGTTCCCAGGCTAGGGGTCTAATCAGAGCTGTAATTGCCAGCCTACGCCAGAGCCATAGCAATGCAGGATCCGAGCCGTGTCTGCAACCTACACCACAGCTCACGGCAACGCTGGATCCTTAACCCACTGAGCAAGGTCAGAGAGTGAACCCACAACCTCATGGTTCCCAGTTGGATTTGTCAACCACTGAGCCACGACGGGAACTCCTTCTAATGCAGATTTAAGTGGCCAAATAATAGAGAAAAAATAAAATTATATCTATTTATTTGCATTTTTGACTACTGTATTCCAATAAAAATAAGTAATACTTAGTATTATGTAATGATTTGGTTACCAAGTTAACTATCAAAAGTCATTTTAACTCATAATGAACTCAAATATTTAATATTTAAAAGAAGAGATCATTGCAACACCACAAACTAGAAAAAAATGGAAAAATCCATTGAAAAATAAGGCTTTTAAAAAACTGACCTAAAAAGAAAACCTGACCTCAAATAAGAGTTATTATAGGAGACTCCTCTGGCTACTCTTTTCTCTTTTTTTGGCCACACCTGAAGCATGTAGAAGTTCCCGGGCCAGGGATCAAACCCATGCCACAGCAGCTACTGGAGCCAGAGCAGTGACAACACTGGATCCTTAACCCACTGAGCAACCAGGGAACTAAGCATCTGGCAATTCAACTGTTCAAGAGAGGATTAAATGGTATAAAATTGCTACACATAATCCCAGTAAATATTCTATTTAAACCTTCTCAACATTTAAACATTAAACATCACTGTGTTAAACATTCTGTGCCACTGATCTAAGCCCAGAATAAGGCCGGAATTACAGCAAGTTTACTTTTCAAAAGAAATTATAAAATGATAAAAAATTTTACATTAGGAGGCAAGAGCAGTTATTTCCCACCTGTAACATCAAAATAATAAAACATTCTGAACTTAAAACTTTGATCACTAAATTCTAACAAATATAGGGCTCTTAAAATTTGCCCCTTTGGAGTTCCTGTTATGGTTCAGTGACTTAAGAACCTGACACAGTATCCCTGAGGACATGGGTTGATCCCTGGCCTCGGTCAGTGGGTTAAGGATCCGGCATTGCTGTGGCTCTGGTGTAGGCTGGCAGCTGTAGCTCTGATTCGACCCCTAGCCTGGGAACTTCCATGTGCTGCAGCTGTGGTGTGGTCCTAAACAAATAACAAAGTAGAAAATTTGCCCCATAAAGTCTATTTATAAGACAAAAGTGCTCAAAAGAAATTTAAGGGGTTTCTCCAAGCATTCTTTTACCTGGAAGGGAGGCTGCTGGATATTTGGGGCAGGATAATTTATTGTTATTGGGGTGTTCCCCACTCCACATTCCAGGATTCTTAGCCTATATTCAGGCGCTATCCTTTGCTTACAACATTCCTCCAAGTGCGTGCCACATTCCATTCTCTACTATTGTGACAAATAAATATACCCAAACACTTCCTGGGGAAGAGGAAAGAAAAAAGGGACAGAAAGCCTCATCTTTCTACCAGCACCTCCTAAGGAATAACAATAGAATGACAGAGGCCTGAGGAATCATAGGCTGCATTTTGATGGAAGCTTTAAGAATTTTTTTCTTTTTCTTAACAATGAAAGGAAAAATTCCCATATTTTGAGGGCAACATATGTCTCAAAGAAAATAGCACATTAACAAGAAACAAAGGGAAGACTTGCTGTCACAGAGAGAAAATCAAAACAGAGGCAAAAGAAAAACATTCAAGAGATATAGCAGCAAACAGGCTCTAAATTTTAAGCACTGCCTGAGATGCCAGCAGAACTGCTGGTGGTGGTGGGGTGGAAGACCAGTCGAGATTTGAGAAAGTTTTCTAAAGACCGTTAAAGATAATTTTAAAAGAAAACAGTGAGGATTCTATTCAGAGCATCTTCTGTTTTGACAAAAGAAGTGCAAAAGAATATAACAGACGCTGGGAGAAGAAAGGATAAAAAGTTTAAAAGCTTCAAAACATTCCTTAGTACCTACCTTTTACCTTTACTAGAGACAAATATAGTCGATTTTCGCTCAGTTACAAATCCAGAATAATATTTCCTTCAAATTACAAATTAAATTTTTACTATTTTTGTTTTTCTTCTTTTAGGAGTAATGAATTTCATAAAGTCAAAGTCATTCAGTAAATACTCACCGACTATTTGCTCCTTCTCCAGCCACAAACCGCTTCTGAGGATATTTGTCTTTAAGCTGTTTTAAAGTCATTTTGCTATGGGCTACTACCCAGACGTCACCCCCTTTTCCACCTTCTCCACCTAAACGAGGGTAGCCCATTCCACCACTTCCTCCCTTGGTGAAGAGTCTCACGTTATCAATGAAGTTTCCATACTTAGAAAAAGAGAAAGAGAGAAAGAGAGCACTTGTATACCATATTGCTAACCAATCTAGAACTCCTTTCTAGTTCTTTCTTGCCAGTAAAACTCCTCAAAAAAAAAAAATAAAGGCTTTCCACATGCCAAATTTATTGTCTTGTCTTAGTTTACACTTTCCTATTAGATTAATGCTTGTAAGACCCTGTTTTTCATTATTAATGGTTGCCCTTCCTTTCCTAAAGGTCTCTGACATTGGCCCACTTTTCAATCTAGACCTTCTCCTCTGGGTGATCTCAGTCTGTACCGGTAACCATCACCTTGGTGAAATATTCTCTATTCCAGTTAGTTGGACAACTCCACCAGATATAAGCATAATAGCATAATGCAACTGAGAACAAGATCTATGTTTAACTTTTATTTGAAACTCCTTAAATATATACCTTGCTTTTAAGTACTGAAAGGGTAACAGTCACCTTGATACATGTTACATAACAAAACAAAACTCTTCCCTAGGTAAATTCTGTTCCTCCAATGTTCTTTCAAATAATGAAACTATAGTCTAATGCAATTCAGGGCAAGGTCCATATTGAACTTTTATTTGAAACCCCTCAAATATATAACTTGTTCTTAGGTATTAAAATGATAACAGTCGTACATGTTACAAAAAAAAAAAAACTCTTCCCTATGTAAATTCAGTGCCTCCAATGTTCTCTCAAATAGTGAAACTAGTTTATCTAGTCATTAAGACTACACATGGGGATCTTTGACTATACCTGCTTCTCTTCCCGACGCCCCACTATCTTTCCTTTCTGGCACAACTGACTGCCCTAATATCTTGAACATTACCTTAGCTCCTCACTGGACTTTCAGTGTCTAGTCATTCCCTCTTCAACACATCCTTTGTCTCACTGCTTGAGCTATTTTTCTGAAAATGGATCCACTCTCTAAACATATTTCTCCTTTACTCAAAAACCATTCATGGGTTTTTGTTATGAAATAAAGTCTGAAATTCTCAGTGCTATATTCAAAGCTTAATCTACCCTTCCAGTTTTATTTCCATTCCCTCCTATATTCTTTCTTTGCTCTATATTACACAATATATTGTCACTTCACCATGGCGTTCATCTCATGCTTTTTCATCTTACAATGCCATTTGTTCTTTTCGATCGTTAACCCACCTGAAGGTCCTATTTCTGATGTCTTTCTTAATTCCTCTAATCAATACTTACCATTTATTTTGCTGGGCTCTCAGTAATTTGATTATATCTCATTTATCACACCTTTAGAAGTCATTTACTGCATTTAAGGTTTATTTGTTTTCCTCACTAAATCAAGAACTCCTTGCAGGTAAAGATCCTATGTCTTAACCCCCTAGGCTATCAAAATTCCTTAGAGAGTAATTTCTGAAGTTCATAATCTTCACATCTTTAGTTACTTAGGATAATTTTAAGTAAAAAACAAACAAACAAAAAACCAAAAAAAAAAAAAAAAACTTGGCAACTTTTTTCAAAATACATACATTCCACTGACCAGGAAGAGGGGTGAGGATAGATTAAGGAAGCACATTTATCAAAATCTCCTTTGGTGATTCTGATAAATCTCAGTCTAGATCTGAGAATGCAGTGGATGGTTGCACAGCAAACATCTGAAGCAGAGGTTTTCATCTGAGTGTGCAGATGTAATCATGAAACAGAGTGTTGTAAGTCTATAAGAAATATATAAAGATAAACCTAAGGACAAGCCAGAGTATTTTTCCCTGGGAGAGAAGAACTTATATTTTATATTTTGGTTCAGTAAGGCTAGATCAGAAATGCATCACAGCTAAGTGAAGAGGAAAATATCACTCGCAAACAACATTGCTGGAGGTGACTGTTATGGCAGTAAGGTTGCACAAGTAGTAACATATCCACCTAAAGATGCAGTAGTTTCTTTTTTTGGTTTAAGAATTAGGCTACATTCCCACCTACTACTCTTCACAAGTCTCTTTTCTTTCGCCCACCTGTTTTCTGGAATATAGAGGGTTGAATAAAGTAAAGCTTTACTAACCATAATATTACTAACCATGCCTCTTCTCTGGTAAAAAGAAAACTCCTGTTTTTAAACGTCCCTTCAATTTGTGACATTTTTTTACTATTTGAGATTTATCAGAGCCAGAGATTTAGTACCCAAACTTAAAAGCTCTAAAAAACAATACACTCAAAGGGGAATAAAAAGTATGAAACAAGTTAGGGATACTACTACCTAAAAGAAGGAAAACACATTATTTGAGTTCTCCCCTCCCCCCAAAGTCAAACCTATACGTACACCATGCTGCGTGTCTAAAGAGCAGACAGGTACCCTAGCTCTTCATTCCACGTGCACACGATTCCTCTGATAAATCTCGAACCCTGACCCTAGACAACCGTCCCAACCACGCCCGGTTGACACACCCTTCTCCTCCCTTACAGTCCCAGACCGACCCCTGGAGGGGCGCAAAGGAGAGAACCACGGTAGAAAAAGGCCCCCAGAAAGAAATAAGAGGAGGGAGGAAGACGAAGGCGAACCAGAGCCCTCAAGTGGTGCTAGAGGCACCAGGGCTCATACATCAGGTTGAGCAGCACAGCCACGGACCTTTCTGAACCACACGTAACTGCAGCGCACCATGACTACGAAAAGCGAGCACTCTCTCCCTCGGAAGTTGTACGGCCTGGAGGACCGCACGGCCTTTTTACGTCACGGCGGCCGCCGACGCTATTTTATCTCCGCAGGCTCCGGCGGGGACAGCCGCATGCGCAATAAGGTACATGCGCCGGAAACGTACGCATGCGCAGTGTATTGCCCCCATGCGGTGGTGACGGATTTGTGTGGAGAGGAGAGGTTTAAAACGCTGAGGAAGTGTACAGAGGCAGTGTCCCAGCGACAGGCAGGTGCGGAGCGGGTGCCTCAGGAGTAAATATTTTGAATAGGATAGCCCCGGAAACTGCTGCCTTAGAATTTTAATGCTACTTGAGGAAACTACACGGTACCTCAGTCTTTACTCTTGCGAAGGAAGGTGAGGGAAAAAACCAAGAAACACTCCCACGGACAATAAAACCTAACCGGTAAAAAAAACCCGGAAACTCAGCTGGCAAAGAAGAGCCATAAAAAGCTGTCAATTCATTTACCAGATGAATAATCTCTAGATAAACTTCCAGGAGGCAGTGGATTTAAAATTTGAGATTCAAAGTTCAGGATCTGAGAGCTGTAAGAATTTCGTTGATTCTGTGGTGGAAGGAAACCGTCAGTAATTTTTGGGGGGCGGGCAGATAAGGGTCTTTATCCACCTCCCAGCTGAAGCGCAAGTTTCCTTAAACTGGCAGGACCAGCAAAGACTGGACCTCAGTCCCCATCGCCCACCCCGACCCCAGCCCTCACTCGGTGACAAAGGTACACCGCCCTGCCAGCCTTATAGTCCTAAACTCAAAACCGAGCTAGACTCCTTCTGTGTCTACCTGTCACTTAAAACAGTGAGAGGAAATACAGGATGTAAAAACTATATCCCTCTCTGTCTTCCTTTCCTGCTATTGAACCTCCCTTTGTCCCACTGATCAATAAAACTATAGTTGTCATTTAACCTGTAATGATTAATTAATCAAGAGATTAGGTTATTATGTAAATCTTTAGTTTAATCTTGATAACACATGCTGCCATTTGGATTATGACCTTTATAAGGTCTCATCATGTCAGAATTATGTTGAGCCCAGTCTATTTAATTTCGAGGGTTTACTTCTTATTAGTGAACACAAGCCCAAACACTTCTTTCTCATAACATTTACATGGGAAAATGATAGCAGCAAATAAAATAAATGAGAAATTGATATAAAAAATCTGAAAATACTCAGGAACATTATGTACAATAAAACAAAGGAGAAAACGTATTTTCCTTGAACAAAAATCATCATAGCCTGAAATATTTATTACAGCTCTGGTTACCGGATAGTAAAAATAAATAAATAAATAAAAAGAAAGAAAATTGTCCTTCAAATGTGCAGCTAAAATGAACGTGAGGTGAATTGATGGTGAGTATTATCCAGAACTAATTTATCAGGCTTCACCAGTTTTCATATACAAAGAAAATAATATAACCCAAATCTCCTGATCACTGTGGTCCTTTGTATGATCTACAGAGGTGTTCTTTTCCCCCTTAAACATACAAATTTGACCATATCACTGAATTCAAGATCACCTTATGGTCTGGTCTCAGCGTAACTGCTGTATCCACGTTTCAGGTGGGGCCATTTTTAAAGGTGCTTTCTTGCAAGTTCCATCTTTATATCTTACTGCCACCTTGATCTTGCAAAAAAAATTTTTTAAGCTGGATACATTGCCATCTCCAACTATTTCGATGTCTACATCTTATCCTTTTTAATATTTCCTAACAGTTCCTTGGACTCAGTATATACTCTTTGATTATTTGTTAATTAGTTTATTTTTTAAGAAAGATAATAGATTGCTAATTCCCATGGCAAACAAAGAATAGAGTTTTGGGGCATAGAGTTATTTTACCCTTTAGCCTTATAATCAACAAAAGTAACATCAAATATTCTTTTAATTTCATACTTTTCAAAATATTGTTACTCTGAGAACCACTACAAATTAGGATCTTATAATATACAATAAAATCAAGTTCTCCAAAATTGTAGAGGTAAATGGACTGAACAAATCAGAGCTATATACCACCTAAGCTCTTTATCTGCCTAAATTAAAATGTAGCATGGTCAAAGTAAAGGTCTTAGATTATGTAATTATTGTCCTGAAATAAGACCTATGTAAAGAAAAAAGTTAATATGTTGCCTTCCTAAGGATTTTTGATTTCTTCGTTTTCTCATTCATATAACAATTACCAAGTTCCTAATTTTCCCACACACTCAGGTATGTACTAGAACACTGCCATGGTTACTGGAATAAATAAGCAAGAGTAATTAAGCCAAGTTATTGTGTTAGTGAAAGAAACAAATTTTAATATTTCTGAAATTTGAAGTAATAGAAAAAAACTTATTCTATTGAACATCATTTTTCTTTGTCCTTAGTACTCCCTGTTTTTAATTTGAAGAATATCATGGAAAGGTTATTTTCTTAGAAATATGTAGAAAGAAATACTAAGAATTAGTTGAATCATGTTTTTAAGACCCCCTCATTGTCAACCATTTGTACTGGAGGAAGAAAAATGCAGCGAATGGCTTCTACTATACTATGAGTCATTGATTGCTCTCCTTTTTATACTTTCTTTTAATCATCTGCAGGTATAAGAATGGCAGCAGAATTATCAGAAGGGCCTTTGATATTGATGCTTCCTGGTTATCCAAAACAAGAGTACTCATGCAGCAGGAAAGCTGGTAAGGTTTTCAGAATTCTCATTTATCTAAGCCATTTTCTTTGTTACTTATTACTGGTATTTTCTTATACTTTAACTACTTACTAAAAATATTGGAATTCTTCGGAGTTCCCTTCGTGGCTCAGTGGTTAACGAATCCAACTAAGAACCACGAGGTTGCGGGTTCGATCCCTGGTCTTGCTCAGTGGGTTAAGGATCTGGCGTTGCCGTGAGCTGTGGTGAAGGTTGCAGACGCGGTTCGGATCCCGGGTTCCTGTGGCTGTGGCGAAGGCCGGCGACTGCAGCTCCTGTTAGACCCCTAGCCTGGGAACCTCCATATGCCGCGGGTGCGGCTCTACATAAAGGCAAAAAGACAAAAAAAAAAAATTGGAATTCTTCAATAATTTGAATAGTAATTCAAAATAAGGAAATTAATGTTTATATTAGCATATTCCTGGATTATTTTGTCTTTATTACTACCATACCATAAATTAATCGGCTAGAATATTCTCTTCTAAAAAAAGGTCATTGTAAGAATATGCAAATTGTTGTCCTAGGCACGTATGTTAGACTCTCACTCCTTACATGGTATGCTACAGCTTTGGAATGAAACGGCTTTTGTACATGTTGCACCTATGATATAGCCTACTTGAACACATGGCAAAAACTTTGCTCTGAGATGGTGCAGAACGTGTAACTTATTGGAAGACATAGTTGTGTGAGCAGAAATGAAGTTTATTGAGAACTCATTTGTTCAAGAGTTTTATAGAACATAGAATATATACATACATATACACACATACACATATATGTAGTTTTTTGAACCTTTCTTAAAGGTCATAGACACTAAAAGAGATACAGTTTTAAAATTTTTAATCTGTAATAATTCTATTTGGGCTTTAAATTAATTCATTCCATCTAGCTCTTGCAACATGAAATCTCTCATTTGATTACAGCAGAGCTCCCAAATATTTTAGTGTTAATTTCTTAAATATATTTCCTTATCTTCCATTCACTGTTTAGTCCACTAGAACTTTACTTCTGCTTTAACTATTTCTGCAAATTGCACTCACTAGGTCTTTTTCTCAGACCGTATTTTATTTGACATGGAAATATCTATTAGAAAGGAAATTAGATGTGTTGTATATACCTCAGTATTGTTGCCCAAACTGAATGCTAACAAAGGAAAAAAATGAAGGTATCGAAAGGTTGGAATTCCGGTTGTGGCTCATTGGTAATGAACCTGACTAGTAACCGTGAGGATGGAGGTTCCATCCCTGACCTCCCTCAGGGAGTTAAGGATCTGGCATTGCCGTGAGCTGTGGTGTAGGTCGCAGATGCAGCTTGGATCCTGTGTTGCTGTGGCTGTGGTTTCGGCTGGTGGCTGTGGTGTAGGCTGGCAGCTGCAGCTCTGATTCGACCCCTAGCCTGGAAACTTCCATATGCCATGGGTGAGGCCCTAAAAAGCAAAATTAAAAAAAAGCAAAAGATAATATAATCCGTAGAACTTGTTATTCTATTTAAAACTTTTATATACTTCTTAGTAAGGAAGATTTTTTTTGCTAAAAAAAAGCAAAAGATAATATAATCCGTAGAACTTGTTATTCTATTTAAAACTTTTATATACTTCTTAGTAAGGAGCAATATGTACCGAAACATAGGCCAGGGGAAAACCCATAATGTTTTGCAGTTATACTAAGCATTGTACCACCTTTGACCTAACAGAATGCTAAGACAGTTTCTGATGATTCAGAAGGAGATGGCAGTAGTTGAACAAACTAGAAAATAAGTCTATGTCTAGAGAGAGCAAAAGAGTAAGTTGTATACTCTAGAGAGCATTATAGGATGGAGCTGGTATATGTGAATGATAAGTTTTACATCAAACAAGCCCTGAGCAGAAGACCTAATAAAACACCTTTTTTTTTGGCTTCCCATTATCTCTTTAATTTTTTTTTTTATTTGATGTTGGAAGCTTTGCGCCACCATTGAATTAGAGATCTTTTTTTTCCACTCGTGTTTAGGTAATAAACATTCCTAAAGATATTTTAAGTCCCAAAACACTGTATGGGTTCAGAAATTAAACAGTCCTTGTATGTAATTGAAACTGCGTTTAACTTAAAGTTATATCTTTCCCCCTCTCTCAGCTAGTGCTAATTTTAGGTGCCAGCTTGATAACCTTGGCTTCAGATCTTGCCATATTTGGATGGAGCATAAAAGGGAGGAAGAAAAATATAATAAAATAATTTTTACTTGAACTTATCTTTGGTGGGCTAGATTTTTTTTTTTTATTATAGTTGATTTACAATGTTCTGTCAATTTCTGCTGTATAGCAAAGTGACCCAACCCTACATCCATATACATTCCTTTTTTCACATTACCCTCCATCATGTTCCATCACAAGTGATCAGATATAGTTCTCTGTGCTATACAGCAGAATCTCATTGCTTATCCACTCCAAATGCAACAGTTTGCATCTACTAACCCCTAATTCCCAGTACCTCCCACGCACCCCTTGGGAACCACAAGTCAGTTCTCCATGTCCATGAGTTTCTTTTCTGTAGATAGGTTCATTTGTGCCATGTATTATATCCCATATATAATAATATCATGGAGTTCCCATTGTGGTGCAGCAGAAGTGAATCCGGCTAGTAACCATGAGGTTGCGGGTTTGATCCCTGGCCTCACGCAGTGGGTCAAGGCTCTGGTGTTGCTGTGAGCTGTGGTGTAGGTCACAGACATGGCTCAGTCCTACGTTCTGTGGCTGTGGCGTAAGCCAGCAGCTATAGCTCTGATTTGACCCCTAGCCTGGGAACCTCCATATGTTGCAGGCATGGCCCTAAAAAGCGGAAAAAAAAAGGTGATATCTTATAGTATTTGTCTTTCTCTTTCCAACTTACTTCACTTAGTGTGAGAGTCTCTAGTTCCATCCATGTTGCTGGCAAATGGCATTATTTTGTTCTTTATGATTGGGTAGTATTCCACTGTGTATATATACAACATCTTAATCCATTCATCTGTCATTGGACGTTTAGGTTGTTTCCATGTGTCAGCCATTGTGAATTGTGCTGCAATGAACATACGGGTGCCTATATCTTTTTCAGTGAAAGCTTTGGATACATGCCCTGGAGTGGGATTGCTAGATCATAGAACAGTACTATATTTAGTTTTCTGAGATACCTACATACTGTTTTCCATAGTGGTTGTACCAGTTTACATTCAGGTGGGCTAGATTTGAAGTCCTGGGATTGAGAAATATTAAGGACTGACTCTCTCATAGATGTTTTGTGGGTACTTAGAAGAGTTCCCATCACTGGGGCCTCTCACCTTTTGTTTCCTAATGGATAGATCTCTATTTAAGTGGTAGATTTAGACTCTCTCTGAACTTGCTATAGGATCTGGGGTCCACTAGACCCTGTCCTTTTGGATGGGGGTCCATGATCCCTTTCTGTAGCCCCGTTAGACTGAATCCAAGATGAGCTCTTCCTCATGTATTACCCACCGCCAGGCCATGAGAAACATTCATTTAGACTTTACCTGGACAAATTTGACAATTCTGTCCAGTCCCCAGACAGTAGAAACTCTCCCTCATTACCACCAAAGCAGTTGGTGAGCCAAGCTCTTGGCTTCTTGATTTCTGTGGACAAGAGCCAGACTACAGCCATTATGCCTGACCACTGTGGAGAAAAGACAGTAAGTTTTCGCAGCAGGCTTCTCAGAGATCCCTGCACATCCGCATGGTCATGAGGAAAGGGAGTAGGCACACCCTAATTTCTGTCTGTTGGGACGGAGGACCTGAAAGCCTCAGGGATTTTGTGAGTGTTTCCTTAGTCGGTTTTGGTCTCACATCCTACTTTTATATGAAGCATCTCCATCATCTTGTGTCAGCTGTAACTTGTCATTCAGTGTCCTAAGATATTCTCTCTTTGAAAAATATGAAATTGGGCCTGGAATTGAAATTGACTAAAACATGAACACGTTGTTTTATGTTCTTTCTTGCTTCTCTGCCTGATCCAAACTCTTTTCTTTTCTGTTATTAATTAATTAATAATTTAGTTATGGGAAGTTGGAGAAGGTGTTAATATGAATTTTTCTCTTTACAACTTTTCTATTATAGTAGCAGATATTTTGAGGGGATGATATTTCCTACCTCTTTTATTCTCTTTTCCCCTCATGATAGGTAAAGAACATAATAATAATACACAAGTAAACCTCTGGGGGTTGATCTTGGACTGTGAATGACGCTCTGTGTGTCATTCATTTCAAATTTGGACTTTTCTTTACCTACTGTGTAAATTGTCTCTCTTACAGGAATGATTGCATCTCTTCATTAAGGAAATCATCTCTTACGTGAAATATCATCTTAGAAAAAAATGTTAACATTATCAATCTTGACATTTAAGATTTCCATTTTTTTTTTTTCCTAGGGCCACGCCTGCAGCATATGGAAGTTCCCAGCCTACGGATCAAACCAGAACTGCAGCCACCAGCCTGTGCCACAGCCACAGCAACGCCAGATCCAAGCCACATCTTCAGCCTACACTACAGCACACGGCAATGCCAGATCCTTAACCCACTGAGCAAGGCCAGGGACTGAACCTGCATCCTCATGGATCCTAGTCGGATTCGTTTCCAATGAGCTACAATAGGAACTCCCCCATGTAAGATTTCTGACAGAAAATTATCTCATAGATGAAAGGCAGTTTCTTTCTTTTAATCAAAGGAAAATGGTGTCTTATTAGCTGATGAACACTGTTTGTGAAAAGATGAGCTCTATGATGTATAGCAATTACTTAAGTTCACAGAGAAGAAAAACTAGTAAATACATCAATTTTGTGTTACTTCCTCTTAAGATATTAAAGTATTGCAACAAGAAAGCAAAAATTACTTGTAAACATTACTGTGAGGGTAGATATAAAAGGCTGTAGTAAAATGGATAGGACGTAGAACTGATTAATCTTGACTCATTTTATTTATATAGGTACATAGGAATTACCACTGAGTCAAAGCTATGATCCATCCAGCCCTGCATTTCACTAGCAACAGTAGCTCAAATTTATAAAAACTGCTATGCTACTGCTAGTCACAATGTCTGAGAATTTCAGGTGGAATTGTCGAGCCGCTGGAACCAGAAAGTTGAATTTTTTGAGTTGTTTTATCCCATCACATCCTGTATTCTTAAATACATCCAACTTTACTTCATGTCTTTTTAAAGTAGGGCCATGATTGGGGTCAAGGTGAATCGCTTTCTTTTTCATGGTATGTTTGGTGAACATGACTGTGGTAGTTTTCAGTACTGTGTCACTTAAGCAGCAACTCTGGCTCCCAGAATTTCCTTTCATTTAGTAGTTTCGATTTAGAGCTGGCCAGTAGAGAAGTTTACTTGAGATTTAGAAGGGAGAGGCAGTAGTCATGCTTAGGAGATCACTGCAAGGCCCCAGGCATTGCTCAACACATGCTTGTATGTGTGCATGTGCCTGAATGTGCGTGTGAGGGGGATGGGGGTGGGGTGGGGCTCGGGGGAGTGTTCCTGATGATTTGGCTCACTTTTTTTCATATGGGACAACACCTAGGCCCACAACATCTCTTGTTCCCAAGAGATTTCCTCCTTCAGCTTTTCCAGCTTCTGGGCAAGTAACATGTGTAGCAGGGTGTTCAAAGGCATCAAGCTTTTCTGCAGGTGGCCTGCAACCTTGGGACTTGACATAATGAATGAGGAATTTAGGTTCCAGTTTGTCATTGTGGGAGAAAAATATACCCATGCTTTACCTGTCTGTACAACTCTTCTTCCTGACTCTCTGACTTGCTGACTTACGACCTCAGGCCCACTGCCAGATGCAGAAGCAGCAGCCTTCTACGGCTCCCTTTATGGTCCCTTGTTATTGGCCTTTCTCTAATCCTCCAACTATTCATATTCAGACCTTTATGTCTTCAGCTTCTCTCACAGCGGTGTAAATTCCAATACCTGTATTAATCCCTTACTCCATTCTGTTCATAATGTTCTGTTTCCTTGATTGAACTGTATCTGATATAAGGATTACAAGAGATATCTTAGTTGCACATCAATGAGAGAACTCAAAAATCCCAAGGTATAAGATGTCCCTTGGACATAGCAAAGAAGGAAAAGATATGTTTCGCCTGGTGGGAGAGGCCAGAAAGGCTACTGAATACCCTTCACCAAAGTGTGCCAAAGGATCTTAAATGTAGCAAGGAAGTTAAAAAGGAATCTGGAAGTCTTTTCAAGTCTACCCTGTATATGTACTGTATTCTCAATAAAGTAAAATTAAAAAGAAAGTCAACTCTCAAAATCTTTTCTTTATGTATATTTAAAATTCTTTAATAGCAATTTAGTCTCTCTTCTCTGCTTTTACATAATCATAAACAAAAAAGAAAGGGGAAAAAAAAAAGAAAATACAGAGGGTAAGATGTTAGGAGGTACCTAACTTAACTTTCTGGAGATAACCTGTCAAACTCTCTTAAAAATTTGATGAAACTTATGCATGCTCCCAACCCAAAGTCCATTTGAATATATAAAGAAAAAATTTCATTTTGTTTAAGGGCATTCAAGGATCCTGCAGAGCCCGTCCATGTAAGCATAGGGAGTTTATGGACCCCACTTCCCACCAGATCTATAATATTATCTTTCCCCAGTTATCTCCATCTTAGTTATTAGAATCATCATAACTGACTGATGAAGCCAAAAGCCTCAGAGGAAACCTTAATTACACTCTTCCTGGCTTCTTGTATCCAATCCATCAGGAATCCAGTTAGCCAAACCTAATTATTTGCCAGTTCCAATGACCTCTTACCATCTTCACTCTTATCTTTATTTTCTGTCTGGACTATAGTAAAAGCTTCTCAATTGATTTCCCTGCTTCTATCCTTGACCCTTTTGGTTCATGCTCCACAGAGTAACTTGTGGGATCCTTTGAAAAGATATATCAGATTATTTTCTCTTCTAGCTTAAAGTTCTCCAATATCTGCTCATTGCAATTAGAATAAAATCCAAAGTTTTAAGACCCCACATGACTTGGCCTCTTGACACACTAAACTTATGTTGAATTTAAGGCCTTTCTGCAAACTGTTCCCTCTGCTTGACGTGTTCTAACACAACCAGCTCTTCTTATCTACTTGACCAACTCTTTCATATCATTTTAGTCTCAGCTTAAGTGTCATCTCTTCAGAGGTGTCTTTCAGACCATTACATGTAATATATTAGCCACCTCTCAGTCACCTCTGCTTTACCATTTTCATAACACTTGTCACTATCTAAAAAATCCCTTTTATTTGTATATCTGTTTATTTGGTTTTTTTGTCTGTCTCCCACCTCTAGAGCCTTGTCTACTTGTTTCCCACTGGAACTCCAGAACCTATCTCAGCACCTGTCAAGCAGTGAGTGCTCATCAAATACTTATTGAATGAAGTGTGTAATGATTTTCTCTTATTAAAAATTATGATATTAGTTGATGTCATAAGTATACTCCTAGTTTTTATAACATATGATTATAGGAACATTTACTGTGAAGACTATATTATCTGCTTGAATTGCGTGTGAATCTGGATTGCTTGGATCACAGTGATTAGAAATAACAATAGTCAGATTTCCCTTCATGGCTCAGGGGATCCTGTGTTGCTGTGGCTGTGGCTGTGGCCAGCAGCCATAGCTTTGATTCGACCCCTAGTCTGGGAACTTCCATATGCTGCAGGTGCGACCCTAAAAAGTCAAAAAACAAAAACAAAAACAAACAAAACCCCAAGAAAACAAA
This sequence comes from Catagonus wagneri, assembly GCA_004024745.2. Taxonomy (NCBI): domain Eukaryota; kingdom Metazoa; phylum Chordata; class Mammalia; order Artiodactyla; family Tayassuidae; genus Catagonus; species Catagonus wagneri. The sequence continues at coordinate 1,091,407 of PVHT020000175.1, forward strand.
AAACAAAAAAAAAACCACCTTTCTCTATTATAAAAAGGACTAAACATCAAGTTGTCCTTTTCTCTTTGTATTCAGCTGAATTTAGAGGAATTGTATTCTACAGAACTGTTCCAGAAATCTTCTCTGTATCTATTTCAGAATTCACTGGTAGATGTAGATCTCAGTTACCCCTAACAAAATCCTCCACATTTAACAGGGAAACTCCAAGATAAAGCACATCATTCTTATTAGTGTAATAGATAAAATTATTAACTAATTGTATAAGGAAGTCATATTTATTTATTTTTGGTTTTCAGGGCTGCACCTATGGCATATGGAAGTTCCCAGGCTAGGGGTGGAATTGGAGCTGTAGCCTCCGGCCTTCGCCACAGCCACAGCAACGCGGGATCCTGGCCACGTCTTCGACCTACACCATAGCTCACGGCAATGCCAGATCCTTAACCCACTGACTGAAGCCTGGGATCAAACTGACATCCTCATGGGATACTAGTCGGGTTTGTTGCCACTGAGCCACCATGGGAACTCTCGTAATTACTAATTTATGGACATTTGTAGCTTCTCTCTTTACCTTGAACATCCTGTACTTAGGAGAAAGAATTCTTTCCTGCTGCCCTTGGGGCTATCATTTGGTCTCCAAAATTCAAATGTAAGTCTAAACAAATAAATAAAACAAATGAAACCAGAAAGGGATACATGGAGCTACATGATACTATGCTGCAGAAGAAGGAAAGAGAAAAGGTAGGGAGAAAACGCAACTGTTAGAGAAGTTTTGGTGAGCAGAGACCTCCCAATGAAGAAAAGTCAGAGTTTCTGGGAATAGCTATGATGTTGAAGAATAGTAAGAAGAATGACGATGGGCTAAGAAGATTTTAAAGATGTACTGTTAATTAAGAAAGCACTCTCCTTTCTCCCTTTGGCATTTCCTGTCAGAAGATCTACAATACTTGTAATTATTTTTTAGTCACTGACTGTGTATCTAGTCTGAGTCATGTGGAGTACCAGATGACCTAATTCAACCAGAATAAAGGTTGTCTTCATATTGTTAGTTTGCCTTTTGACTTTGCAGAATAGTTCTTTATACCTGTATATTTTTTTGTTGCTGCACCTTGTTCTTTAGTATTTTGCAACTTTCTTCATTCTCTCTGTGGTTCCTGCTCTACAGACTTCTCTTGCTCCTATACTGTGGAGCTACACAGATGTGTACAAAGGGAGCCACATACCTCAGGGTAGAGAGGGTTCATTTCCCAGAGTACTAGTTGGTGCATTCTATGTTCAGCTCTTACAGTTCTGAAGAGATTTAGCAGCAAAATAAGAGATTATTTTATTCTTATGCGATGTTTGTAGTTTCTTAGACATTTCCCCAGGCAATTCTGTTATTACTCATTAGTTCTTGCCTTTTTAATTAATATAATTATGTTTCAACTACCTTTTATAAACAGGCCCTTTACTGCCCTGAATTCCATCATGCCAGCAGATAATCCAGATCTCTAGGATTCATTAACTATGGGCATAAAGATTTACTTGTTTCCTATGGAACCTTGCATTGAGTTGGATTTTGCAGAAGAAAGGAAATTTCGTGACAGTGGTAAACATGGAGATGTAACACCAAGATCCCCCTTTAAGGAAGGATTTGTTTGCTCAAGCACTGGGTTTGATGTCAACAAGCAGCCTTTAGCAATAGGTTCCTCCAAGGATTGTCTCAGCTGTAAAACGCTGCAGCCTTCTGGGGTGGTCTTCCAATGACTAAAAGAGAATATAGAGCTAACCAGCTTGACACAATGTGGACAAATCCAGTGGACCTTTTCAGCTTCAGCACTCCAGGTGCAGTCTTCACTGGGAATGCACCACAACTAAGCTTCCGCTCAGTCTCACTTCCTTCCCCTCCCTTCTGTAGGTGTTGATCCCAGGTTCTTTTTCCCTAATAAATACCCTGCCTCCCAAATGCCTTCCTAGAGAAGCCAACCTTTGATAATTATCCTTAAAGCTCAAAAAATATTCTACTAGTTGGAAAGAGATGTAAAGCCTAAATTTTTCTTCAAAATCTAGAAATTTGTGCTAACTTTTGAGTACAACTAGAAGGTTAAAGGGTTACTAATGAAGATCTTTTCTTTCAAAACATCTGCTTATTTACTTTTACATTATTCTAAATATTTTTCTTACATGCAGAACTTTTCCTGTTAAAATTAAGCATTTTAATACTTTCACTGCTTAAAGATTTTATGGTGTAAGGGCATAATCAATTGCAAATTTCTCAGATAATATGGTTTTCTATTAGTAGTATTTTCAGCAGAGCCCATAGTAATTTAGAATTTCTAGTGATTTGGATGGAGCATTAAATGTACAACCTATGAGAAAAAGTATTGTTAAAATTTTAAAATGCTTTAATGTGAATGAAATCTTTGAGGCTTTTATTTTTAAATCACTCTTTTCCTCATTGCAAAGCAATATAGGCTCAAAGTATTACAAATAAAAGAAAAAATAAACACCCTAAATTCTGTCATCCACAGAAATAATTATTGTTTTATGTATATTAGTTTAGCTTTTGAAATAAACATTTATGTTAGAGTTTGGGTTTGCATACGTGTATATACTAATTGAAAACATTTTTAGATACTTACTAAAATATATCTGTTAGGAACTTTTATTTCTTAGCACTTCTGTAGCAAAGTCCTTTGAAAGTGATGAAAAGTTATTTATTTCATAATATTTTATAATGTAGAATTTTGATTAACACTGACTAGGTGTCACTCCAGTGAATTCAAACTAGTGATATTTATTACATTTAAGGAAGTGCTACCACAGCTCAACTCAACTCTCATGGTGGCAAGCCCCAATTTTAATAAATTCCTTATAAACAGAGACACGCCTCCTTTGACTTCAGTTTTCTTAACCTACAAAATGAAAGTTCTGAAGAAATTCTAGCATGAGTTGCTCTTGTCAGATGATCCTCCTACCTATAGCAAGTATAAACTCTAAGTGAGGCATTAAAAAATGACCAAAAATAAGCAGGTTCTGGAAGGCAGTTGACATTTGTAAGAAAGGAGGTACTCAGACTCCTGTTTTCACAAGGCTTAATGGCAGGTCTCAATCTACTCTCTGCAGGTTGGCTAAAATTCTGCTACAAAAAAACCAGCTTCTGTAGCTTGAAGGGTGAAAGGACCACATTTGGGCTAAGAACAATTGCTGGAAAGAAGGGGAAAATCCAAGGAAGGAAGGATCTAAAGAAGGGAATCCTCAGACTTTTTAAATAAATCTGCTGCTGCTACCTGAACCATACCTGAACAGGAGAAACGTTAATCAGCCAAGCCCAAAAGATAGAGCCCAATCAAGTCAATTGCATGCTAAACCAAAACAAACAAACATACCAAAAAATCCTAACTTTTCTGGAGAATATTGCAGACTCTAGAGTGTTTGGAAAATAGCCTTTACAATGTCAAGGCTACAACCTAAAATTAATTAACAAATCAAGAAACATGGACATGTGACTCATTTTTGAGGCAAAAGACAATCAACAGAGATCAACCCAGAGATGTCCCATATGTTGAAATTAGCAGACAAAAATTTAAAGAATATATATATTTACTATATATATATATTCGGAGACATAAAGGAAATTATGTGCATTGTGAATGAAATTCAGGAAACCCAGCAGAGACATAGAAACTATAAAAAAGAAAGCAAATGGAAATTCCAGAACTAAAAACCACACTATCTGAAATAAAAATTTACCAGATGAATTTAACAGCAGAATGCAGGTAGTGAAAAAGTTAGCAAAGCTGAAGATGAATTAACAGAAATTACCACAGAGAAAAAATATTGAAGTAAAAATAAGCCTCAGGGACCATATCAAAAGGTCTAAGATGTGTAGAATAACAGAAAGAGATGAGAGAAAGGAACAGTGGGCAGAAATAATATCTAAGGAAAACATGGCTGAATATTTTCCAAATTTGGTGAAAGATAGAAATTTTCACATTCAAGAAGCCTAACGAGCCTCAAATGAGATAAATACAAAGAAAACTACAGTGTTTATAATGAAGAATTTGGCTAGCCTTTGTCCCTGATTCGTGGGAGATAACCTCTAAATCTTTAGAATTTCTTAGAATGATAGGAATGTCTTTATTATTCATGGTCAGCCTCCCAGACCAGACCTGACTTTATGCTCATGAGATGACTCAAACTGGGGGCTAGCCACACCCGAAAGACCAACTGTGTAATTATGGGTTTGAGGCTTTGAGTTAAATGATATGAGTCCAGTCTCTGAAGAGGGCAGGATTGGCTGGAGATTGAGTTCAGTCCCATGGCAATAAGCCAAGCCTGTGTAATGAAACTCCAGTAAAAACCCTGGGCGCTGAGGTGAACCTCCCTGACTGGTAATTATACATTAGTGTGCCTGGAAGGTGAGGTGTTCAGAGGACACAAGTTTTGCATGCAGGACCCCCAGACCTCACTCTGTGGGTCTTTTGACTTGGCTAGTCCAGATTTGTATGCTTTATAATAAAACTGTAATTATAAATATAGTGCTTTCCTGAGTTTTGTGAGTCAGCCTGGTAAGTTATAGCACTTTGTGGAGTAGTGGGAACACCTGAATTTGTAGTCAGTTGCTCAGAAGCAGGGGGACCTGAGAATTCTGGAATTTTGTGTTTGGCTTCTGAAGTAAGGGGAGAATTGTGCCCCTAACCTGAGAAATTTGACCTAATTCTGAGTAGATTGCATCAGAATTGCATTGCACACACCTAGGCACATTATCATTTAATTTGAGAAGACTCAAGGTGTTTTTTTTTTTTTTTTTTTTTTTT
>PVHT020000175.1:1096302-1171529 GCA_004024745.2 Catagonus wagneri
CAAGGTGTTTTGAAAGCTACCAGAGTAAAATGACATGTAGCGCATGAAGGAATTATGATTTGAATTATTGTAGACCAGAACCCAAAAGGGTTAGGGGGGAAAGGCAAACAGGACCACATCAGCCCAGAATTCTATGTCTAGGGGGAAAGGCAAAGAGGACCACATCAGCCCAGAATTCTATATCTAGTGAAAATGATCTTCTAAGAATGAAGGTGCTATAACGTACATTTTCAGAAAAAGAAAACTAAATATGTTGACAGTGGGCATGTGCTACAAGAAATACTAAGGAAGTTATACAGGCTAAAGAGAAATAAAACAGATGAATATTCAGATCTTGGTATTGGGCTGAGGTGGAGACCATTGGAAATCATAACATTGTCTCATGGAGTTTTAATGTATGTAGATGTTATGCATTTGACCGCGTTAGCAAAAAAACAGGCAAGGGTGAGTAAATGGACTCATACCTTTCAAGATTTCTACATTTTACAAGAACTGATTAATTATTAACACTAAGTAGTCTGTGAAAAGTGAGGGATATATGTTGTGATCCTTAAAGCAACCGGTACAAAGTAATGCCAAACCGTTAGTATAAGGATCCCGGAATACATAGTGTTTATACATATGCTATATTTCAGCTAAACTAAAGATATACCTAAGTTAAAATTTTATTTCTTCTTCTTAAATGATGACAATGAAATATTTCTATTAATGATCCTTTTTGCCAGGGATAAGTATTGATTATCTTTTTTCAACTTCTCTTTGAACTCTCTTTTTCTCCTGACTCAGAGTCAGTATTTTGTTCATCTTTATCTCCTGAGTTCCTGAAAAAAATAATGCCTACTTTCCCTTCGATTAATCAGCAGTCAACTAGTGCTTGTTTTCCCTGCAGGGTACATATTTGTTTCAACTTAATTTCCTGCCCTCTTTCTGCCCAAGGTGACTGAATCACACTTTGATAAATACCCTATTATTAAGGTTTACTAGATGCAACTGCAATTGTAGATGTTTTAAATTAATGTCCTTCATTATAATGAGTCAGAAAGTCAATGAATTGAAAAATTATTCCTTTTGTGGGTATTCAGCTTTAGTTAATCAACATGTCCTTACTGTGTGTGGAATGCTCTTCTGAATTCTGTGGGGATGTGATTATGGCAGTATTTCCTGGAGAAACAAGCTGTATACAGAAGAAATGGGATAAACAGAAGTGTGACAGGACTTGAGCTAAGCGATTGGGAGGTATGAAGCACATGAATATGCCACTGGCCTGACTGATCCAGGAAGTCTTCACAAGCAACACTAGAGTTCTGAAAGATTCTGGTGTGCCTTGTGGAAAGCTGACAAAACTCCCTAAATGGAGAAACAATCAGGCGTATGAAATAGAAATCAGCTAAAAATATTTATTCAGTGCTAATTGTGTTACATGCCAGTCATTAGAAAACATGAAGTAAAGATAGTAGTATTATAAACTAGTGGGGACAATCACATGTTCTTATGGGGAAAAAAAAGACAACACATGTAGCAATAGATGCCAAATACAAAACAAATACAAATAGATACCAAATATTGTAGTGCAAATGAACACAACTGCAGAAATAAGGCTGAATTAAGTGGGAGGGACTTTGACGGGGCATCATGGCCTAACGTGACAGAGGAAAGAAGAGATATAACTCAGAGATGAGGTCAGGAGACAACAGGAATATGCTGAGAACAGGATGATCATGATAGGATAGTGATAATATATTGCTGTTGGCAAGAATTTTAACAAAAATGATGCATGACATGGAAAACATATTTGCCTCTTTAGGGTTTGTTTTGGATAAAATGATAGATTAATTAACTTGACTTTAAAAATAAGCAACTGTTAAATCTAGACTTCAGCAGGAATTTGTCATGGCGATTTTTAAATGTGTGCTTTTGAGTTTCACCACTGCCCCTTCTTTTTGCCAAATGAAAAATATTATTTTCAAGACCAATTCTTTATGTGTTTGACCTATAGCAGTCTTGTAATTTTTCAGCTATCTCCTCTGTCTTAGTCCACTCCATATAATATAACAAAATACCAGAGACTGGGTAGATTATAAACAATAAATTTATTTCTCACAATTTTGAAGGCTTGAAGTCCAAGATCAGGGTGCCAACATGGTTGGGTTTTAGAGAAGGCTTTCTTTGGGGTTGTAGACTGCTCACTTCTTGCTGTGTCCTCACCTGGTGAATGGGGCTGGGGATTTTGGGAACTTTACTTTTGTAAGGCACTAATCCCATTCAGGATGGTTCTACCCTCATGATGTAAAATTCCCCACATAGCCTGTCCCCCTAATACAATCATCTTTGGAGACTAGAATTTTGACATATGGAGTTCCCTTCACATGGAGTTCCCTTCCACACAGCGGAAACAAATCCAACTAGGAACCATGAGGTTGCGGGTTTGATCCCTGGCCTTGCTCAGTGGGTTAAGGATCTGGCCTTGTCGTGAGCTGTGGTATAGGTCACAGATGCGGCTTGGATCTGATGTTGCTGTGGCTGTGGTGTAGGCCAGCAGCTGTAGTTCTGATTTGACCCCTAGCTTGGGAACCTCCGTATGCCACTGGTGTGGCCCTAAAAAGCAAAAAAGAATTTCAACATGTAAATTTGGTGGGGAGAGCATAAGCATCCTCCCTTTGGTTCTGTGACATCATAACACCCTGGAGCTTGTACAGGCTCATTGTTTTATCTCTTCTTCTTTCATTGATTCCATTTACAGTTCATGGACCCCTAAATTTGGGCATAGTCCTCTATCTTTATCTCAACTTTCTTTAATTAATGTGTACTCTCATAGCAGCAGTAATTTTCTATCAAAACTGAGACTGGTCAACTTAGTTGTATTTCTAGCTAAATTGTACATATTCCATAAGATCCAGAATCAATTCCTTTTTTTTTTTTTTCCACACCCACATCATGTGGAAATTCTCAAGCCAGGGCTCAAACCTGAGCCCCAGTAGTGACCTGAGCCACAGCAGTGACATACTGGATCCTTAACTGCTAGACCACCAGGGAACTCCCCAGATCCATTCTAGTGCAACACATCCTGAATCAAATTTATCCTCCCCACTAATCTTCCTTTCCATCTTTCATATTTGTCACTGTCACCACCATAAGCAGGTATGCCAAAAACATTAGTTCTTATTTCTTTTTCTCTTTTGCTGTACCATTGGCATGTGGAAGTTTCCCTGCCAGGGATCAAACCAGTGCCACAGCAATGACCAGAGCCTCATCAGTGACAATGCCAGATCCTTAACCAGCTGTTCCACAAGGAAACTCCTGGTTCTCTTTTCTTTCCATCTCATATCAGTGTGACCAGTCGCCAAGTTTTGTATTTATGTATTTGAACTGTGACATCCTATTGCTATTCTAGAGTTTTATTATGCATTATTAGACAGTAGAAAGGGATATATCTAACATATCTGTTGGCAATCCCAATTATAAAAAGACTAGTAAATTCACCATCCATAGAAGCTCTTTATGCATTCTTCTACAGCTCATTCTTTTGTACACCCAAACCATTCTCCTGAATTTTGTGCTAATACTTCCTTACTATTCAAATTACTTTATCATGGACTTCCCCTGTGGCCTATAGCATAAAATTACTTTATCATATATATGTACTTATGGAAAACATATGGTTTCATTTTACTTGTCTTTGAAATTTATAAAAATGGTGTCTTTCATAAATTGCTTGTTTATCTATAATGCATATAGCTGTAGTCTATTCCTTTTCACTGTTGAATTACATTCCATTATGTGTATATACCACAGTTAATTTATCTATTCTCCTGTTATTATGATTGTTTTTGTATTGTCATTTGATTGTTTCCATTATTTTTGCCTTTAATGAACAATGCTACTATGAACATTCCATTCCAGTGTAATGTCTCTTGGTGCCTATGTACAGAGTTTCTTCAAGATCTTTCCTGGGAGTTAAAAGATTTATTACAGGTTATATTCTTGTTCAGACTCAAAAGATAGTCCCAGTTTGTGTTCTAGACCAATTGAACCAATTTACACTCCTTCTAGCACTATGTAAGAGTCTTTGTTCCTTCATGTGATGATTAATTATAAATATATATATGTCAACTTGACTGGGCCATAGGGTACCCAGATATTTGGTTAAATAGTATTTCTGATTATGTGTATAAGGGTGCTTTTGGATGAAATTAGCATTTGAATTGGCAGACTGAGCAAAAAAGATAGCTCTCCCCAATGTGGATGGCCATCAACCAATCTGTTGAAAGACTTAATAGACCAAAAAAATCAGAGGAATGAAGAATTTGCTCTCTCTGCCTGACTGCTGAGCTGGGAGGTTTTCTTCTCTTTACCTTGGACTGGGATTTATACCGTTGGCTCTCCTGGTTCTTCTGCCTTTGGACTGGAACTGCCCAACTAGAGTTCCTGGGTCATGGGCTTGCAGACAGCAGATCATGGGACTTCTCAGCCTCCAAAATCATGTGAACTAATTCCTTATACTAACTACATCTCTCCCTCTCTCTCTCTCTCTCTCTCTCTCTCTCTCTCTCTCTATTTAGCCCCTGTTTCTCTGGATAGATAACCTTGACCAATACCCTTCATATGCTCACCAACACTTGATATTGCTAAACTTTTTAATTTTTGACAGCCTTATGGGTGTGAATTCATATCTATCTCATTATGGTCTTTCACAATTTCTACTTCCTTGCTTGCAGTGAGGTTATGAATATACTTATGCAGTCATTCACTATTTCTGTTTCCTATTTATGAAATGTCTCTCTAAGCTTTTTGCCTAGCTGTCTGTTTTGGTATTTGTCTTTTTCTTGTTGAGTCCATGGAAAATTCTTTTCCTTTTTTTTCCCTTTTTTGGCCACCCCACAGTATATGGAGTTCCCTGTTGGGCGAGGGATCAGATTCGAGCTGCAGTTGCAACCTAAGCCACAGCTGTGGCAACACTGGATCCTTAACCCACTATGCTGGGCCAGGGATCAAACCTGTGTTCCAGTGCTCCCAAGATGCTGATCTTATTGCACCACAGAGGGAACTCCCCATGGAAGATTCATGTATCTTGGATCCTGAATCTAATCCAGTTGTGCTGTAAATGTGCTGTAAATATCTTCTTCCAGATTAGTTATCTTTTAATCTTTATTTATGGGTGTTTTGGGATTAACAGACTTAATTTTAATGTAGTCAAATGTATTAATTTTTCTCTTATGGTTAACACTAGCTTGCCAACCTCAAGGTCAGGGAGATATTCTGAATTTCTTCTTAAAGTTGTGATGCTTTGCTTTTCGCATTTAAATTCTTAATATATCTGGGATTAATTTTTGTGATTGTATGAAGTAGGAATCCACTTTCATTTTTTTTCTGTATGGAAAACCTATTGTCTTAACCTCGATTAGTGGAAAAGCCACTGTTTCCTTACAGATCTGCAATACTGGTTCGTCACATTTAAGTCTCTATAAATGTGTGGCTCTGTTTTTAGGCTCTCTCATCTGATCCATTGGTTAATTTCTATTTCTGAGCCAATAATATCCTGTTTAATTACCAGTGAGTCCCCTCTCCTTATTGTTTTTCTTTAGGAAAATCTTAGCTATTTTGGATCTTTGCTTCACTGTATAACCTTTAGAATACATTTTTGTTAACTTTGGTATTATTTGGGTTTTTTTAAAGCATTTTATAAAGCAACTTTATTAAAAAAATTTTTTTTGGCTGTGCCTGAGGCATGCAGAAGTTCTGGGACTAGGGACTAGACCCCAGCCACAGCAGTAACCTGAGCCACATCAGTGACAATGTCAAGTCCTTAACCACTAAGCTACCAGGGAACCCTATCCCTGGTATGATTTTGGTTGAAAATTTGTATATTATTTTGGGAAGATATCCTTATAGATCACATATTAACATTCTTTTTATTTAAATTTTCTATAATGTCTTTCAAGAAAAACTTCTCCATAAAGGATTTAATGCCCTTGTTGAATTTATTTCTGGATACTGTACATTTTTGCTGTTATTATAAACATCTTTTTTCTAACTTATATTGTTTGCTGCTCAGAGATGCAGTGAATATTTTAGATTGATCTTATATCCAGCCACCCTACAAAACCTTACAAAATTCTTGTCAACTTAAATAATTTGCCCGTGTATATAATATATTTTATTATCTTTAAAAACAAACACATATATAGCATTCTCACTATGTGTAGGCCCTGCTCCAGACACTTCACAAATATTTATCTCAACGTCCCTATGAAATAGGTTTATTTTTATCCCCGTTTTACAAATAAGGAAACCAAGTCACAAAGAGATTAACTTGTCCAAAGTCACAAATTTTCATTTGAACCAAAAGGCAGAATTTAAATCCAGGCAGTTGATCTCTAAGCTCCATGTTAAACCAGTAGCTTTTCTCACTCCCCACGCATGAGACTAAAAAGTTCTGATTTGTCCTTTCTTGTCTTTATTCCCCCCCCCCTTTTTTTTAACCTTTCTTTGCAGGTATTATTTTGAATGTGAACAAAGATAATCCTTGTCTTGTTCTTAATAAAAGATAGTAGTGCTTTACTGTAAAATGTAATGGTTTACTGTAAGATGCTTGCTGTAGGGTTTTGGTGGATAACATTTAACATTTAAATTCCCTTCTATTCTTAGTTTGCTAAGGGTTTTTTGTTGTTGTTTTGAATCTTGAGTGAGTGTTGAATTTTATCAAATGGTTTCTCCCTTTAATTTGTGTATGTGGTGAATCCACTAATTGATTTTCATATGTTGATCTTTGCTCCCTAGGATAATGGGAGCTTGATGCTGATGTGTATTTTCCTAAATCCTGTTGAATTTGGTTTGATAATATTCTGTTTAGGATATTTTATTTATAATCATTAGTGAGATGGGCTTGTGACTTTAATCTTTTTCATACTGTCCCCGTCCCTGGGTCTTGGAGCTGGGGAGGTGGGCAAGGTAAGGGCGGAGTCTTCAGAGCGGCCAACCAATCTCAAACCCCCTCACTTTCTCTAGAAAAGGAGTGTAATTCGGGATGCAGGGCTGACTTCTGAGCCCCCAGCGGCCGCAGCAGCTTCCTCATCGCTGACCCCGGAGAGCGCGGTACCTAGAGGCTTCCGCCGGGCCACTTCTGGGCGCCCGGTGAGCGCTCGCAGCAGGTCGCAGAGCACCGCTTCCTCCTGTCACCTGCCTCGGGGGTGGGTTTGGCTGGGCAGGGAACGGGGTAGCCCACTGGGAGACCTCTTGTACCTTCCAAGCAAGAGCCGCTTTCATCCCTCGAGCGAGCGCAGCAGACGCACGACTTGGCACCGGGAAGCGAGCCTCCGCCCTCGGAGAGGTATCACTCCTCGCGGGCTCCCTGCCTGCGTCCCCATGACCCGACCGGGAGGAGAGCACTGGTCGGGAGGGTAACCCGAAATTCTTGGGGAAGAAAATTCTCTGGTCCCAGACAGTCCCTTTGTACTAGAAACTGGCCACTGTCAGCTCTGCTTGGGGAATCTGCACATTTTCGACAGTGTAAAGCAACCTTAATAACTAAAGTTTACGTTTGTCTTGTTCTATTTGTATTTTTAACCTAACTTTTTTTTTGGGGGGGTGGATGGAGGACGGCGGTATATGGGGAAGAAAGAGGTTGGCGGTCTCCTGGATCTGACCTTGCCACTCCACTCCTACAGCCTGTCTATTAGGGTTGGATCAGGGACATTTCCACTGCCAGCCTAGAATGGTAGCAATGGTAGCTGTGTGAAAATTCAGAGTCAGTTTAGATCTTGACTTGCCTGTATGCTTCAGACCAGTTTACTGAGCAATCAGTTGTCCGGGAAATTTGAGAAAAAAAACACGAGAAAATACCAAGATTTTGCTGAATATCATTGGTGTTGCACCATGTCACATTAGATTTTATCACCTTTATTGTCTTCGTGCTTCTTTGTGTATGAATGTAATCTCTAATCTGAACAACCAGAGAAAAGCTGCGGTTCCACCAGACATCAGTGCATAAAAAATATTTTTTTCAACGAATGTCCAGAGTTTATCAGTAGCTTTGATACCTAAAATAGTGCTTGAGCATCCAACACTTAATAGATTGGAAAGTATGAATTTACACACACACACACCTTTTCTTATGGTTACACATAAAATGGGCTGCATTTTGATCCTCTTGGTTGGAATGTGGTAAGAGTCTTGACTAGGGAGACAGGAGACCTGAGAACTTGCTGAACCATATCACTGAGAATTATTCTAATCTGTAAAGGGAGAGGGTTGGAGCACATGCTTTTTAATGTTTCTTGCAGCTCCAAAAGTCTATGATGAAATGAATCTATCACAAATTCATAAACAGGTCTTGGATTTCAGTGGCTTCTAAAGATTGTGTATCAGAATCTTGGTAAAGCTATTATGGTAATATCCTTTTAAAGGAAGGTCTGAGTCAGTAACTTAGAGGAAAACCAACAAACACATAATAAGCAAATCTGGCTTAATCAAAACCAAATACATAAGTATTTATAATTTTTAAATTAAAGAGATCATCAAGTAATCAAATAATTTTCTTTTTAAGTTAAAAACATAGCCTCTCCTTTTTTTTTTTCTATATAGAATATGGATTTTGCCACAAGAAGATGGTTCTACCTGCCACTGGGCTGCATGATGCTGATAAATCTCATTAATGCTGATTTTGAATTTCAAAAGGGGGTACTTGCTAGCAGCAGCCCCGGGATCATGGAGGACATTATCTCCAGTGCTGGAACACTTGTTCTTTGACATTGATAGATCTCAAGGAACTCAAGATAGAGCACAGTGTAGATGCTTTCTGGAATTTCATGTTGTTCCTGCAAAAATCCCAGCGGCCTAGACATTATAATGTCTTCTTAAGCATAGCTCAAGATTTCTGGGACATGTATGTAGACTGCTTGCTTTCAAAATCTCACGGAATGGGCAGAAGACAGGTGATGCCCCCCGATTTTCCACAGAAGATAACAGGAGGTAATTTAAATGTGTACTTAAAAGAGCAGTTTATTTTCTTTAAGTTGATATCTAATCTTTCTGATCTTTCAAGTTTATCTAATAAGCTAGCAAATTTGAGAAATTTTTTCCTAAGGTGATGAGCTTCTAATTTCATTTTTACTGATTTTATATTATCATATATATATTTTTATACTATATATTATATATGTATATTGTACATATATATATATATATTTTTTTTTTTTTTTTGCTTTTTAGGGCCATAGCCATGGCATATGGATGTTCTCAGGCTAGGGGTCGAATTGGAGCTACACCACAGCCAAAGCAATGCAGGATCTGAGCCGCGTCTGCAACCTACACCACAGCTCACGGCAACGCCAGATCTGTAACCCACTAAGTGAGGCCAGGGATCGAACCAGCAACCTGTGGTTCCTAGTAGGATTTGTTTCCACAGCGCCAGGACAGGAACTCCTATTTTATGTTATTTTTTACATTTATAATGTATTTTGGTAGATTGTTAAATTGTCATCTTATTTTTCCCCATGAATAATGTATAAGAAAGCCATTTAGTCCTGTAATTATTCATATTACATTTATTGAATAAATTTTTAAACATCAGCATGTGTTTAGGGTTTTGAAATTGAAGGAAGGAATCTTAAGAGTCATATTAGAATAAATGTTAACAATTTTTCTTTTAATCTTACAGGACTGGGTTTTACAAAACCTGAGTTTTACATTTAAGAGAACACAGAAAATACCTCAAGCAATATGACACCAACCTGAAAATTTAACTGTCAGTATTTATGAGCTCAAATATTTCCTGTAATATTTTCAAAATTGTTATTTCTGATTCTTTAATATTGATGAAGGTTGCATTTTCTTTGATGTGTAATTGTTCTATGGCTATTGAATTATCATTTCTATCTTTCTGGGTAATTTGTCAATAATTTTTTATTTAGCAGTCATCTTTGTAAAACTTTTTTTTTTTTTTTTTTACTATTTTAGGGTGTACTTGCAGCATATGGGGTTGAATCAGAGCTACAGCTGCTGGCCACAGCCACAGCAGCTGGGGATCTGAGCCACATCTGTGACCTACACCACAGCTCACAGCAACACCAGATCCTTAACCCAATGAGTGAGGCCAGGGATGGAACCTGTATTCTCATGGATACTAGTCAGGTTTGTAACCCGCTGAGCCACAAAGGGAACTTCCAAGCATCTTTATTAAAAAAAAAAAAAACACTTAAAATGCAAATATAATATATTTTTTTAATATAACAATTAGCAGAGTAAAATTGTAACCAATTTTATAAGGTATCTTATACATAGTATTTACTTTAAAACTGTGCCAAAACTAATGCCAATATCATCAAGTAATATTCAGTCTTGATGTAGTTAGTGCACTGTGTGGCTTCTAATATGTGTATATCATCACTATCCTATCTTACATATTGTTTTTCTATGCATTAAGGACCAAAATTTTGTTTTATGTTCTCATTTTTATTGTCCTCATTTTAAAAAAGGGAATAATAAACAAAGGCACTAAGAAACCTCATTTTAGTAAAGTACAGTTTGGTAGAATTTTTGTCTTTAAGTGTTATCTCAATTGTTTTCTGTATTTCCTATTTATACCACACATCTTATTCCAAAGAGGATATATGAAGCTTAAAGAAATATACCAAATGATAGAATAATATGAAGTAGATGATGAAATTGGGGTGACGAGAAATAAAGACAGGAAACATAATATGCAGTTAAAGATTGGATTAATACTTTTAAAGTATTAAAAATTCTATACTTTTGATAGAGGGTAGCTATAATTCTGGTCTGAGTTTCCTTTTCCTTTCCCTTTTTTTTTTTTTTTTTGTCTTCTTGCGTTTATGTAGAGCCGCACCCGCGGCATATGGAGGTTCCCAGGCTAGGGGTCTAACAGGAACTGTAGCTGCCGGCCTGCGCCAGAGCCACAGCAACGCGGGATCCAAGCCGGGTCTGCAACCTACACCACAGCTCATGGAACGCTGGATCCTTAACCCACTGAGCAAGGCCAGGGATCGAACCCACAACCTCATGGTTCCTAGTTGAATTTGTTTCCACTGAGCCACGGCAGTGGTCTGAGTTTTCTATTTCCTAAAGTGAAGAGGGCCTCGTAAGCAGTTTCGAGAAAGGTAATGCTGATAAGTAAAACCGAAAGACATGTTTGGGAGAAGCCTAGCTTTTCCTAGGACTAAGAACCAATAGAAACCTGCCCCATAGTTTTCAGGATGGCTACCATGGTGAACAGCATCATGTTTTCAAGTATCAACAATGACAGATGTCTTCAGTGCCAGCTGATACTAGCACACCCAAACTCAATTAAATATAAATTTAAAAGCAGCAAAAATAATGTGGAACAAACATGCAATTGTTGATGGTTTGACTTTATCCTAGAGTAAATTTTCAGTTAAAGGAGGGTCCTGATATTCTTTGAGGTGTGGACCACTTTGAAATGCTAATGCTATAGATGCTTTACTAGTGGTTTTATATATACACACTCATCATTTTGTGTATAATTTCAGGGATCCCCTGAGTCCTAGATCAAGAAACTCCACACATTAAAGAATGAATGGACTGTGTAGCTTTCACGTATTCTTTTACAGATAGCATTTCATATAACTGAGTTTTGTCAAATAATTGGTTGCAGATAATGTAAGGTTAAAAGTCTAACAAATTCCTAGATTGAGACTATTTTATCTTGCCAATTATAGATAGATTACTACATTCAGAAAATCAGTTATTTGGAGGGTAGAGCTTATTTTCTCTTAGGAAAATGACCACATACCCAAGAAGCTGATTAATTCATTTCTTGCTGTAGAGGTACAGGGCCTTGATTTTCCTTAGAAAACAGCTCTCTTGCAGCTTAAAAAGTTAAATCCCAGGAGTTCTCTTCCTGGCTCAGCGGAAACAAATCTGACTGGTATCAATGAGGACGGAGGTTCGTTTTCTGGCCTCAGTGGGTTAAGGACCTGGCATTGCCGTGAGCTGTGGTGTAGGCTGCAGGCACGGGTGAGATCTGGCGTGGCTGTGGCTGTGGGGTTGGCCAGTGGCTCCACTTCTGATTCGACCTCTAGCCTATGAACTCCCATATATTGTGGGTGCGGCCCTAAAAAGACAAAAAAAAAAAGGTTAAATCACATAAAGTAATGAATGCGATATAATTTTAGCCTAAAAAGTCATTCAACCACTTGTCATCATTTTTGTCATAAAAATTTTATTGCAGCAATGATGAACCTTTTAATGTTAATAAAATTAATTGCTAGCCTTCCAAAAATGATGATTGAAAATGGTTTTCTAGCTCTACTAGTTGAATCCACATGCTATCTTGGATTATTAAACATATTAAAAATAAGAACATTTGCCAAAATGAGCATTCTGGTTTTTAGAGCAGTTCATCTTAAACCTTTTTGATGGTATGTATAATGTTCTCTTAAATACCCCAAGTTTTCAGCACAAATCATATAATTTGTATATAGAACATTTTATTTTTTTCATCATTCACTCATTCATTCAACAAAAATTCATTGAGCTTGGAGGTACACTGCTGAGCAATCCAAACAGAATCCTGACTCCCAGAACTATCGTTGCTGTGGGACACAGGTACAGCAGGAAATAATGTCACTAATTCAAAAGCAGTTTTATGATGTCAAAATACACTTTTTTTTTAAAGAGAGAACTGGTAGCCAAAATAAGGTTGAGTGGGGAACAGTGTGTATTTCTCTCATGCCTTATCAAAATCATCAGACCATATCAGACAGGAGGTCATCCAAAAAACAAAAATTAACACCAATTCTTGCAATGATTTTATGGTAAACACTCAACCAGTTTCACAGGTTTGAGTTTATACTGAACTTGTATAGCTATTTCCTAGAGTGAAAGCAGAGGAGGGGAAAAAGAAGCAAAATGTCTAATACTGCCCCCAAAATATTTCTTCGTGAGGTGATACAATAGATAATAACTGAGTATCTATGGCTAAAGTTCCTGTTTTCTTCCTATAGAATTTTTTTAACTTTAAATAAACTTTTTATTTTAGAATAATTATAGGTTTGCAGAAAAGTTGCAGAGAGCTCTTGTATGCACCTCACCCATTTTTTCATATTAACATCTTACATTACTCTGTATATTTGTCATAACTAATGAACCAATACTGATACATTTTTAATTAAACTTCATACTTGATTTGCATTTAACTAGTTTCCCCCCTAATGTCCTTTTTCTGTTCCAGGATCTCATTCAGGACACCATTTACACTGAGTTGTCATGTCTCCTTCAGCTCTAAGAAGATGTTTTTGATGACCTTGACAGTTTTGGATACTGATCAGGTGTATTATGGAATTTCCTCCATTTGGGTTTGCTTGATGGGTTTCTCATGGTTAGACTGGGGCTAGAGGTTTTTGGGGATGAACACCACAGAAGTAAAGCACTGTTCTCAACCTTTCATATCAAGGGTACATGCTGTCAGCACGACATACCCCACAGATGATGTTTAACCTTGGCTAAGGTGGCGTTTGCCTCATTTCTGGGTTGTAAAGATACTTTCCCTCTCCTTCCTTCCTTCCCTTCCTCCCTCCCTCCCTCCCTCCCTTCCTCCCTTCCTTCCTTCCTCACTTCCTTACTTTCCCTCCCTCCCTTCCTTCCTTCCTTCCTCTTTCTCACTTTCTTGCTTGCTTTTCCTCCCTTCCTTCCTTCCTTCCTTCCTTCCTTCCTTCCTTCCTTCCTTCCTTCCTTCCTGTCCATCTGTCTGTCTATGACAAATCTGTTTTATTCAACTATCCCTTCTCTTTCTATGTTGTATTCTTTGGAAGTGAGGCACCTTTTAGGGAATGGGGAGTTATGTTCCACCTCCTTGAGAACGAAATATCTACATAAAGTGGAGTTCCTGTTGTGGCTCAGTGGTTAACGAATCTGACTAGGAACCATGAGGTTTCGGGTTCAATCTCTGGCATTGCTAAGTGGGTTAAGGATCCGGTGTTGCCGTGAGCTGTGGTGTAGGCTGCAGACGCGGCTCGGATCCCGTGTTGCTGTGGCTGTGGCATAGGCTGGCGGCTACAGCTCCTGTTAGACCCCTATCCTGGGAACCTCCATATGCTGCGAGTGTGGCCCTAGAAAAGGCAAAAAAAAAAAGACAAAAAAAATCTACATAAAGTAAACTAAATCCAAGCAATTATGAAACATGGTTGCCAGTGAAACTAATGTAAGCTTAGGCTGTATTGGCAGAGCTGTGTAAAAATGAGAGGGACTAGTTTCATTCTACTCTCTGTGTTTCCTGATACAGCTGGGAATTTTAGTTCAGTTCTCTTGGTCTCAGTATAGCACTTTTAGAAGGGGCTGGCCAGATTCGTCGTCTGGAATGATTAAAGAAACTGGATATTTGACTTTGAAAGACTCAGGGTGAACATCATGGTTTTCCCCTTTGACGTGAAACGTACCCTGTGTTCCAGAAGACACATTGAGGACCATATGAACAGAAGTTGTTCACCTAATTATTCACTGGTTTTCATCCATTATGAGCAAGCCTTGGCTAACAGGGTCTAAAATCATGGGATGAGTTTCCTCGTGTGGTAAGATTCTCATTACTGAAGAGTATTGAAGCCACCTTCATCTGTGCTCACTAAATTCTATTTTTATTCTTTTGACTTTCTTTTCATCTAATTTATTAGCAAACATTTGAGAGGTGAAATTTTGTCTTGGTTGACCCATGGAAAGAAATATACTGTCAGCCAGGCTAGGTGGGCGAGGAACCCATCCCCTAGGACTCAGGAGTAGTATGGGAGCATTCAGTGTGAGAAGAGACCGAGACTTGTTAGGGGTAGTGACACTGACAGAGGGACTGATTTACTGGCTCACTGCAGGTGGCTGGAATTGTAATTTGTGAACTTGGATGTTGTCTACCAAGTGTAAGTGTCTGGGTGAAGCAACCTTACTACCCTCCATCCACATTCATTTTTTTCCGTGTTAAATGACTGTTAGGTAATAACCTCCTCTCTTCTGCTGTTCCTCTTCCTGAAGGGTCAGGTCTATGATGGCAGGGAGGAGTTCTACAGAAATCATACTGTTTTGATTGTAGTCAGTCCTAATCGATCTGGAGATACCAAGTTTTACCACAGTATACTCAGCCAAATAACATCAATTCTATTTCTACCCACTGATTATATTAATGTAATAGTATTTATACCTCATCTTTTTAGAGAAGTAAGTACATTGAAACTCCTTTAACATGTCCATGTTTAACATTCCCTGGGTAGTATTTTGTTGGCCAAACCTTCCCTTTGAGCTCAAGACTTTGCTGCATTTGTAGAAGTTGAGGGAAAGGCTTACAAGGAGCTGTGGCCACCATCACACTTATTCATTAACTTATTTACTGAGGTGTTGGTTACAATAATAAATGAGGTATGGTTTCCAACTTATCTCTAGGGAGCTTAGAGTCTGAGGAAGGAACTCATAGTCTATAAAATGGGGTAAACATTCGTTGCTCTTTGCCATGGACACTTCATCTTGATTCTGTATCTGAGATAATACCTGAAGTGTACCTTGTGCTTTTTTTATGGGCATCTCATTATTGCATGGTCCTACCCACATCCATTCTTGTGTCTCAGTAAATCCCCTTTACATAGAACCTTTGTGCTTTGGGCTTCCTGTGAAGAAGAGGAACAAATTATGCCTCCTACTATCTTCTTGGGGGTGGTGGTAATAGAGAAAGGGATTCAAAAGAGGACAAATCTCACTGATAAACTGATGCATACATATTAACTGCTCCTGTGAGTCACAAGGAAAATGGGCAGCTGGGCCAGGATGAGAGGCCACTGGCAACTCATTCTGATTAGAACAATAACAGCTACAATGTCCCCTCTCATTGAAGATGCCACTGTCCTCACAGAGGGTATAATGAAAATTTCCTGGAGGAATGTGAGTAGAGGGAGGAGAAGTGAGGGGAGGAGGGAGGAGAAAGTAGGGGAAGGTGGGCCCAGTGGGGTGATGTAGCCCTCATTTATCTGATAATGAAAGTGGATTCTATTCATGTCTTCCCAACTCCACATTCAGTAGTACTATGTTGGTAGTTTGAAATTGGTCACAGTGGGAGTATTTACACCATGCAAATTGGTAAACTCTCCAAATAGGGCTTTTCCTCCTTGAAGATCTGGTTTTTATACACTTAACCAGTACACTGCTGCATGCATCCTACAGGCCTAGAGTCTAGACTCAAATTCCAATATATTTTCCTTTCTGAGAAAACAAGTTCTTGTCTCTCCCAGCCCTGGACATAAACTGAACTTTGCAGCATCCTGAGTGGAGAAGGGAGTTGATGGGAATGCAAACAGGTGTGGAAACCTCATAACAGCATAAAGTGACACAGATACTTTGCTCTACATCCAGCACTAAGGCAAGATATTTCTACCACCAAAAGTTTTCCCTTGCTTCCCCTTTCCCGTTAAAGAAGTTGTATTAGAATTTGTTCATATATTAAGTGTTAAACTGCCTGTATTTTTTTATTTTTATTGTGTAGCACATGACTAACATTTGCCTTTTTTTTTGGCCACACCTGTGGCATGTAGAAGTTCCCAGGCCAAGGATCAAACCCACACCAAAGTAGCAACACGAGCTGCTGTGGTGACAATGCCAGACCCTTAACCCTATATACCACAAGAGAACTCCATATTTGCTTTTTATAGGAGAGATAACTTATTTTACTTTGACCAACATATTTTTTGCTGCCCAGTATTTATATATACTTATAATAATATATTTATAACATCCTGATTCCCCACTCCATCCACATGCTTTGAAGGGACTGGCCTGCTTCTGGCTCTGAGAGCAAGCAGTCCTCAGATCTGGCCAAAGTCCTGATGAATGGTTCAGGAGTGGGCATGTGGCCCATCAGGGGCCCCAAGATATGGAGACAGTTGAGACTGTTGAGAGATAGGCATGTGCACTTTTCTATTGGATATCAACCTAGAAGAATATAATTTGGGAGCTGCTAGGGAAGGAGAAGATCCTTCTCTGAGTTTCAGCCCCTGGATTCAGTCATGCCTGTAGTTTTAATTAGTCCTACATTCGATAGCCATAGGCCCTGTAAAAGTTTTAGTTTTAGTTTTGGCTTAAACCAGTTGCAGTAGGTTCACATTAACCAAAAGAGTCTCAACTGATACAGTATGTTTTACAATTTTCAGTTGAGAGAATTAGTAACCTTCAGGAAGAAATTGATGACAAGTCTTCTCACAGTATATGTTGATATTTTCAATAAAAGTAAATATGTGCTTACTTTTAATAGTATTTCACTAAAATATCTATTCTAAAATATTTGCTTTACATTTATATAAAGATATATTTAAAAATGATAAACAGAATTTATTTCAAAAAGTCTCGAGTATTTTATGTGGGAACATTCTTCTTTGACTCATCCACAGTTTTCACTGCTTTCATTCTCTGTAGGGCTCCTCCTCGAACAGGCAGTTTTTTAAGAGCAATATCTGTATCAGCCAGAGGTCCTCCCACTAATCGGGCAGGAGTGCTTTCCACCGTTACTGCCCCACCAGAGGGTACCTAAAAAAACAAAAGTACATATTTAAGAGTCCACTAACAACATTTTTCTTTTTTTTAAATAATGAATTTTATTATATTTATAGGTGTACAACAATGATCACAACCAAATTTTTATAGCATTTCCATCCCAAACCCTCAATGCATCCCCCCAACCCCAACAACATTTTTCAATAAGAGAAAAAACCATTCATCCTTCAGCTAACTTTGGAAAAGAAGCAAAATGTACGTAGTAACTAGGAGGCAGTGTGGAATAATGGAAAGACACGGGCTTTGGAGGCTTTGTAATCAGGGCCAAATTTTGTCCGGAAGGGGACACCAGAAACACTGGGATGGGGCACAGATCTATTTGCCAGGCAAAGGATGCACTGCACGCTTTCTGCCAAAGAGATAGGGAGATATATTTCGACTAGTATTTATAGCAGTTTCTTGGGAATTTTGGAGGGCTGGGTCTGGTCTGAACCAGAACTGGGCAAGGGTAGAAATAAATATGCCTTAACTATTTGAAATTTTATGGACAAAAAGAAAAAATGTGAGACAAAGCTCCATGGAAAGAACACTGTTTAGGGACTAAATTCAATATATGCTAAGAAAAGTTATAAAGAAAAAAAATCTTACTGTTGTGTTAAGGCCTTTGATATATGTCCGGTGAAATATGGCATTTGGTGGACACTCTCTGTATCTAGAGGATTCTATAGCTTTCTCTTGAAGTCTTTTTGCTTTCTGAAGATTTTTTAGTTGGAAAGAAAATAAAATTAATTAGTATTAAAACTTTAAGTATTATATTTACAATGAAGTATATAAAATACATTTAATTGTGTCTGGCTTATCCTAGAACCTGCATTTACTCACTTAGGCTAAGGAAAAAGTTATTAGCAAGTTATATCTTTTGTATATTGCAGAAAACACCTGAAAATGTTACTGAGATTTCCAGAGGTACTGGTTATATATGACCAAGGGACGAAGCAAGTCCTAAGAAAATCAGGTTCAATTTTTCACACATAATTAAGTTACTAAATTTACAATAGTTGATACATGTTTTCGAATTATTTTGCATAAATTAAATACTAATTCAACATACTTAAGTGTTTCAGAATAATGTAAACTACATAATTTGCTGCAATTATATTCAAGCTCAATAGTTGAGGAATTAGAACAGGTGGTGAGAAGGGGGAGACACAGCACAATACCTTAATTTTGGTTTTGCTATCTTAATATGGTTCCACTATTTTTGTGGAATAATATTAACATTTAACAATTTCATATCTAAAGGAAGAATTGTAACATTACATAAAAGTGTATCCCAAATATTAATGAAAAAATTGGGGAAAAAAGTAATGAGATTTTGGAAATCTATGGTGCTTCTTACATATTTCAAGTGAATGATTAGCATTAGAAACTTTTTAGATCAACTTCTGGATTATTGCTGAAGAGGGTTATCACATTTTTCCAAAGGAGTGTTTATCCCAAATTCCCAAGTCAGCTTTATTTATTTGTTTATTTTGGCCATACCTGCAGCATGCAGAAGTTCCAGGGCCAGGGATCCAACCCATGTCACAGCAGCAACCCAAGAGGCTGCAGTGACAAGGACAGATCCTTAATTGGATACCCGCTGGCGACAAGGGAACTCCCATGTAAACTTTAATATAATGTTTCTTTTGGTAGTCACAGAAGGGAAACATCCATGAGAGAGAGGGTAATATGGACAGTTGTTTTTTGTGTACTTCACTTTGTTTCCTACAGAAAAGACTGCTTGAATAAGAAGGCTAAGAATGGAAAGTAGGAGCACATTTCTTCTGCTCATTCCTGGCTAATTCTCATCTCTCTTATGCACACCAGGAACACCATCCTTGCTTTCCGCTGCTAGACCAAATGAAATTCACAGTGGTTTCTGTAACTGTGAAAATGCGTAGTTTCAGTTATCATCCTAAATTCCAAATGAGGACCAGTAGTTTTGGTATTCCACAGAAAGATGAACAGAAAAAAGTGAATGAATATTTATCCCTAGAAAATTCTGTCAGAGTTAGCTATTTGTTGTGAATATCATAATATTTAAAAATCCTACCTTTAAAGTTTTAGCATTTGATGTTCTAGCCAAGAAGTTTTCCCATGATTTATTAGCTAGTTCTCTTTGCTTGTGTGTGGCTTGTATCTGAAATGAGAAAGATAATTAAGAGTTCCAGTTTCTATGAAAGGATGCCAAAGAGCTTGAGTACCTGTCTTTTGAAGGAAGACCTAAGTTTTGCCAGTGTGAATCTTAAGGCCAACTAGCAAAAGATTAGGGTTTCACAACTTAAAAAAACGCGTTTTAAAGTGAAAAAAAAAAAAGATCCTTCCCTCATTATGTGGCTAAGGTTTGAACTGCTTCCCATGAAATGTAATGCATAATTGCTATTATAAAAATGTAAAGTATGAAAATAACAATGATTGTTCTCAGCAAGACTTTTTTACATGATTATTACCTGTGAAGAGAGAATATAACCCAGAACAAGCTACAAAAGTGACCCAACAGCAAATTCACAGGAGAAAATAGATTCTTGTTGGCACTGATCATAGTTTAGGCAAGATTATATTGGTAAAACTGCTTCTAATTTACAACTGCAGCAAGACAAGCAATTTTGTGGGAGTGCTGAGTTTGTTGTAGTGATGCAGTCTAGGCAGGTTAACTACTAAGGAACAGCAAAGACTGGTTCTCAACAGCCTCTCCACTAAATATATAATCAGAGGACACGTGCCCTTGGTGGGCATGTAATATACTATTAAATTTAAATTATGAACCTGAGAGAATTTTAATTAAACAACTGCTAAAAAATAAGTGCGGTCAGAGCCATGATAACAAATCAGTAATCACCAAAACAACAGTAGCTAGTCCACACAGCAGAATCCTGTCATTCAACAAAACTGTTGAGCAAAACTTCCAATAGGGGTACCCCCACTTAAGAGCAAATGAATGGATTAAACAGCAGCATCCTTGTAATGGAAATTCTTCACAAATAAACTTTTAGGCAGTGAGGTATCTAAGATGGAGCAGGATTTATAGATGGATGCTGAGTTTCTCTAGACTGAAGATATAAACATTTAATAGACTGAAAAGAGGCAATAGAAAATATTTTGGAAATCACATTAAAGATTTTTAAATATTTTAGTCAAGGATCACCACACAGAAATGGTAAATCTGCATCATCATTGTTTTTTGGTTTTTGTTGTCATTGTCATTTTGCTTTTTAGGGCAACACCTGTGGCACAAGGGATTTCCCAGGCTAACGGTTGAATCAGACCTGCAGCTGCCAGCCTACACCACAGCTCACGGCAACACCAAATCCTTAACCCATAAGCGTAGCCAGGGATTGAACCCGCATCCTCATGGATACTAGTCAGGTTCATTACTGCTGAGCCACAACGGGAACTCCTGCATTATCTTTATATCTATGGACCAGTTCACTTAAACAGTCACTTAACCTGTTTGCTCAAAAACTTCTGATGTGTTGGTTTTTCACCCATATAAAGCTTTAGGAAAATGGCTTGTATTTTCCTGACATGCTTTATCTGATTAGCTAAAATCAGAGACTAGACTTAAAGAATGCTCATAGTAAGTGTTTTGGCACTGAGGTGAGAGAAGCTTTGTCAACATGCCTTTGGTTGGCCTACCAGTAACAGCCTATCCCAGAGTGAGAGACAAAGGCTAACTTTCTCAATGAGGTTATACATATAGTCACAGAGATACACCATTTTTTGGAATTTGCTAAATGTATACATTTAAATAGACCACAATTTTTGGAACTCTGACTTTTCAAAAAACGGAAATGCCTCAGGTGTCTACCTTTTAAAATGTAATCCTGTAGAAACCAAATTATAATGACATAAAGCAGCATTGAGTATAGTAATTGAACTTCAAGCGCTTAGCTCCATATTTTCTTTAAAAACTGTACAAAGACACTAAAGTAACTATAAATTATAAAATAATAATTATACGGAGTTCCCGTCATGGCTCAGTAGTTAACGAATCTAAGAACCATGAGGTTTTAGGTTCGATCCCTGGCTTTGCTCAGTGGGTTAAGGATCCAGCGTTGCCGTGAGCTGTGGTGTAGGTTGCAGACGCGGCTCAGATCCCACGTTGCTGTGGCGAAGGCTGGCAGCTACAGCTCCTGTTAGACCCCTAGCCTGGGAACCTCCATACGCTGCGGGTGCAGCCCTAGATAAGGCAAAAAGGCCAATAAATAAATAAATAAATAAATAAATAAATAAATAAAATAATAATTATAAAATAATTGTAATAAGTGTTGAAACATTCACAAGTAAGGCAAATATATCCTATGGATAACTTCAATTAAATTATACATTGAAATTATTTTCGTGTGCCTCACTGGCGTCTGTGGCTTACTTTTGTGTATACTTTTTGTTCATTTTGCACATCTTGGCGTGTTTGGCTTTCAATCATCTCACTTTGCAGAGAAGCCACCATCTTTCCAATATTTTCCGATGCTGTTGTAATAGATTCCAAACTTTTCTGGTCTGTAGTAACTGGTCTTAACTTTTCTAATTTTATTTCTTCATATATTTCATTCCATATTTCTCCAGTCTGTTATAAAAGTTTAAAAGAGTTTTAAAAAGTTAAATTAACTAAAAATAAATGATACAATTTCAGGTAACCTAAAATTTATTTGGTTGGTCATTCCAAAGTTAACACTTAGTGAACTAGCTTTTCCTAACTTACTTCTTGGGAATAAGTTAGGTGCACTGGAAATGACTTGGTGGCTACAGTTACATTTGAGTATTCAGAAGTGATTTACCAAATGTTTTTCAGTGATAAGGTATTCATGAATAAGGCTCCACCACCTAAGTCTAGTTCGTTGCCATCATCACTGCACTCTCCTTTATAGTCATTGTTTCCATAGCTGCAGAGATTGAATCCTACTGAAGTACGGATGCTTTCCTTCCCTTCCTAAAGCCCTGTTTAAAGGCTAGATCAAGCTAAATTTATACAACAATGAATGTGAATTCCTGGGACCCTAGAACCCAGCCACCCGGAGAAATAGAGCCTTCACCTTCCAGCCAAGACAATAATTGAGCCTAAAACCCTTAATATGTTATTTCCATCATGCTATAGCTCCATCTCAATTTCTGGGTTATTAGGAAATTACTGTGCTTGAATATATTTAAAGATAGATGTATACATCCAGGATAGGGATAAAATTCAGCCTAGTTTTCATTTTTTAAATCAAAATTTATTCATTTACAACATTCAAATACATAGCACTAATATTAGTAGGAGAGAAGATTTACTTATAAAATCTTTTCTAAAAATTTCAAAAGCATTTACCTACCAAAAAGTATATAACCATCAAAGTAAGCAACCTATGATTCTTTAATTGATATTTGATCATCAAATGACGTAATGATAAAATAATACTTTAATAAGTATTAATAATTTAATAAGTAATAATTCAATTTTAGCTCAATAGCCTCTAAAGAGTAGAAATTATATTTTAAAGATTCCATTAGGCTTCTATGTCAGTAACATCTATCTTTTTATATAAATAGTTGGATGAAATTTTATTTTTTGCTTTTTAGGGCTGCACCCATCGCATATGAAGGTTAGCAGGCTAGGGGTCCAATCAGAGCTACAGGGCTGGCCTACACCACAGCCACAGCAATGCCAGATCCGAACTGCATCTGTGACCTACACCACAGCTCAGGGCAACATTAGATCCTTAACCCACTGAGCGAGGCCAGTGATTGAACCCGCAACCTCATGATTCCTAGTTGGATTCGTTTCCACTGCACCACGATGGGAACTCCGGATTAAAGTTTATCCCATGGAATATAATTAATTGTATGTTCCTTGAATATTAGCAGATGCAAAATGAAAAATAAAAACCACACAGTACGTGGATGATTGCTCCCAGCTATAAGTAGATCTATCATTTTCCAACTGATGTTTTGCCATACTAGATTTTAATAAGAAGGTTAAGAAGATACTCACTTTAAAATCAAGATATCTATGTATGATACAGAGGGTGACAAAATCTTCAGCAGATAGGCCTGGTAAATTTTCAAAATCTAAACAGAGTTTATAAAGAGAGAATTACTTTAACAGAACATGTGATTCCAAAAGGGATATATTTGTCATTAAAAAAAAAGCGAACAATTATTTTTGATTTCATCCTGATTTATGAAAGAGTTACTTCTGTGAATTCCTGGCTTCCTCCTATAAGAAACCTCTGCCAGGTCATACTTATCTAGTCATTAGAAGAGGAATACTTCCTATGCTGTGGTCAGACCATGATACTGTACTTTCAGAATCTGAAGAATGAGGACTTTTTCCTTAACAAGAAGCAGGGACTTAAAAAAAACCTCAAGTGGTTCAGAA
This sequence comes from Catagonus wagneri, assembly GCA_004024745.2. NCBI lineage: Eukaryota > Metazoa > Chordata > Mammalia > Artiodactyla > Tayassuidae > Catagonus > Catagonus wagneri. Next base: position 1,120,193 of record PVHT020000175.1, read on the forward strand.
TTCTTGTGTCTAAAAGAACTGCCTTTAATCCTGACTGTACTCTGGAATTCCCAGGGGAACTTAAAAAATACTGATGCCTGTCCCCTAAACCCAGAGATCAAGGCAGTAGCCTGGGCATAACAACAGAATATGCATTTATCTGTATAAAGGGACCTCTGTTCATCATGTTTGAAAAATGCACTCCCAAGCAAAATCAACTCACAACACTCACCAAAAAAGAGATGCTTTTGAAAATTTGATGAGTAGCTTCTTACCTAGTTTGCCCAACACTGCGTAAATTTTTGCTCTGATATTCTCAGCAACATCCATAACTGCAAGAGTTGGGCAGTTTGCAGGCAAGGGCACAATTTTTTGCTCTTCTTGAAAACTGGTAAATAGAGGTTTCTTTGTATCTAGTCATGGACATCATGAAAATATAGACAGGATAGATAAAAACTGTAATAACTAATACTTAATTTTAAGATTTTAGTCTAGGCATCGTAAAGTACATGAAAATACTGTAACAGGAGTTCCCATCATGGCTCAGCGGAAACGAATCTGACTAGTATCCATGAGGATGCAGATTCGATCCCTGGCCTCACTCAGTGGGTTAAGGATCTGGCATTGCCATGAGCTGTGGTGTAGGTCGCAGACGTGGCTGGGATCTGGCCTTGCTGTGGCTGTGGTGTAAGCCAGTGACTACAGCTCTGATTAGACCCCTAGCCTGGGAACCTCCATGTGCCATGGGTGTGGCCCTAAAAGAAAAAGAAAAAGAAAATATTGTAACACAGTAAAACAGTGACAGGTACATGGTTACTGTTTTAAAAGCATAATTAATCAGTAATTTCTTCCCCATTCTGTTGCAAAACTTAAAATGTTCATTTTTATTATTTATGTAAAATATTGAAATCTCACGAAATTACCTTTTTTTAAAAATGAAACTTTTTTTGGCCAGATCTGCAACCCAGGCTGCTACAGTGACAATGCCAGATCCTTAACCCACTGAGCCATGAGAGAACTCCAAAAGTGAAACTTTCATGTAAAAATTTTTCCTAATTTTGAGATCCAGAAATTCAACAATGTCAGTTTAACACGGATATACTTGTCTTTGCTTTTGGATTTGTTATAGATCAAGGGTTAGAAATGATAAAAATAGACTTAAGATAGAAATCATCAGAAGTCATCAGAAGTTAAAGGGTAAATATTTTCATTTAAAAATAAACAATACTAGTGGATGAAACTATAACAAGAGTCATAAGAGATTTATAAAATGTAATGTAGCATTACAGAATAGATAAATGAAATAAATTCTGGAGCTATAGACTTCATTAATTTAGAATCTAATATTACAATTTATGAACATTTGATTTATTTTTATTTAGGAAAATTTCTACTTTCATATAAAAAGTAAACTATCAATACAAATCAATAGAAATGTACAAAATACTATAAAAATTGTTCTCAAGCATTCTATTTATATCCCAGATTTTTACTGGTAAACAAAATATTACTGAATATACTTGCAATAGCAGGTAACCCAGATAAAGTGCTTTAGGAAGTACTGTTAGGTTTTTTTTTTCAAGTTAAAGCATATAATAAAATACTGTTTCCTGAAAATATTCTATAAAAATATGAACCTGCTACCAATTTAGTTTTCTTCCAGTCATTTAGAATTTATGATGGCAACTTCTGCAAACCCCTATGAAAAGAACTTTAAACAAAGAAGTGAAAGTCCTCATACTTTCCAAAGATCTAACTGGCTCTATGAACAAGCATAAATACACTTACCAATAATTTTCCCATGTTTATCGCGTTTTACTCCTAGTTCTTTTTCTTCCTTTCTCCACAATTTAATTAAAAGACTAGCAGCTGTCTGGTCCTTCTTCCCTCGCCAGGCATTGACATGAGCCGCAGTTTTGGGATTATCACAAAATTCAACCATTATTCCAAGTATTAGATTACAGAATTTTTTTTGGTTTAACTTTTGCAATAAAATAGAAGAAGAAAAATTTTGCAATAAATATTAAGAATTACTATCTTACAAAAGGAGAAACATTTGTTTTAATCAATCAGTTTCTTCTAAATGATGGCCTTATAAAATTCAGATTCTATGATTTACGACGATTTCCTACTAAAATAGATACTATTGTAGAGAGTCCATTTTTAAACATTAGGAATTTTTTAAAAATAAAAAAAGAGATACAGTACAATTCTGATGTGTTCATAAACATATGTCATGAAGAAAAATATAACTGATTTGAGTAGGAAAATCAGTTTAGTAAATTCTCAATAATATTTAACCTTTATTAGCAATTATCATTACACACTGAATAAATATTTTAGCAGACTGTATTAAGGAGAACCTTAGTCAAGTGAGTTTTTGTTGTGATTTTAGCCACACTCACAGCATGTAGAAATTCCTGGCCAGGGATCGAACCTGTGCTGCACTTGTGGCCTGTACCACAACTGCAGCACTGCTGGATCCTTACCCTTTTGGGAACTTTCTCAAGTGAGTTTTTTATTCCTGTACTTCAACTTCAGGGGAAAGTCAAATGTCAAGGACTGAAACTTATATAGAAACTTAACTTAAAAATATTTGTATTTGGTAGTTATGATTGGTTTAATCCATGTTAAGTGCAATCTAATAATTACATTCATAACAAGAGAAGACACATAGCAAAAATATATATCAGAAACTATTCTAACTAATGCATGTCTATATATACACGCACATATATAATCACTCATATAATCCTCCTAACAGTGCATGAGGTAGGTAATGCTGTTACCTCTGGGTTTTTTTTTTCTTAATGTGTTTTACTTTGTAGCCAACTCTTCTGGACTAGAACTGCTTTCATTTTTTTTTTTTTTATTAATTTTTTATGGCTACACCTAGAGCATATGGAAGTTCCCAGGCTGGGCTTGAACCCATGCCACCACAGAGACAACACCAGATCCTTAATCCACTGCACCACAGCAGGAATTCCTATTATCTCTGTTTCATAGATTAATAAGTTGGAAATAGAAATGTTAATTTGTCAAAGTTACACAGCTAACAACTTTTGCAGGCCTCAGTCAGACTGATTCCCACCTATGTTCACAACCACTGTGCTGTGTGGCTTTTCCTACCAGTCTTCATGCCTTTCCTTCCAAGAAACCCTAATGGTGAAAAATGAGAAGTATCTTTGAAGTCTTCTGTACAATATTAAGATAAAATTTAATTAATATATACATGCATAGTATCATTCTCATTTCCTACCCCTAAGTAAGAGCTAGATTCCAGGAAGATATGACAAATTAATTTTGAAGCTTTGAGAATCCCCTGACACATCACCATGTGCCTCTGGGCATGCTTATACTCTCATCAGAGAAATATGGGAAGTTATTTATTTAATCAATTAATTAATTTATTAATCTTTTAGGGCCACACTTGAGGCACACGGAAGTTCCCATACTAGAGGTCAAGTCAGAGCTATAGCTGCCGGCCTATGCTGGATCCTTAACCCACTGAGCGAGGCCAAGGATCAAACCTGTATCCTCATGGATACTAGTCAGGTTTGTTACCACTGCACCACAATGGGAGCTCCCCTTGTATTGTTTTGTATCTTGTGAGTTCCCTCTCATCTCTAGTGTCAACTAATTTTCTTTCAGAGGAATGAAAGGACACAAATAACTTTACTATCTTTGCTAAGTCAAAGTGATTATTCCGTTAATAAAAAATGGTGGCAATCGCAGGCAGTGACACAGCTATTACTGCATGAGAATATCCCCCAAAGTTTTATTGACCCAAAAGTATACTTTTCTCTCACATCATCTTAGCTGTATACCCAGTTAGAATTGAGGCTAATAGAAGGTTTCTGTAAGGATAAATGAGAGTCTTTACCATTCTTCTCAGCTTCCTCCCTGGAAGGTTTAGTATGCTCACTTCTGCTTTCTGTAAAACAGTCTATGACACACTAGATTCTTCACATTACCTACAAACTACACATTTTTTAAATGCTGATCTTTTCTCCTTTGTCAGGTGGACTTTTTAATACTAAAAGAAGTCAAGTTATTAATAAATGACTATTGATTTTGAAATAATCTAGCTATTTCTTTGAAGTTTGGTAGGGAAAAAAAGCTAAAATTCTCTGCTGTCATATTTTGGGAACATTGACTTAAGTAAATCAGTTTCTTCATTGAAGGAAATTTTAGATTCTTACTATGCTAATACATATTATGAATCTCCAGGAGAGATTTTTGTTTAAAACAAACATTTGAATGCTATTTGGGGGACATTTAATCATAGAGTACCGTTCGGTGATACTTAGTTTGGAAAGAATTAATAAAGACATTTTTGTTTGTTTTACAGTTGTTGTAATCATACTTACTGCCAATAAATCCAAAAGGAGAAAAATGCCTTCCTTTTCAAGAAAGTAATCCTCTGAGGGGTAACATCCCAAAATGCAGCACCTCAAATAAAAAGGAAATTATTCATTTAACAAAGGTATGTTAAATTCAATTTGAGAGTTTATTTCTATCAAAAAATCTATTCAAATAATATTTTTTCTTCCTTCCCTTAAATCAAGTAGTTAATTTCTTTGCTTAAAGAACTGAACTTTGGAGTTCCCATCGTGGCTCAGTGGTTAACGAATCTGACTAGGAACCATGAGGTTGTGGGTTCGATCCCTGGCCTTTCTCAGTGGGTTAAGGATCTGGCGTTGCCGTGAGTGGTGGTGTAGGTTGCAGACATGGCTAGGATCCCGCGTTGCTGTGGCTGTGGCGAAGGCTGGCAGCTACAGCTCCTGTGCTAGCCTGGGAACCTCCATATGCCTTGGGTGCAGCCCTAGATAAGGCAAAAAGACAAAAAAAAAAAAAGAACTGAACTTTGGGAGTTCCCATCATGGCTCAACGGAAACGAATCTGACTAGTATTCCATGAGGAAGCAAGTTCTTACTCAGTGGGTTAAGGATCTGGCCTGGCATTGCCATGAACTGTGTGTAGGTCACAGACGCAGCTCAAATCTGGAGTTGCTGTGATGCGGCACAGGCCAGTGCCTACAGCTCTGATTCAACTCCTAGCCTGGGAACCTCCATAGGGTGAGGCCTTAAAAAGACAAAAACAAAACACAACAAAACTGAACTTTGAAGAGACTTTGCCAATGTAGTTTAATTTCAACTATTTTAAAACATATTATTTTTCAAAACTGTAGATACAGTATTTCTTTGCTTTCATTATATTAACCATTCTTTTTTCTTTGCTTTTAAAGGGTCGATCAAACTTAAGATCATGTTATCGTGTTATCACTAGATCCCTCCCTTCTTTAAAGTAAGAAACTAGTTGATTTAGCCCCATTGCCGAAGTGTATCTGGAAGAGAGCTGACTATTCCAGCTCTCTATATAAATGGAGAATTTGCAGGGGATAAATATGGTTCCTTGATCTTATGGAGAGTAATATTCATCAGAGTTTCCCTCCCCCACCCCAAGTTTATTGAGATATAATCGGAGTTTTTAAATCTGCATGTAATTATTGTACACAATTTGATGAGTTTTCACATATGTATATACTTGTGTTACTGTCACTACAGTCCAGGTAATAAAAATAACAAACACCTCTATTTTCCTTTATCTCTTTGTGGGTTTGTTTGTTTGGAGTAAGGAAAATGAACATGCGATCCACCCACTTAAATTATTCCGTACACAATACCTTATTGTTAATAATGGCCATCATATTATTGAGTGGATCTGTGAGCAATATGTTATACTATAGATCTCTGGAACTTACTAATCTTGTATAACTGTAACTTTATACCCATTGAACAACTCCTCATGCCTCCCTTACTCCATCATTCTACTGTCTACATATTATTATCTACTTCTACACTTTTGACTATTTTAAATGCCTCCTATAAGATAAATTATATATGAGATATCCTTCTGTGAATGACTTATTTTACTTAGCATGATGTCTTCTAGGTCCATCCATATTGTTGCAAATGGTAGGATTTTCTTATTTTTTAAAGCTGAGTAGTATTCCATTTTAAGTATGTATCACATTTTCTTTATTCATTCATCTGTTGATGGACATTTGGGTTGTCTCCTTATCTTTGCTGTTGTGAGTAGTGCTGCAGTGTACATAGGAGTGCAGCTATCTCTTCAAGATCCTAGTTTTGATTCTTTTGAATATATATCCAGAAATGAGATTACTGGATCATATAGTAGCTCTATTTTTAATCTTTTTCTGTGTGTGTTTTTCGGGCCACACCCGAGGCATATGGAAGTTCCAAGGTTAAGTGTCAAATCATAGCTGCAGCTGCTGGCCTACACCACAGCTCTCAGCAGTGCTGGATCCTTAACCCACTGAGAAAGGCCAGGGATCGAATCTACATCCTCATGGATACAAGTTAGGTTTCTTACCAATGAGCCATGATGGGAACTCCATTTTTTTTTTTTTTTTGTCTTTTTGCCTTTTTATGTACAGCCGCACCTGCGGCATATGGAGGTTCCCAGGCTAGGGGTCTAACAGGAGCTGTAGCCGCCGGCCTTCGCCACAGCCACAGCAACGCGGGATCTGAGCCACATCTGCAACCTTCACCACAGCTCACAGCTCATGGCAATGCCGGATCCTTAACCCACTGAGCAAGGCCAGGGATCAAACCCGCAACCTCATGGTTCTTAGTCGGATTCGTTAACCACTGAGCCACGAAGGGAACTCCGGGAACTCCACATTTTTAATTTTTTTGAAGAAGCTCCATAATGTTGTCCGTAGTGGCTGTACCATTATGTCTTTCATTCCTTGGTTATGATTATTTTTAAGTATTTTATTCTTTTGGGATTTTTTTTTTTCTTTTTGGCTGCACCCTTGGCATATAGAAGTTCCCAGGCTAGGGGTTGAATTGGATATGCTGCTGCCAGCCTATGGCACAGCCACAGCAATGTGAGATCCAAGCCACAACTGCGATCTACACCACAGTTCATAGCAACACTGGATCCCCAACACAGTAGGCAAGGCCAGGGATTGAACCCGCATCCTCCTGGATACTAGTCGGATTCATTTCTGCTATGCCACAACAGGAACTCCAAGTATTTTATTCTTTTTGGTGCTACTGCAAATATAATTTTTTCCTAATTTCCTTTTTTGAGGGGATAGTTCATTATTGATGTGTAGAAAAACTGATTTGTATATTAATTTTGCATCCTGCAACCTTACTTAATTCATTTATTACTTCTAAAAGTCTTTTGGTTGAGTCTTTAGTGTTTTCTATATAAAAAATCATGTCATCTGCAAACAGAGATAATTTTACCTCCTCCTTTCTGATTTGGATGCCTTTTATTTCTTTTTCTTGCCTAACTGTTCTAGGTAAGACTTATGGTACTATTTTGAGTAGAAGTGAGAGTGGGCATCCTTGCCTTGTACAGATATTAGAGAAAAAGCTTTTCACCAGTGTGATTTTAGCTGTGGACTTTTCATAAATAACCTTCATTGTGTTGAGGTAAGCTCCTTCTCTACCTGATTTATTGAGAGTTTTTATTATAAAAGGGTGTTGATTTTTATCAAATGTTTTTCTGTATATATTGAAGTATGTATGTAATTTTTGTCCTTCATTTATGTGGTATATCACATTGATTGATTTGCATATATTGAACTATCTTTGCATTCCAGGGTAAATCCCACTTGGTTGTGGTGAATAATCCTTTTAATGTGCTGTTGAATTCAGTTTGCGAATTTTTTCTAGAGAAGTTTTGCTTCCATGTTCATCAGGGATTTGGTCTCTTTTTTTTAATGGTGTCTTTGTATGGCTTTGGTATTATGGTGATGCTGGCCTCATAAAATGAGTTTGGAAGTGTTCCCTATTCTCTTATCTTTCACAAGAGAATAGACAGGATTGGTATTAATAGTTCTTTAAATTTTTGGTAAAAATCACAGGTGAATCTCTCCAATCCTGGGCTTCTTTGGTTGGGAAGGTTTTGATTACTGATTCAATCTCTGTATTGGTATTTGTCTGTTCAGGCTTTCTATTTTATCTTGATTCAGTCTTGGTAGGTTTTATGTTTCTAGGAATTTATCTCTTTCTTCCATATTGTCCAATTTGTTAGTATATAGTTGTTTATAAAGCCCCTTATGATCTTTTTTTTTTATTTCTATGGTAATTGTTATGATGTCTTTCTCTTTCATTTATGATTTTGTTTTTTCTCTTAGTCTAGCTAAAGGCTTGTCAATTTTCAAAAAAGTTTTGTTGTCTTTTCAGAAAAACAACTTAGTTTTTGTCAGTTTTTTTCCTATGCTCTCTATCATTTATTTCTGCTATAATCTTTAACATTTATTTTCTTCTGCTAACTTTGGGCTTTGTTTTTTGTTTTATAGTTCCTTGGAGTGTAAAGTTGGGTTGTTTGACTCTTTCTTCTTTTTTAACATAGGGATTTTTCACTATAAACTTCCCTGTTCATGCTGCTTTTGCTGTATCACAGGAGTTTAGGCATGTGGTGTTTTCATTTTAATTTGTCTTGAGAAATGTTCTAATTTCCCTTTTGTTTTTGTCTTTGATTCAATGGTTGTTCAAGACTATGCTGTTTGATTTTCCATACATTTTTGAGTGTTCTGGTTTCTTTTAGGTATTGATTTCTAGTTGTAGTCCATTGTGATCAGAAAGGAATGATTTCACTCTTAAACTTGTCAAGACTGTTTTGTGACCTTGCATGTGATCTATCCTAGAGAATGCTCCATGTGTGCTTGGGGGCGGAGGGACAAGCTCCATGTCTCCTCTTGAAACTACTCTAAATATTTCACTTCTGTCCACCAAATATGTAGGTTTTTTTCCTACAGAAACCAATTCTTCTATTCTCTGTGGACATCAACCTAGTGTCCTACAATTCAATTGTGAAACTAGCTACCTGGAGTTAGCATCAGATCTCACAGGTTAAGGCTCAGTCCCACAAGACTGTGCTACTTTCCTCCCCTGTTTTAGATTCCAGTCCAAGTTGTCACCCATGCTTCTGACTAATCAGCTATAGAGTAGATCAGAGCACTCAGGAAAACAGTTTACTTACTAGACTACCGGTTTATTACAAAATGATACAACTTGGAAACAGCCTGATGGAAGAGATGCAGAGGGCAAGTTATATGGAGAAGGGGCATGGAGCTTCCATGTCCTTTCTTAGCACCTCCCTGTGTTCACCAGCCTGGAGTCTCTCTTGGTCTCAGTTTAGGGTTTTTCATTATGTAGGCATAATTGACTAAATCATTGGCCATCGGTGGTTGAACTCAATTTTCAGCCTCTCTCCCCTCCCTGGAGGTTGAGGGTGGAGCTGAAAGTTACAGCCCTTTAATGAACCATATAGTTAGCTCCACTGGCAACCAGGCTCCCATACCGTGCAGCTTTCCAAAAATCACCTTAGAACATAAACTCAGATGTAGTTGAAAGAGGCTTTTATGAATAACAAAAGATACTACTTTCATTATTACTCTGAAGCTATTACAGGAACTGAGAATGAAAGACCAACTATTGTAACAAAAGATGTTCCCATTGCTCTTACTGACTACAAAATGATAAGAGTTTTAGGGGTTCTGTGCAAGAATGGACCAATATATATCATATAGTAAGTTACAATATCACAGTGCTTGAAAAAATGTGTATTCTGCTATCATTGGGTAGAATTTCTACATAGACCTGTTAGGTCCACTTGGTCTATAGTCATGAGTTTTGTTTTGTTTTCCTTTTTTACAAACATGTTGTGGTATGGCTCTCATGAATTCCACACAAATAGAACAAAAGAAATGTGTTAAGTGTGTTCTATGAAAATGATATAAAACTCAAATAACTTCCTCCAAAATAGAATTTCATAAATTAATATTTAGAAAAGAATTATTTCTTTTTTCCCCATAGGAATGCTAGAATGTTTGGGAAATAATATTGATTAGGAAATAGCTAACCAATTGGTTTCCAACTCCTTAAAATAAGATGAATGAGAAATTCAACAGTCTTCAAGCATAAGAATACTGTACGGGTAATAGTACATGCTTGTGTTTTCCTACACCAGGCTAAAATGGAAGGAGTTCATCACAAAAACAAGAATTTAAGTTGAGATACAAGAATAGTTTTATATTTGCGTGATGGACATGACTACTTTCCAAAGGATATTGGTAAGTGTCACTTCTAGACTATTGAAAAGAAAAAGGCTTATCTTTATAATGTAGTTTTGAGGGAAGAAAAATGATATACATACCTATAGAGGTAATTTTCTTTTACTTTGATTCTGTCTAACTTGGGTATGGTAATACTCACCAAATGCTGTCCAGTGTACTAAAAAGAAGTACATTATAGCCTAATCCACTCTGTAACTTCTTGGGGTCTGTTTTCATTACATGAAGAATTATATCCACTCCTTCAGTTCCAAAAATTTCCTAAGAGATTTATTTAAAATTATTTCTTTAAATAAATGAATAATCCTTTCCTTTATTTCATTCTGTCTCATAAAGCTTTAACTACTAAAAAAATATAACATTATTAGGAAAATGGTACTGTAAGACAGCTTTTTTTTTGAATTTGTACTTGTTCTCAGGAACTTAAGACAAATTATTACAAAGCTAGTCAATTTAAGAAAGGATATCAATCAATATGCTAGCTTAATGCTCTTTTATATTTTTCCTTTCTCCTTTAAAAAAAAAAAAGCTATAAGACTTGTCACATAGTTTTCTTCCACATTATAATGAATGCAGTCTAACAACATTTCAGATGAGTACTAAATAGCAACAACTAATTTAAGGGGTTAAAATTCTATCATGGAAGATTTTCAAATATTCCTGAGAGAAATAAATATATAAATTGTAGTTATAACTTCTAATAATTTATATGAAGTTATCCGTTAATATTTGTCCCCTACTGATTAGCTTTTTTATTGTCTTACTGTTCAGTTCTGGTTCCCAGTAAGCACGACTATGAGTATTTTCCAGAAGAAAACAGGCAGATTATAAAAAATTACACCAGGGGCACAGTCTTTAGGGCATTAGCCTGCTGTGACCCTCCTTTGCCTGGCAAGCAATAAAGCTATTTTTTTTCCTTCAAAAATAAATAAATAAATAAATAAACAAATAAATAAATAATTAAATAAGTTGCACCAAAACTGGGAGCTAAGTATGTATTTACTATTTCTTTTTCCTCTCCCTAAAATCATTCTATTGAAACCTTCATAATTTTTAATTTTTATCTTTCCAAATCCATGTCTTGCTATTTATCAATAACTGAGATTCAGAGTTTGCTGTGGCCTTAAAAAGATCAAAGGGAATTAAGCTCTTTTTTTAACTTTTAGTTTTAGGTATGAACCCAGTTCAAACCCCAAACAGCATTTATAATGGTACAGCCACTTTGGAAAACTTTGCAGTTTCTTCAAAACATACACCTACCTTATGATCCACCAGGTGTACTCCTAGGTATTTATCCAAGAAAAATGAAAGCATTATCTCCACAAAAAGACTAGTAAAAGAATGTATATTAAAGCTTTAAACATAATAGTTCCAAATGAAACCAACCTAAGGATTTATCAATAAGGGAATAGAGAAACAAATTTTGGTATGTCCATACAATGTAATACTATTCAGCAATAAAAAGGAATAAATTATTGATATTATTGATATCATGAATTTATTGATACATGCAACATGGATATATTTCAGAAATATGGTGCTAGATGACAGACACCAGAACTAATTGAGTAAATAATTATGTGATTCCATTAGTATAAAGTTAAAGAAGAGGCAAAACTAATTTATTTTTTATTTTTTTAGGTTTTGCTTTGGCGGTATATGGACGTTCCCAAGCTAGGTGTCTAATCAGAGCTACAGCTGCCAGCCTATGCCACAGCCACAGCAATGCAGGATCTGAGTCACATCTGTGACCTACACCACAGCTCATGGCAATGCCAGATCCTTAATCCACTGAATGAGGCCAGGGATCGAACTCGCAACCTCATGGTTCCTAGTTGGAGTCGTTTCTGCTGTGCCATGATGGGAACTCCCTGAAAAACTAATTTATGATGATAGAAATCAGAACAGTGTTTGCCTGTAGGCAAGGGGAGGCTGCTAAGGGACATAAAATAATTTTATAGGAAAATTAAAATAGTCTATATTTCAACTGGGATGTTGGTTAAATGGGTGTATACATTTGTCAAAACCTATGGAACTATATACTTTACTGTATATAATTATACTCTATACAAAAGAATATTAAATATTAATAAGATTAAAAAACACCAACATTTATGGACATTTACTAAGTTTATAGTGTTATATGATTGAGAGATCTGGACAAAACTGCTTATAGGCATACATACCTTCCTAGGAATATGATGTTCACAAAGACCAGATAAGATGAATAACATATCAGATTGAATTTCCAAAAGAATGGCCTCTTCCTTATCATTATACTTGCTTATTATATCTTTAAAGATTCCTGATTTGAAAAAAATTTGAAGAATTTAAAGTTATTGGACATTGTATTTTTATTTTGACCAATTATTGTTCTGAAATTCCTTCTCATAAAATTTCAACTAGAAAAACTACTTTAAACGGGGCTATTATTTTGTTTTTGAAATTTTATATTTTTATTTTATAATGATTTTTATTTTCTTCTATTATAAAAGGGGCTATTTTCATTTCATGGTTTCCTAAAAGATATGGACAGAAGATGATAAATAGATTCTTTGAGCTCTCTGTAGCCCCATATATAAAGAATTTCTAGCGCAGAGTTAGTGGAGTGTCATTAAAAGAAACCCTAACAACCTGATACTTTACCCAGCAAATAAAACTATAAAAATATGCATTTTCGTGAACCATGATTAGTGCCTTTGGAAATACATGACCAAAATACCTGACCATGCTTGTCTCATCTCTTCTTGTGCACGTGGTTAACAGGATCAGGTTTTTTGTTTTTGTTTTTTTAATGGCAGAACCTGCAGAATATGAAAGTTCCCAGGCCAGGGATTGAGTCCAAGCTGCAGTTGTGACTGGCTGCATTTGCAGCAAAACCAATTCCTTTAACCCACTGTGCCTGTGCCCAGCCGGGAATGGAACCCAGGTCTCCAGAGCAATCTGAGTGCTGCAGTAGGATACTTAACCCACTGTTCCACAGCGGGAACTCCAACCGGGTCAATTTTAAGCAAAATGGAAGATATCCCTAAATATGTTTTCTATTTCTGCTACTTCTTTCTGTATCATCCCCTTATTTCTACCCAAAGGTATCTTCAGCAACTTAGGTAACAATATTCCTGTGTCCTTTAAAAGCTCTCCCTTGCTTCTCATCAGAATTTTAAAGGACTTACACTGATGACATTTACAATAAAATTTTGCCTCAAAAAAAAGGGAGCTCCCGTCATGGCTCAGTGGTTAACGAATCCGACTAGGAACCATGAGGTTGCGGGTTCGATCCCTGGCCTTGCTCAGTGGGTTAAGGATCTGGCGTTGCCATGAGCTGTGGTGTAGGTTGCAGGCGTGGCTCGGATCCCATGTTGCTGTGGCTGTGGTGAAGGCTGGCAACTACAGATCCTGTTAGACCACTAGCCTGGGAACCTCCATATGCCTTGGGTGCGGCCCTAGATAAGGCAAAAAGACAAAAAAAAAAAAAAGGGATTTTTTTTCTCAAGTCAATGGCATTAGCAGGGAGGTGTGGAGCTATGTTTCAAAGTAAAAGGGCCATGGATATCAGCCTATCCCATAGTTGGTCCTGAAGGAAAAAATCTTGGTCCTCGGAGGATGAATTACAGATTAAGGATCAGAGTCCAAGAAGGCTAGCTGGGCATGCTGGAGGCCAGGGCAGAGGCATACCATGGACAGAGAGCCTATGTTTTATTCAGACCAACTTCTAGGAATCCAACCTGACTGGCCTCAGGCCAGCTTCTCCTTTCTAGATTATCTCATTCTCCTTCCTATCTGTGTAGAAGTGTGTCACTTTCCCTGTTGTCTGTAACATGTTATGTATATACTGAATTGTTTTCTTCATATTTTGGTGTCCTTTAATACCCTACGTTTACCCTCTCGTTGTTTTACTCTAAATCATCGTATAGGAAGCTTGTGTGGCATGGTGGATTAAGGATCCAGCATTGCTGCAACTGTGGCATAGGTCACAACCGTGGTGCAGGCGATTCCTGGCTGGGGAACTTCCACATGCTGCAGGTACAGCCAAAATCAATCAATCAATCAATCATCCTCTATATTTCCTTCAGACTTCCTTTTCTAAAATAGAATTGTACATACAACTTTCCTGATCTAAACCACTAATAGCTTCCCATGCTTAAGGAAGATGAAGTTCAAACTATTGTCTGCCATCCAAAACTCTTTCTAACTTGGCCTCTGACTAGAAAATTAACCTTATCTCATACTGTTTTCATAAAACTCTGGCTGCACTTAAGGTAGCTCTGAACAGATTATCATGAATATTTTGGATTCAAGTCTCTATTCATGCTGTCCTTTCGCTTGAAGACCATCTATTTTTTTTTTTCTCCTGAAACTAGACTTATCCTCACACCCCAATTCACTAAGAGTGCCCAGTCTTAAAATTTACTCAAACTTCTTAGTTTCTATGGAATTTACTCTCTGTATCACTCATTAGGTACCTTACCAACGGTGCAGGGTAATGCATTCTATCTTTCTATGACATACATTTTTCCTTTAGTTCTCATTAAGGCAAAGTCCCAAGAGCCCTGCTCTGTACATGTTTATGATACCAGTGCATACACAAAAGGTGTATAAACATTTACCTTTATAATGCAATTACTATTTGTTAAGTTTAAGTTAACTCTTAAACTTTTAGATTCAGTAAGAGAAGGTCCCTGGCTCTAGGACCTCACATGATAAAGATCAGCTTCTTTCAGGTTAAAGGGAAAAGGTCCTAAGAAGAAAGGAACGCTTGCTATTTGCTTTCCCTTCCCCTCTTGCCACCCAGGTAAGACTAAGACTTCCTCCTGGATATATGGAAAATTTGTATTCATCCAGTTAGACTGGGGCCTTAACACTGAATTCTGTAAAATGAAATGTGCATAGATGTGATAAAATCTACTTTCAGGTTTGGTCATCATTAAGTAAACTCATCGAGTAAGTGAATGTGTTTACCTAGCCCCCTTTTCAATAGTTTCATTTTGTTTACTAGTATTATTATCAGAGGACACCACTCCAATCGACTAATGCTGGAAGAGCAGGCACTTAACAGGTAGAAGAGTTCTTAAGTAAGCATTTGTAATTAATTGACATCCACCAAATTATATCACATACTTAAGAGGCAGTCACTGAATATGAATATGATTAGTATAGCTCTTACTTCTCAAAGTCAGGAAAAGTAAGGATAAAGAACTGTTTATTTTTAAATTAACAAAAAGTATAAGGCTTTTCTTTAGGGGTTCTGATATTTACACTGAGCTCAAATGTATGTATTTTGGGAATAAGATGACTTAGCATAGTCGCCTTCGCATAGTCAGCTCTAAGTTGAAAATCAAGGATATCCTGACATTTCACATCAGAAAAGACTCTCACAAGTACATGTCTGTATACACCAGTGTACCAGTGTTCTGGTAATATGTCAAATGCCCTGGAAAATGTAATGTTATCCTCTTTAAAATAACTCCAAAGGCCTGGCCAAAAAGTGGTGATCTTAGTCCTAGAAGAATGAAACATAACGATAGCCCATTAAAAAAAAGATAATCCTAAATGAAATGGTATCTCAAGTAAACAAATATTTAAAGGATAGGGGATCATGATGTTTCAGTAAAGACAAATGAAAAAAATATTCAGGAGTTTGTTAGCTTATAGGACAAAAGTATAAAAAAATTTCAAACAAAATTTCTAATTTACAAACATTTTAATTTCATCAGGACACAAACATATTATGTTTACCTATCAGCTGCTGGATTGTTCCACTTTCACAAAGATCCTTGTTTACAGTCTCATTCTCAAGGTAGACCATGGCTCTCAAGAGTCTTAAACTGTAACGCATCTGAGCAAACTTGTTGCCACGGCCACCTGTACCATGAAAACTGTTACCATGACTAAAGAAGGAATCTGTAGAGAAATATTAATAGTTTACATCAAGAAATTTATGTTAGACATCTTTTATATCTATCTGTAAGTTTAAAGAGATGTTAAAATTTTGTCATACTTTAGGGTTTTTTTTTTTTTGAGAAGCAAATATTATTCGATCTCCCCCCTCATTTCTATTCCCAGCATAGAAGTATATGTTTTAAAATTTTACTCTAATGTATTATTATTGTATATATCTTTTGTAACTTGCTTCTATTGTTTTTTAAATTTTTTACGTCATTACACGTAGGTATAGGTCACTGTTTTAACTGCTTTCAGCACCCGTTTTATAAATAAATTTATCCATTCACTGGTACAAACTACTACAATGAACATTCTAGTTCATATCCTCTTATTCCCACTAATAAGAGTTTCACCTGTGACACCAGAATCAAATAGGATATACCCACACTGAATTTTACTCAGGTTGCCAAATTGTTTCCCAAAGTGGTTATATGGGTACAATGTATGAGACTTTTCCCCAAACTATTAAATGTGAAATGGTAGCTCACTGTTACCTTAATTTGTAGCTTATTGTTTTATTCAGATTTTTCTGTACGTATGTTTCTGTTTTCCAGTAGTTAATACATTTAATAATCTTCTCTATAGCTTAAGCCCTTCCATTTTTCAAAAATCTGTTTCTACTCTATTATCATAAAGATAATTTCCCATGTTTTCTTCTAAGATTTTTGCAGTTTTAACTTTTCATATGTAGGGCTTTAATTCATTTTGCAATTGATTTTTTAACAAGTTGAAAAGATCTAACTTTTTTTTTTTTTCACATGGCGGGCCAACCTCTGCAGCACCATCCTTCTCTTACTGATTGGCAGTATTGACTCAGATCACACCAGCTTCCCATATGTATTCCCGGTCTAGTACCATACAGTTTTAATTATTATAGCTTTATGATAGGTCTTGCTTTCTTCTTTATTATATGCATTCTTTGAAAGGATCTTTTAGAAGTAGCTCTATGTTTAATGCTAAAAGAAAGTTTTCAAAATACTGTTCTGAGTAGTGTGTATAGGTTAGAAAATGAGGATTGTAGGGCTAGACTGCCTGCATTAAATCCTGGCTCTGCCACTTACGGTGTGACAAGCAACAAGTTATTTAACATCTCTGGGTTCTACCCACTGACCAGCAAGGAAAATAGAAGTGTACCTGTAACTCCTAGATTTGTTGGGAGGCCTAAATGGTTTAATACTGGTGAGGGGTTAAGGCCTGCCACATAGTAGGTACTCAGTAACTGCTAGCTACCAGACTTACTCTTCTTAGGCAGCATTTCCTTTTTTGGGGGGCAGGGGGGGCTTATAGACTTCTGTAAACATAAGTGAGATAAAGGTAAACAGACAATTGTTTTATTTAACACACAGTGATTTAAGCAAGACTAAATTTAGTAACTCAGCATTATAAAAACTAGAGAATAAAATATGCTGTAAATGTTTTCTCCCTCATGGATAAATGAATACAATTCTTGATCTAATGAAAATGTACCATACAAAATTACTTCCAGATCAAAGTTACTAGTAGAAAAGAATGCAGTATCTTATTTACAATTTTTTAAAAGAATCTGTTTCTGATTTCCCTTCTAAGAATCATGACAACAAAATGAAATATTTGTACAAACTGGGGCTCTGCTAATTTGAGAGATTACATGTGGAGTCCGTATTTCTGGCTAGAGATCTAGATTTGAATCTCCATTAAATGTATGAAATTTATCTATTTTGAACATAAATACATCTTTAGTATCTAAACAATATATGGTATGTAGTAGGGATTCAATAAATGACTAATTAAAATATTATCAGGACTTAGAATAATTATAGGGTAGGCCTCATAATATAAAGATTTAAATCCTTTTATAAAAATGGTTTATTGAGAGGTATGTATCAGCTGTAGCTAACATTTACTAATGTCTGACTCTAACTGAAATCTCAGGCTTTTTTTCTTAAAACTGCATTTAAATACATTAAAGTCACAGAAGGTCAGATCTATATTTTTATTTCTTTTAAATTTTATTTATTTTGCTACACCATTCAGTTGAAATATGTAGATTAGTATTTTGACAGGAATCTGAAAGCTCACTTACCTTCATTCATACACCATTCAAGAAATTCAAGGATGCGAGCATTTCCCTGACACAACATATACTCTTCTATTAAAAAAGGAGCCACTGATGACAAAGTGGCAATTGCATGCAGTTGTAATTCTTCATACTGTGCTATAGACCATTCAATTATTTTGTGTTTCTCAGGCTTTTTAACATAAGTAAACAAAGCCAAAATAACTTTGCCATCAATTAATAGCTATGAGAAAGGGCAAAAAGTACTATGTTAGAAACACAGTTAAAACAATTTTATTTAATCTAAGAAAATCTAAGATTTCAATTTGATGTTTTATTGGTGATCTTTTCAAAATATTTCCTTCCTAGAGATTCTAAGATTAAAATTAAAAAATTAAAAAACCAAACTCAGTAATAACAACAGTTGACTATGATCCTCCTTTCTGGGATATGCACTCTATGGCTGACAATAATATAAGTATTAATTTCTGTCTGTGCTGCTTATGTATGCAATTTAGCTCCTGTAGTGATAAAACCACAAAAGTATAAAATTTGGCGTTCATAAACTGGTGGTTATTTCTTGCTTCTCTCTTTAAAAAAAAAAAAAGAAACATTCCAGAGCCTGAATTGTATATCTACTTTAAGAATCAATTTTGTCTAAAGTTAAAATAATGACTATGGCTAATTTTTAAGCACAGGCAGCAGAACTTATACAAATATTCTATAAGTGAATGCCAGTCAGGTCACAAGCCATATTTAATTGCATACCTAGAATTTTAAAATTGTATTGAATTCATGATTTCAATTAAAAAAGCAAAGCTATTACAATATGACAATCAAGTTAATATTATAGCTGATTCTGATTCAATTTTCATTTCATCTGGCAATATTCTACAAAAACTTTTGCACAATAACATCTATGAATTTTCTAAATTTTCTACTATTCCACATGGAAAGAACAAAGATTTAGAATTGAGAAAAACAAGAATAAGAATTAGTTTCTGTATTGCTCTAAGTATTAAGTGGATAATTTTGGGGGAAGTACTTTGTAAACTGCAAATAACAGTACAGATATTTATCATCACTACTATTATTACTGGGCCACAAACATATGGCATAAAAAATTAGTTGATTCCATTGCTCACACCATCCTTTAAGAAGCTTACCATAGTCTTTGTGCCATTTGACTCTGTTGTCAACTAAAAGTGATTTATAAAATGTACTGTAAATTTTATTTATTATCTTTGTATCATTTTAATAGTATATAATACTCCATTGTAATAATAAACAATATTTTCTATGTGACATTTTAGAAAATACACTTAGGTTTCTACGGAGTATACATTTTTGACATGAATAATAAAGTTATAACTTAAAGATAGTTTTTTTTCCTGAGCGTTTCTTAATATACTCCTCAAAGTGGCAATAACAAAAAAAATTTTAGGAGTTCCTGTCATGGCTCAGCGGAAACGAATCTGACTAGGAACCGTGAGGTTGCGGGTTTGATCCCTGGCCTTGCTCAGTGGGTTAAGGATCCGGCGTTGCCCTGAGCTGTGGTGTAGGTTGCAGACGCGGCTCAGATCTCGCGTTGCTGTGGCTGTTGCAGTGGCTACAGCTCCGATTAGACCCCTAGCCTAGGAACTCCACATGCCGTGGGTGTGGCCCTAAAATGACAAAAGGCAAATAAAATAAAATAAAAAAAATTTTAGGAGTTCCCTTCATGGCTCAATGGTTAACGAATCCGACTAGGAACCATGAGGTTGCGGGTTCGATCCCTGGCCTTGC
Source organism: Catagonus wagneri (assembly GCA_004024745.2). Taxonomy (NCBI): domain Eukaryota; kingdom Metazoa; phylum Chordata; class Mammalia; order Artiodactyla; family Tayassuidae; genus Catagonus; species Catagonus wagneri. The sequence goes on from PVHT020000175.1 coordinate 1,140,055, forward strand.
TCAGTTGGTTAAGGATCCGGCGTTGCCAAGAGCTGTGGTGTAGGTTGCAGATGCAGCTCGGATCCCGCGTTGCTGTGGCTGTGGCGAAGGCCACCAGCTACAGCTCCTGTTAGACCCCTAGCCTCCATATGCCGTGGGTGCCGCTCTACATAAAAAAGGCAAAAAGACAAAAAAAATTTTAGCTCTTTTAATGCGCATAATAATTCCATGACGTTGGTATTTTCCCCACTTTGAAGTTGAGATAACAGAGATTTAGAGAAATTAAACAACTTATTCAAGATCACACTGCTAGAAAGCAACAGCGCTAGATTCCCCGACCAAAGCCTTAACCACTATACAATTTTATAGTATCATTAATGATATCGATAGAATGAATCCCCGCTTGGAACTTGAAGGACTTTAAAGACCAAAATGAAATTCCAGCAGTTCCTATTGTGGCTCAGTGGTAACGAACCCGACTGGTATCCCACCAGGGTGCAGGTTTGATCCCTGAACTTGCTCAGTGGGTTAAAGATCCAGTGTTGCTGTGAGCTGTGGTGTATGTAGCTCACCTCTAACATAAATACACAAAATACACGGAAGGATGAATGAATTATATGGAAATTAGGTTCAGATGCCACTTTGCTGTGACTGGCAGTTACAGCTCAGATTCAGCCCCTAGCCTGGGAACTTCCATATGCCATAGAAGTGGCCTAAAAAAAAGGAATAAATAAATAAATAATAAATAATACATTAATATATTTTATATATAAATTAATATTAAATAAGAAATAAATAAAAAGAAATTCTAATTATTACAGTAAATAACTAACCTAATGGAATTGTAAGTAGCATACTTTTTCTATTGTTTTATAGTTTAGAAAGCTTCATCTCAATCTCACAACAGGAGGAGGAACTGAGCCTCAGAACATTTAGGTGATTTTGCCAAGGCCACGTGGCTAGTAAGTGATAAGACAGAAGTGAAATTCATTTCCTTGTTCTTCAGATTACATCATGCTGATATGTAGGCTGAAAGTATTGAGATAATTCATGGATAATAAAAAATATAAAGAGTTTTGATTTGTGTGGAGAGAAAATAGGTGCATAGGACTTGGGATCGGCCACACAGAGGTTAGCAATTTCCTCCAGCATTAAATCATCCTTTATTACTGGGGTCAGAGACAAACTAGTAGGCCAGACGGGCCTGTATGGATTTTCTGTCATTTTTTTGATCTCTTATTCACAAGATCTAAATATATAAATACATCCAAGGTTCTCCTGCCTTTCTTTGGCTTATGTGGTTTAAATTCATTGTTCATTAATAGATGAGCTAAAGAAATTTTGAAAAGGTGAACTTCCAGTGAATAAGAGTTTATTACTTTCTGTGGTAAACATAGAGGGTGATGAAAGATTTGCAGCCATGACTTTTAAAAAGGTATACTACAGGAGTTCCCATCGTGGCATAGCGGAAACGAATCCGACTAGAAACCATGAGGTGGAGGTTCGATCCCTGGCCTTGCTCCTTGGGTTAAGGATCTGGCATTGCTGGTGTTGCTGTGAAATGTGGTGCTGGTCACAGACGCAGCTTGGATCCTGCGTTCCTGTGGCTGTGGCCTAGGCCAGCAGCTGTAGCTCTGATTCAACCCCTAGCCTGGGAATCTCCATATGCCACGGGTGCAGCCCTAAAATGCAAAAAAAAAAAAAAAAAAAAAAGATATACTACAAAGTGAGACAACTTTAATTTTTGTTTTGATTACTTTTTACCTGTATAGTAGATAAATCTTTACATAAAATCACAATTATATTGAATAGCAATTTCTTCAACTCAAAATCTTCATAGGAATTAGAAAGCTTAAGACCTTTTACCAAAGGATTTTGACTTTTAACTGTGAGGGGGGAAAAAGAAAGAGTAAAATAAAGTCTGAAATGATGTATAAGATTCATTAAGATAGTTATAAGTTGAAAGTTTTATGGTTTTTACCTTCATTAAAGGTTGCAAATAATATCAAATCCCTGGTAAAGCCACACTCCTAATATAAATACACAAAATACACAGAAGGATGAATTAATTATATGGAAATTAGGTCACGGGTGCACATATTTACTTAATATTTAAGTATCTTTATCAGATTCTCCTTATCATTCATTTGAATTCATAAAGCACTAATAATAGGAAGGGATAAAAGCAAGAAAGTAAAATCAGATGGCCAGATAAACCTGTAATTTAATATTAAACTTACTTCTGTAGATTCTAAGAAATAATTTAAATTATTCCTTGAATATTTTATAAGATGCTATTTAAAATTTAGTAAGAGCCCAAAACATATTGCTACAAGTTATTTACGTAACTCATTATCTATACTCTCAAGTGACAAAATAAGGGACGATAATATATTTATTTTCAACAAATTTTCTTCTTAAATCCCCTTGGCTCCCTACCTCGACCCCAACTACTTTCAAATATGTCAAAGATTTGGTCAAGGGATAACAAAACAATTCCTACCTAACATGAAAAGCCCTGAAGAATGATCAGAATTGCAAACTTTTCAGCATGAGGAAACTAATTCCTGACAGAGATTTCCTAGATGGACTTTGGACATTAGGGAAGATTTATAGGAGCAAACCTTGGGCTTTTGAGCTTCCAACTTTATATTCCTGCTACTTTTAATATCCATACATTTTCCATAAAAATGTCAAGATGCTATTGCTATTGACTTCATTCAGGGAATTCACCTGAATGTTTGCAAGGACAAGGTAGTGACTGACCAGGGACCTCACCCCTCATTGCAGCCTTGGCTGGGAAGCTATGTAGGATTTTTTCCACATATGCACAGTATAAATTCCATGACTGTTCTCCCTCTCTCTCTCTCTCTCTCTCTCTCTCTCTCTCTCTCTCTTTGTCATTTTTTAGGGCCGCTATAGCCACTGGCCTATGCCACAGCCACAGCAATGCCAGATCCAAGCCGCATTTGCGACCCACACCACAGCTCAAGACAGTGCCAGATCCTTAACCCACTGAGCAAGGCCAGGGATCAAACCTGTGTCCTCATGGATGCTAGTCAAGTTCATTTCTACTGAGCCACAAACAGGAACTCCCATGACTGTTCTCTTATGTTGAGATCACTTGATTTCTATTCATATGGGTTTGAGCCCTTTGTTGCCAAATTTCCTTTAAGTACAACTTGGAAATTATGAGGCTAATATGTGAATGTTATTGCCAAAGATCTCTGCTCTAGGATGTCAATCATTCAGTGATTTTAAAAGTATAAAATATGAGGAGGCTCAGCTTCTGGTATGGCTGAGCTCCTACATAAGAAATCCTCCTACAGGTAACAATTATAAACTCTGAACAAAATGTAAAAACTATCTTATGACCAAAACCAAGCAGATATGGGGGGGGGGGGTCAGGACTTTGAAGAAGGAAATAATACTGTATGAATTTCTCATTTTTTTTTTTAGAGTGGCTTTTAGGGATGCTAAAACTCAGTGGTTTGAAGAATCTTAGTAGTTTGAAGAACCAGAGGACAGAGGCAATCACAGGGCAATTGTGGGATAATATTAAACACACACACACACACACACACACACACTTAAATATAATCAGTTTCAGAAGAAGAGAGAGAATGAAGCTGAAAAAATACTTAAAGAGTAATAGCCTCAAATTCTTCACATTTTTCCTTCAATTTACATATTCAGGAAGTTCTTTGAACTTCAAGCAGGATAAATACAAAGAAAATCACATCTTGACACATTGTAGTAAAACTGCTGAAAGCCAAAAATAGAGTGAAAATCTTGAAAACAGCCAGAGAACAAAATGATACATTTTATATAGGGGAACAATAATTTGAAATAATGGCTACTTCTTATTAAAAACAATGGAGGCCAGGAAGTGGAATAACATCTTTAAAGTGCTAAAAAGAAAAAAAAATTGAAACCTAGAATTACATATTCTGTGAACACAGATTTCAAGAATTAAAGTGAATTAAAGATATTCTCAGATAAAAGAAACTAAGGGAGGAGTTCCCTTCGTGGCTCAGGGGTAATGACCCTGACTAGTATCCATGAGAATGCAAATTCAATCCCTGGCCGGGCTCAGTGGGTTAGGGATTCAGTGTTTACATGAACTGTGTGGGGTAGGTTGCAGATGCAGCTCAGACCTGGCAGTGCTGTAGCTGTGGTGCAGGCCAGCAGTTACAGCTCTGATTGGACCCCTAGCCTGGCAACTTCCATACGCCAGGGGTGTGACCCTAAAAAGACAGAACAAACAAACAAAAAAGAAACTAAGAGAATTTTGTTGCCAGCAGCCAGCAGATCTGCGTCACCAGAAATGGTAAAGGAAGTTCTTCAGATAGAAGAAAAATGATACCATATAGAAACTCATATCATCAGGAAGGAAAGGAACACATCATAAATAGTATATATGTAAATTAGAACATATGAGCAGGATCTCGACCTTCCAAAGAGAGGCAAAAAAGAATTGGTAGAGATGCAAGTACACCGGTGACCATTGTGACATTACAATATAACTTGTACAGGAATGTTACAACATAGTTTAGGACCCTTTCTTCCACCTCCAACCACCACTTCCACAATTAAAATTAAGATGTAATTTGATTTATACTTACAATCATTGGTGCCTCAGGATTTTGAGCTATGAATGTGGTGATCACTAATATATCATTTCTAAGCTGACGATTATAATGACTAAATCCTCTTGTAAACAGGTTTTTAAATACTTCCTTCAAAGCCCTGGAAAGTAAAATTATATCTTTAAGTCATGTTTCTATGGAAATAGTACTTAAGTGTCTGCCAACAAAATCTGCCTTTTCATAGTATTTATCTTTTCTATCTCGTGTCTGCCAACAAAATCTCCCTTTTCATAGTATTTCTTATCTTTTCTATCTCTCCAATCTGCCTCTAATTCACTATGTACCAGATAAGAATCCCTCAATCCAGTCTATACACGGTGGTCAAAGTGACTGCTCTAAAATAAATATTTAATCATGTCATTTTCCTTTTTTAAAACCACTTAAAGGCTTTTCTTTTCTTTTTTCTTTTTTTTGTCCTTTTTAGGGCCACACCTACAGCGTATGGAGTTCCCAGTCTAGGGGTCGAATCGGAGCTATAGCTCCTGGCCTATGCCAGAGCCACAGCAACCCCAGATCTGAGCCGTGTCTGTGACCTACATACACCACAGCTCACGGCAACGCCGGGTCCTTAACCCGCTGACTGAGGCCAGGGATCGAACTAGCAACCTCATGGTTCCTAGTTGGATTTGTTTCCCCTGCGCCACAACGGGAACTCCTTTTCTTTATTCTTAGGATAAAGTTTACCTCCTTACCAAGACATATTAGGCCTTTCACGCTATGATCCCTGCTAATATTGTTAGCTTCATCTCTCACTATTTTACGCTGTACTTTCTGCACTCTCCATATTGAATTTTTTTAATTTTCTGATTTTGCTAAATTTTACTTTCACTTCTGTTCCCCTGTCTAGGATGCTTTCTGCATGCAAAACTCTTCTGTTGCTAATTCATATGTATCTTTCAGATACCGGACTAGGGTTTGTTAGGAAGTATTGATTAACTGTAAGTCTGGGTCAGGTTCCCTGTAAAAATGGGTATGGGTTGCTTTGCCTTCTAGAACCCACTTGTCCTTATTATAATAGTACCCTTATTTTTACTTAGGCATTCACTTTCCTGCCACTTTAGGTCTTGTGAAGCTGCCATCAGCTAAAAGGAAGCTAGTTAGAGCATTCTTTCTTTCTGTCATGAGTCTACAGAGACTCAATTCAAAGAATCTTCTTTAAGTTTTCAGAGTAGCAAGTCTTTGCTTCTGGTTGGTTTGGGGTTGTGATGACAAGAACCTAGGTCTCGCCATGTGGATCTTGAGACTAAAGCCAATATAGAGCGAAAACGTGCAGAAAGATGAGGAGGGTTAAGTATTGATATTTGCTGAGCCTTGAATACAGCTGTACAGAAAGCCAGTTTTATCCCTGACTTTGTAGTTACATGAGCCTATAAATTTTCTACATGGTTTAAATCAACTGGCTTGGGGGTTCAGTCCCTTGCAAACAAAAACATGCTGATTCAGCCTCTTCTGGAGAACATGTAGGGCCTTGCAGTAATCTCTTTCATAACATTTAGCACACTCTCTTTCACTTGCTTATTTACTTGTCCATCTCTCTGAACATAATGCAAGTGCCATGAAAGCAGAGACCATTTCTGTACTGTTTTCAACTGTATTTCCATAGTCTAGTGCTATACTTGGCACAGAGCTAGACAATAATTATTTAATGAATAAATGAATAAGTAACCTAAAGGCTCACTCATATTTTATTGCTAATGCTTGCTGTAGTATCTAGAAGACAGTAAGTACTCAAAAATAATTTTTTTTTGTCTTTTTGCCTTTATCTAGAGCCGCACCCTCAGCATATGGAGGTTCCCAGGCTAGGGGTCTAACAGGAGCTGTACCTGGCGGCCTTCACCACAGCCACAGCAACGCGGGATCCGAGCCGCGTCTGCAAACTTCACTACAGCTCACGGCAACGCCGGATCCTTAGCCCACTGAACAAGGCCAGGGATCGAACCCGCAACCTCATGGTTCCTAGTTAACCACCAAGCCACGACGGGAATTCCAAAAATAGGTTTTTTGAATGTACAAATGAAATAGTTCTTTTCAATGTCTAATTTTACTTTATACATACTCAAGAACATAATGTCATTTTGTTAACAAATTTAAAAGCCTCCTACATAGAAAAACAATATGACTTGTTATTGTGCAGATGCATTTAAACCACAGTAAAAGAAAATGTCCTGAAGCATAGCCAGTACATGAATCAAAAGCCTAAATGAACAAAAATTCAAACAAAGATTTAGTTATGTCACTGGCTGTCATTTCAAGGTTAAAAAATATTCCTGTTTAACCACAGATACTTACAGCAAACATTCCAAGTTACTAAGTTGTTTTATGATTTCTTCTTTTGAAGATTTTTCCAATAAGTTCCATAGTATTTCTGATGAACGAAATAGAAGCTGTCCAGAGGGATCTGGGTCATTGAGATGAGCACAAATTCCACTGGCTGCTTGTGCTTTCACCATTAAAGCACAATTAACTTCTGAAAATAGATCTTAAAATTATTTGTTTTACAGTCTAGACATTGTTAGATAGAAACAAAAATAGTTGAGAGTGGTGTGTTCAAATTTAATAAGATACAGACCAGAAGTTGAGAGATGTTGCAGAGCTTTAAGTACCCAAAGTTTTTCAGCAAGTTGATTTTCAAAGAAGGCCAATGACTCGGCCATTGCTTTTGCCAATCCTCCAACTTCAGCCATTTTAATCTTATATGATGAGCTAGCCTGCTGATAACCTAACAGCAATTCATGATATGTACAATTATTTCATATAATAATCATCTACATTAAACAAAGGAATGACTAATTTAGCATTAAACAATAGCAATAACAATAAAAAAGTGTTTAAGTGTATCGCACTTTAAAATGGATATAGCTCAGGGTTAGGCAAAATTTTTCTGTAAAGGGCGAGGCAGTAAGTATTTTGTGGGTTATCAGGTTTCTAACTCAAATACTCAACTCTACTACAATAGCACAAAATCAGGCATAATCAATGCAAATATAAATGGGCACGGCTGTGTTCCAATAAAAGTTAATTTACAGAGGGCTGATTTTGACCTGGGGTCCATAGTTTGCTGACCCCTGATCTAGCATTTGAAATAAGGCCACAAATTTGGAGGCATGTCTTAAATTCTAAAAAATAGGGAGTTCCTGCTGTGGTGTAATGGGTTAAGAATCCAACTGCAGTGGCTCAGCTGTGGCTCGGATTCAATCCCTAGCCCAGGAACTTCCACATACCACAGGTATGGCCATAAATAAATAAATAAATGCATATGTAAGTATATATATATATACATACATACACACACACACACACACATATATAGTCAGTACATATACCTCTCCATAAAGGAAAGTGCATGATTACTAAATGTTTTTAAGTCAATGCATTACTTTAGTGCTTTCCAGGGACCATAATTATGTAATTTACAATGACATTAAGAGGTGAAAATGTACCACTGTTCTGATAAATGCTAGTGAATATAATTTTTTGAGGAAATTTGATTTTTGGCAACATATAAGAATTCTCTTCTGCTTCAGTTCCTATAAGAAACTCTACCTGTGAGTGCCCCCTCCAAAAAATTTTTTAAAAAAGTAAAAAAGAAACACCATCTCTCCTTTGATATAGCTGCACAGGTGTCTGACCAACTACATTCAACTAGAGAGTTTAGGAGTTCCCATCATGGCGCAGCAGAAACGAATCCGACTAGGAACCATGAGGTTGCAGGTTTGATCCCTGGCCTCACTCAGTGGGTTAAGGATCCAGCGTTGCTGTTAGCTGTAGTGTAGGTCGCAGATGTGGCTCGGATCTGGCGTTGCTGTGGCTGTGGTGTAGGCTGGCAGCTGTAGTTCCAATTCAGCCCCTAGACTGGGAACCTCTATATGCCTTGGGAGCAGCCCTAAAAAGCAAAACAAAACAAAATAAAACAAAACAAAAAACAAACAAAAAAAACAACAAAAACAAAACTTAGATTAAATGCACAGCAGAGGGCACCTGCCTCTGGACTTTTGAGATCAATTAGATTCAACTTTGCCATAGTTCTGAGATGTCTGTCAGCTTTGCTTTCATTTTGTTTGTTTGTTTGTTTGTTTGTTTAGTGTCCCACCTGCAGCATGTGGAAATTCTCGGGCTGGAGGGGGTTGACGTGGAGCTGCAGCTGCCAGCCTATACCACAGCCAGAGCAATGCTAGATTCTTAACCCACTGAGTGAGACCAGAGGCCAGGGATCAAACCCACAACCTCAAGGTTACTAGTCGGGTTTGTTACTACTGAGCCACGATGGGAACTCCCTGTCAGTTTATCTTATCTTTCTGAATCTATTCTTTGGCCCTGTCTCCATTCTTGTGATGGGTTCTCTATAGCATGTCCTAGTTACTCATTTTAGACATTCATAAAGTATAAGGAGGAAACCAAAAATTGCATAATTTCACTATCCAGAGATAACAACATTAACATTCTTGCATATTTCTTACTGATCTTCATGTATGCATAGAATTTTAATAATATACTGTATGCAGAATTTTATATTCTGTTGCAGCCACTAAACATTCTAAGCCTTTTCTCATGCTATAAAATATTTCCCCAATTCATGATTCTTATTTGCACAGTAGTCCATCATATGCATGGACCAAAATGTAATTTATATTTATCGTATCTTAATATACCAAGTTCACATTTCTATAGAAGGATGTTGTATAATAAAGGCTCATGGATCTGGTTCCTATATCCAGGCCTGTGTCTTTTACAGTTGCTCTACTAAGTACTTTAAGCTGTGATACCAGAGATCCAGCCACACCCATCACCTGAAATCAACTGTGTGATGGCTAGTGAGAGCATTGTCTAAGTTTTCTAATTTTCAGAGCCTGATCAAATAAAGATCAGCCTCACTTCTCTGCAGTTAAACTCCTCTGTCCTGCCTTATACAACGTTTGTTTACCTTTGTTTCTATCTTAAAAAGGTGGCCTGTATATGGCCAAAGTTTACCCTAAGCTGGTGCTCCTAATTCCATCCTCTCATGCTTTCTTTTGGAATTTTCACCCTCCCGTTTTCCATGTACTAATTTCTTGTTCCTCTGCCTGTAGGGGAAGACTTCGTTTTCCCCTATCCTAAAAATTATAAGCAACAAAACCAAATGTGTTTCTTTAATTTTGCTACCATTTGAGTTGTTCCCTTCCTTCTTTTTTCTTCTCCATCTGATCTTAAAATATAAGTTTACATTCACTGCCTCTACCCCCTCAGTACCACTGCCTCTCTTCTCACAATGCTCTCATTCTTGAGTCCTGTATCTGCCTTGACCACTTTATGGCAAAAGATCTGCCAAAGATGAACCACAACTTTTCATATACTGCATCAGCTGGTATTTTCATTCCTCAATTACAGGAGCCTCTACATATTTGACTGAGACCACTTCTTCCTTCATCAAATATTTCATTCATTGGCAAACAAGACATGGCAGTCTTTAGATTTTCATTCTCCTCTCTGAAACTTCCTTTACTGCCAGTTTCTCTGGATTTCCCCCTCACCCCCACCCCGATCTCAATATGGGCACTCTCCATGTTTCTATTTTGGTCCCTTGCTGTTAAATGCTTTATCTCCTGGAAAATTTGGTCCTTGATGGTTTCAATTTTCATCTCTATTTTGAGTGAATTCCAAACCTGTAATTCTGGTCTCTGCTTTTAGTGTCCAACATCTATTATCTACCAAATACTGCCACCTGTTTATCTCATCAATAGTTCAAATCTGACAGTGAATAATCTTTTTACTTATTTCTCTACTTCAGATGTCTTCCCATTTTTTCTGAGTCATAATCTTTTTCTGTACCAGAGCCTTATTTCCACACATCTTAAGAACATATAACTTTAAAAATATATTTAATATCTTCTCTCCTTTCCTAGATTGATTATAAATTACGGAAACTATGATGGTAGGAAGTATGTCCTAAATAACATTACATCCTCCACATTGCAAGTGCCCTCTATCTTGATAGTACCCACTTCAGCATGACTCACTTTATCATTATGTATTAAGACTCTTAGCTCTAGCATGCAGAACTCCTTTTCCAGCCATGGTGAAGAATGTTATTAGCATTAAGAATTTAACATCTAATTGAATGGGACAGATATTATGAATAATTATAAAATGTTAGAAAATAATAATATCAATAGCATTAAATATCATTAACTAATAGTAATAATTATAATTAAACTAATTTGGGTATGACTTTAAATTCTGTCAAATATTTAGCATCACAATAAAAATATCATGCAAATCTAAAGTTGAAGAAATATATGTAAAATTTTTTGTTTAAAAATGACCAAAGAGCTTGAGACTACCAAAAGAACCTGTTTTTGATGTGTTGCATTTATGATCCCACTGTATCTTTCCAAGTTCAAAGACAAATGAGACAGAATGTTCTGTTTTATAAAGACATAAGGTATTACTGAAAGACTATTGAAAACTTCACCTGTAATATGCTTCTTTGGTGGTTCTGCATGATAAAAGTTAATAATACACTTACAAATTTGTATTCTCAATTCAGAACTCGGCATTTTCATTAAGTCACCTGCCAGAAAGATAAATAAATGCTATTTAATAACAGTGCCACAAGTGTATTTGCAAATTTAATTGTAAAGTGTTAGTAACATGATTATTAAAAATATCCCCTCATCAGAGATTCAGAGTGGATCATGTAATTTTATACAGACACACACAAAACACCCTGGATACCTATCCTTATTTGGCCCCTCGGTCAACTCAGTCTCTCCTTCTCAGGAAGAGTGGTAAATAGTAGCATAAATGCTGGAACCGGATTGTCTAAAACTAAATCCTCGCTAGGAAACTTACTACATATATAAATTTGTGTCTTAGATTTTCTCATCTATAAAATGGTATAACAATAGTTACTACTTTAACTATTACTGTGAGAATGAAATGAGTTAGTGTGAAAAAAGGACTAAGAGTTTTCCTCCCAAAGTAGAGAGTCTGTAATTTGGTGCCTCTAATAATGCACCCTTTGCTTGGAAAAGCTCCAAGTGAGCTCTGCTCTTCAGTTTGTTGACAGACCGGAAGACAGTGAGTTTCTAGGCAGTCTTTGCCCTGCAGGTAATAGTTTTATGTTCCAGTTATTGTGGTGGGGATGGACAAAGGGAGGATTCTTTTTCAGTCATATCTAAACAATTTCTGACTTGGCTTCAGCCTTCACTTCTGACTGGATTGTATTTGCTCTGGTGAAGTCCTGCAGGTATGATCCTCAGAAAATCTGAAAATGGTCTGTGGGGTTCTAGAAGTGATCTGTGCCCTCTGGGAGCCTGAGGACAATTAGCACCTGGAATGTCAGCTTCATGACTTGAACCAGATCTGCGTGGATTCTCCGAGGAAAGGAGATAATTAGGTGTTCCCTGAGGACTTGCATCTTGCATTAGGCCTTGAAAGGTCTTCATCTCTGGCCGTGGTCAGAGTGTGGATGCCAAGCAGACAGAAGGATGGGGCACGTAGGAGAGACCCATCCTAGCTTTAGGAGAATCCATCTCCAAAAGACAGCACTCAAATAAAAAGTTTCAGGACTATTCTTTTCATTGTTTTGGACCCAATCTTTGAAGCTGAAAACTCACTATATTTTTTAAAAAATTAGGCAACAGGAACAACTAAATTTTTCTGACAAAACTAGCTAAATGTTCAAGTTTATGGGAAATTCTAAGGTTTCTCATCTGCTTCTCCACCCTTTTAGTTCCTAATAAATTGAAATCATTTCTCATAGATAGTTTCCCACCTTATAATCTCAGGGCAGAGTACTAACTTTTTCCTTCCTGTGTTTCCAGAATCCTGCTTTTGAGTAGGAAATATGTATCATTTAGAAGAAAAAGTAATATAACTTATTAGTATATAGTAGAAACTGGAAGTTATCAGTAAAAATGAATAGTTCAACACTTTATACTACACAAAATTATTTTAGTTTAAACTCATGTTTCCAGCAATTAAAAGAAATAAGGGCTAGAACAGCCGTATTTGCAGTAAACAATCAGAGAAAGAAATTCTTTTTTTTCTTTTTTTTTTTGTCTTTTTAGAGCCAAAATCGTGGCATATGGACCCCTATGTTCTTAGGCTAGGGGTTTAATTGGAGCTGTATCTGCCGGCCTACACCACAGCCACAGCAACGCTGGATCCGAGCTGCCTCTGTGATCTATACCACAATCCATGGCACCGCCAGATCCTTAACCCGCTGAGTGAGGCCAGGGATTGATCCCGCGTCCTCATGGATGCTAGTCGGGTTCGTTAAATGATGAGCCACAACGGGAACTCCAAAAGGAGTTCATTTTAAGCTAAGAGTTGATACAGCCCTCACAGTAATGTGTTCTGTAGGCAGGCATTCAGCAAAGAGCAGACTGACAGAGTAAGAAACGGCCATGTACATATAACAGGGGCAACAGAGGCATTTTTAAAATGTCATCAACCAAATCTGCACTTTTTAATCTGTTAATACTATCATGTCCTCTTCTGGGTTGGCTTCTCACTGTAAATTTCCACTGATAATAAGAGACTCACAGAATTAAAGTTTCCCATTGGCTTCCAGCCTGCTTGCTCCTTAAGTTCACCTTATCTAACTCCCCATGGTTATTCTAATTCCCTTGACACCTTCTTTACCCACTTTTGGCCATAATAATTTTTCCCAAACTATCTACAGTTGAGGACTATGAAACTTATTTAGATATAAAAGTGTTAGCATTTATGTTAAAAACTTTAAATATCTTTTAATTGCTAGTTTCTGTTGTCTTTCACTATGGAGTATAATGCTCAGAACATAACTATTCAGTAAATATTTGTTTTTTATTTGTTGGGCCAATTGTGTAGGTTTTATTTCTTCTGTAAAAAGATTTAAATTAAGAAGTATAACTTTAATACAGGATTTGTTTTGGGAACATGCTGTCGTGTAGGGGATGATTCAAGGAGCTAGAGTGATCTCATTTCTAGGAAATTATTATTTTCTTTCTTAAAAAATTGAGCAATTACCCAAATACAATATCTGCCTATGATTTTTTTCATATTTTTGTATATAAAACACAAGCATCTTTATGTATTCTATGCTAAAGTTTCCAATATTCTGCCATTTTATGATTTTATTTGACTTCAAATTATTTAATGAATAATTTGGCCCCCAATCAATCCTCGTATTCAGTTAGATTCAAGCAATTTTTGGAGTTCAAAGTTTAAATCATTTTTGTAATTACTGAAAAAGAGGGACACATACTTCTGATTTACAAAAAAAGTTAACAAATATTTCATCAAACTAAATACATAACAGCAAGACAAGCGCAAAGAAGTTTCTGCCAGTCCTTATACTTAAGAAACAAAGAATAGTGTTGGTATCGTGAGACACCTGAGTGGAAGACAATACAAAAATTTTCACCAAGCACATTATGATTAATTCCCAACCAGAAAACAAGAAGAGAGCCTAGACTTGGAGAAGTATTCTTAGTGAAACTTAGTGAAAGAAATATTTCCTTGTTGTCAGTAGGGTCCACTATATGTTACACCTCTCTATCTTAAGGAAATCTTAACTCACCCAGAAGTGCAATTGAATTAGCAGTATCTTCAGCATATGTTATTTCATCTGATACTTTCTTTTTCAAAAATGGCAAGCTTCAAGAAGAATCAAGAATATACAAGTTATTTTTAATGAAGGCCTTAATTAAATCGTCATTTTCTAAAGATTAACATGAAGGTAATATCCTATTCTTTAGCCCTGAAGAATTAACAAGTATCAAAAATATTTTTGTGTTTCTAACTAGCTGACCACAATAAAATAAAATAGGTTTATAAAAATGAAGAGAGATGGACATAGAAGGCAAAGGTTAAAAAAGCCGTCTTGCAATACTACATAAATTAAAAAAAAAAAAACACCTTAAGAATCCTTTCTATGTGAGCGCAAAATAGTAATAGATTTTATTTGCACTTCTAGCAAAATTAGGAAGACATTGAAGAATTCGATACAAATCACATCTCTAGGCTTACCCATAACTTAAAGGGCGTTCAAGGGTTTCTTTCTAAAGTTTTTGAAACTCTGGTTAATAGATCAAGGGTCTATTTGTTTTTATAGGTCAGTGACCTTTCACTTACTAACTAGATGAGTTACCATCCACAAAATAACAAATATACTTTTTGAAACAGTAAAGAATTCAAGTTAACAAATATTAATTATGTTAGAATAAGATTTCACAGCTAATATGACCAAAGTTATTTGAAAATAACTTATTTACAAATTACAAAAAACAGGGCACTTGAACCTAGGTCACTAGTATAAATGTCAGAGAGATAAAAGTCACTTCTTAAATACAAAATTTCAACTATTTTGGCATTTCAAGGGTTCAAAATTTGAAACTCCTGTGTTATTTAAAGATATTTAGTATATCTTACATATGGGGCTTTTAATACATGTTTTTCAAGAAAAATTAACCAAGTGGTTGAAAAACAGCACTTAGAATTATAACATACATGTAGATATATATATATATATAGGTCAATTGGAATTAAAAGATAGTTTAAGGGCAGGCTATGAAAAGGACAATTTTATAAATGCCATAGAGGTTCATTTCTAGTGTTTGTTAGAATTTTTCATTTGAAATTAGTATTTTATCACTTGTTATCCAGTCATTGTTGAATCTCTAAAGGGAAGAATGCTAAAACTAGTTCTCCTTGTCCTCAAATTTTTTCTTTTTTCTTTCTTTTTTTTCACCAAGGGAAACAACCTAAAAGATGAAGCATCAAAAGAGTTTTCCACCAAAAAGCTTATGAAAAAAATAAGCGTTATACTTCTGATGCACTGAGAAAAACATTCTACTTAGAGGCCAAAACAGAAGGTCTTGATTTTATTTTTCTATTTTCAATGTTTTTACTCCCAAAGAAGTCATGAAAAGGGAATCAAGTGAGGGTGTGGTGTGGAAAATGCAGGATAAAAGAAATTAGGAAAGTTAAAAAAAATTTGAGTAATTATGAAATAAGGAAAGCAAAGAGTACAACTCAAAAAGATTTATCATATTATGCCATGAAACATTCAGTCACAGCCTTTATAGAGAGCCAGTTCTTGGTGGACATGATGTTGGAACATGATGTTGTAAGCAACGCATGCAAAACCTGGTGTTCTAGTATTCTGCAAGTGTCAAAATTTGTTTTGTCTTTTTAGGACCACACCCATGGCATATGATGCAGTTCCCAGGCTAGGGGTTGAACTGGAGCTACAGCTGCCAGCCTACACCACAGCCACAGCAATGCCAGCTCCTTCACCCACGGAGCAAGGCCAGGATCAAACCTGTGTCCTCATGGATTCTAGTCAGATTTGTTTCCACTGAGCCATGATGGGAACTCCACAGTATCAAAATTTGAAAGTGTTTTACATAATATAATCTCACATCGACATAACAATAATCGCCAATTAGTACGTTAAAGTTCCTTTAGAGCACCAGGACAATCATTTATTTCTTATTTTTCATGGTCTCTGTTAAAAAGTAAGGTGTGATAAGGGCATTCAAAAAATTATTTTTGACTCTTTGTTCCGATACCAAAAAACTTAAATGTATTTAGCTATAAAATTGTAAATATTATTGCTGTTAAATCTGAAAGTGAGAGATAAATCTACCATGTATATGGTATCTTACTAATTCTGTTATTTATATATTAGAAGAAACACACTATTTAAAAAGTTAAATTGGGGTGGGAGTTCCCATCATACAGCGGAAACGAATCCGACTAGGAACCGTGGGGTTGCGGGTTCGATCCCTGACCTCACTCAGTGGGTTAAGGATATGGCATTGTCACAAGCTGTGGTGTAGGTCGCAGGTCGCAGATGCAGTTCAGATCCTGTGTTGCTGTGGCTACAATGTAGGCTGGCAGCTGTAGCTCCGATTCGGCCCCTAGCCTGGGAACCTCCATATGCCACGGGTATGGCCCTATAAAGCAAAAATAAATAAATAAATAGATAAAAAGGTTAAATTGGTGGAAAGGTTTAGAAGGTTAAACTGTCAGAAAAGTTTATTCCTCGTTTAAGAAATTTCCTCTGCTATATTATATTGAAATCTACAAACATATTTTAATACACATCTTGATTAGCCACTATGTGTTAGCAAGGAAAGAAAAAGATATTCCTAGTTCGCCAAAATGGTTGAGGAAACAGCAGTACAGAGGATGGAATATATAAATTCTGACTTCTGACTTTTATAATTCTGACTTCTAAGTTACATTTTCAAATATATATACCAAAACAACTGATGACAAGTCATTCTTTATTCAGACTGGAAGATCAAATAAACTGTGACACAGGATCCAGTATGTCTTTGAGAGTCAAATTTTCTAAAGAGATGGAAAAAACTAGATAAAAACTATTAAGTAGTCTCCATAAATTTTCTCAAAAATTCTCTAAAAATATCATAATTTCTTAGTGTTATTTCACATTAATCACTCACTTTAGAACAATTTATTATGAGAAAACATTTTAATGTACTTACAGTTTAATCTCTTGTGGTCAACAGTCTCAGACTACAATAAGAGGGACTAAATTTGAGGTAACAGCTGCTGGAATCAAGTGACCAAGTGAAGTTTCTTGAGTTCTAGATAACTTTGCCATACCATAATGCATAATATTTTTGTAATATAAAATAAAACATGAAATACTGCATGCTAATATAAAATGAAGTTTAAAAAACCAACTTACCCACATAATTTTAGGATATTATATGCAGGTTCTAGAAAATGGGGCTGTTTTTTAATTTTTCCTACACACAGATTCAGAATTTTAAATATCTGTGCTAAATCTCTTAGGGGCTTGAATATTTTTTGTTAAGAAATAAAATTAAGATTTTTGTAACATATTCTTTATAGTAATTCTGCCAGCAAAGCTTAGAATCCCATCCATCTTGTTAAATGTGGTTGACCCTATTTTAATTATACTAATTTTGAAATGTAAAGAGGAAAACTTAGAAACATGTTTAAAGACTACTACTTAATTCTTGTCTCAATAACCTCATTCAAATTATTTTTTTCTCCTGTTACCACACCTTTAGAAAAATTTTGTCCAAAACACAAAATATTAGATATTTTCTGAGATGGAATGTTACCTTTCTTACCTAGCAAAGGGGCTTTTCAGATGTGATTAAATTAAGTCTTGAAAGTTTTCCTAGATTATCAGGTAGTTCCAATGTAATCATGGGGTAATTACAAGGAAAAGAGAGTCAGGGGAGGATCAGAGAAGGAGATATGACAACAAAAGTAGAGGTAAGAGTGATGCTACTTCAAGGAAGGCCCAGGAAGCCAAGGAATGCAGGCTGCCTCTGGGAGCTGGCAGAGGCAAGGAAAAGGCTTCTCTCCTAGAGCCTTCAGAAGGAACAAGCCCTGCCGACACCTTGCCTTTAGCTCAGTGAGACCTCCAGAATTGTAAACAAAACAATTATGTGTTTCAAGGTGCTAAGTTTGTTTTTGTTTTTTTTTTTTTTACAGCAGCAATGGGAAACAAACATACACATATAAGTAAAGGATACAAGTCCATTCTGATAACACTGTACCACTTTCTTGACAGATATAAGTTGTTTTTCTTCTAAATCATCCTAAAACAAATTATTTATTTTAGTTCTTTTACGCTATTAATTCTGCTGAGATTTTAAAAATTTTCCTCAATATAAAAAGAAAGACGTGTTATCAAGTAATTATTAAATTACTGTTACATTGTAAGCATTATAAAATGTTTCCTCAAACAGTGAAAGTAAAAATAAATTACCAGTTACATTTGAATAGGAAATTGCAAATCAAAGCTAGGTTAATATAAAGTCAGTAACTGTTTTCAGAAGTAATATTATTAATACCTGAAGTATGTTAAGCATTTTTCTATGCCATGTACTATTTAGCACCGTATATGCATATCATCTCATTAATCTTCAAAACAACACTGTTAGGGAGGTACTTTTATTATCTCTCTTTTCCAGAATAGGAAACTCAAGCTGAAACACTAAATAATTGTCCAAAATCACACAGCTAATAAATGGTGATGTTAGAAGTCAAATCTGGCAATCTGACTCCAGAAATTGTATTTTTAATTTCTAAAATATGTCCAATGCAATGGCTCAAATTAAATATCTTCAGCCAATTAAAACAAAGCAAATCAAAACAAAACAAACCCTGTACAGTGATATATTTTCATGACTAAGTCACTTCTGTTCTTTTAACCCTCTTAAATTGTGAGAAGCTATAGAATATATATATATATTTAACTAATTTATTTATTTTTGCCTACTCTTATTTAACAGCTAGTAGGAGCACTATGTAGTTGGATTTCCTTTTTTAAAAACTGCAGATATAGGAGTTCCCATCATGGTGCAGCAGAAATGAATCCGACTAGGAACCATGAAGTTTCGGGTTCAGTCCCTGGCCTTGCTCAGTATGTTAAGGATCTGGCGTTGCCGTGAGCTGTGGTGTAGATCGCAGATACGGCTTGGATCTGGCCTTGCTGTTGCTGTAGCTGCAGTAGAGGCTGGCAGCTGTAGCTCCAATCGGACCCCTAACCTGGCAACCTCCATATGCCGCAGGTGTGTCCCTAAAAAGCAAAAAAAAAAGAAAAGAAAAGAGAAAAACCCTGCATATCTATTCACAATTAAAAATAACTTTCACAATAATCATAGCCAATAAAAAATAAATTATTCTTATAAGCTCATCATTTTACTGTGTTTTTTTTTTGCTTCTATGTAAAAATATAGACTAAAAAATGTTTGGAGTTCCCTTTGTGGCTCAGTGGTTAACGAATCCGACTAGGTACCATGAGGTTGAGGGTTCGATCCCTGGCCTTGCTCAGTGGGTTAAGGATACGGCGTTGCTGTGAGCAGTGGTGTAGGTCACAGACGCGGCTTGGATCCCACATTGCTGTGGCTGTGGTTAAGGCCAGCAGCTACAGTTTCTGTTAGACCCCTTGCCTGGGAACCTCCATATGCCGCGGGTGCGGCCCAAATAAGGCAAAAAGACAAAAAAAAGGTAAAACAATGACTAAATTTTTGTGCCTGCTAATCACAGGACATTGTTTTGATCTACTCTGCCACGATCAGCCCATTTCCAGCTTATTGAAAGTATGCAATCTTCATACTGTAGTAATTTTATAGGGTGTACGGGCTTTTTCAGGCATTTAGTCAATTCTTGGGAAGGATCGGGAGAGTGTTCTATAAACAGGTATGCATATGCATTTATTATCATTTCTCCCAATGCCTAAACTCTCACTTTTGAGTCTTGTATCATTATTTTCATTACATTCTGTATGAGTTCTCTCAAAATAAATTACTTATGACTGTGTATGAGTATGTATATATCCTGAGTTTATATCGGAAAATTTTAAGTATTACATCATACACTTTTTCTACCCTTGTGCTCACATCCTACGTGGTAATTAGCATTTAACAGAGGCTACATGAGTCTTTCTCTACTTCTGTGATTCCTTCTGTATATATCCACCAAGCATCTGTCCATCCCATGAAACCAAAATCTGTTCTTTTCCAGCTTCCCTACTAGGTTAAATATAAATACTGAATTTAAACAATCCTTCCATATAAGACATATACTCTTTGAAATGTTTTCAACAACAAAAGGAAAGAAATGAGACTTACATTTAAGGGAATACATTTTACCTTTCAAGGAAACCACAGTTTCTAAGTGGAATAGCAGAGAAATATTTTCTCAAAGCTTACTTTATCAGTCTCTTCGAGGAGTTTGATGACACGATTTAGGTCCATAGACTTGAAAACACCCTAAAAACATAAAACACATGGTATTCTATGTCACGAGAATCAAGAAATCACATCAAGGATTTCCCGTCGTGGTGCGCGGAAACGAATCCGACTAGGAACCATGAGGCTGCAGTTTGGATCCCTGGCCTTGCTCAGTGGGTTAAGGATCCGGTGTTGCCATGAGCTGTGGTATAGGTCGCAGATGCAGCTCGGATGTGGCATTGCTGTGGCTCTGACGTAGGCCAGCAGCTGTAGATCCGATTTGACCCTGAGCCTGGGAACCTCCATATTCTGTGGGTGCGGCCCTAAAAAGACAAAAAAAAATGCACTATTTTTTTATATAATATCATCTCTTGGTAACTTAAAAATATGACAAAAGAGTAAATGGAGAATGAGAAACAGATGAGACTTAGAGGAATAAATAAATTTGGGAGTTAAAAAAGAGGAACCTCTTGAATTCTAGTATTATACTCTTTCTTTCTTTCTTTCTTTTTTGGCTTTTTTGCTTTTTTAGGGCCACACCTGTGGCACAAGGGTTCCCAAGCGTGGGGTCTCCCTTTTAACTACTAGGATATACTCTGCTGTCACTATAGTAAGAGGAGGAGATTGGAAATATGGACCGGTTTGAAAGACTGGCATCATTTAGAGTTCCAAAGCAGAGAGAGGTCTAAAAGGTTAATCATCTTAAATGGCAAAGAGCAATAAGCTCCTCTCCCAGTAAAGAAACTGAGTGATTCTCACGTCTCACTTGTAAAACAAACAAACCACAAATAAAAACCAAGAAGGCTGAGTGACCATTTTTCCCAGATCTAAAATGTCTTTTTTTTTTTTTTTTTTGGTCATTTTAGGGCTGCACCCGCGGCATGTGGAGGTTCCCAGGCTAGGGATCTAATCGGAGCTGTAGCCACTGGCCTAAGCCACAGTCACAGCAACGCAGGATCCGAGCCGCGTCTGCGACCTACACCACAGCTCACAGCAACGCCGGATCCTTAACCCACTGAGCAAGGCCAGGGATCGAACCCACAACCTCATGGTTCCTAGTCGGATTCGTTAACCACTGCGCCACAACGGGAACTTCTAAAATATCTTTATTCTACTTCCTTTCTTTTGGTAGAAACTTGCCTTTTCTTCAGTACTTTAAAAAAATGTTAATACCCTAGAAGCAGTTATTAACAGGGTAGGAAATTTTAACACAAATTAATTTCTACCTGAAGGAGAATCTTTGGCCCTGTAAAAAGAGGTAGAAGAAAAGGAAAAAGAAACAGAAAAGGGAGAAAAATACACACCCATATACACAGCTGTACTTGCTCCATTTTACTTGCTATGTTGTGGACCGTTTTGGCTATGGCCTGTTTAAAGTATTTCTCTTTTCTCTTCTTTTTAACCCACGTTTGTCTGCCTCCCTAACCTTCCCCTTCCCTCTGCACACCCCCCCGCCCCCGCCTTTAATACCGAGTAAAGGAAGAAAGAGCACCATCAGACACCAGATTCACCTACTTCTCCGTTTTGCCCCGTGCCTGAGAAAACAGCGGCGGTGTTGAGCCCGCTTGCAACCTTGGAAGAGAAGGGACTTTAAAATTGTTGTTCTTCAAAATTCGTCTTCCCGCCCGGATTGGAATAATTTCGCAGAACCGATTAGGTAAAGTCCCCTAACACCTGCTACTCCTCATGCAAAAGTGTTGCTCGGTGGGTTAAATGTCCGGCCATCTTCAAAGAGCTCAACCGTATTCCCACAGTAGAGGAGGTCCCCAGTCAACCAGCCCCTCCCAAGGAACTCTCCCAGGCCCCGGGTAAGTGGACGCAGGAGACAGGGTTCCTGACGCAGCCTGAGACGGGTAAAGTCTCCGCAGGAATTCCCCTGGGGGCCCCACGCCAGCAGCGCAAGGAGGCAGGGCAGGATTCCTCCGTACAGTTCACGTTAATTTAGGGTTTGGGAGCATGTTCTCTTGGGGGGAGCTATGAAACCTTAGCATGAAACAAACTCCTTGACGTTTCTAAACAGCCCCGTTACAAATGGAGATCCAAGCCAGGGTTCCGAAGTGAAATTACTCAACAGAAATTCGAAAGAATTAGCTTTGTATGACAGAAAATAAACTCAAAACCAAATACAAACAAAATAAATCAATTACATTCTCTCCCAGTCCTCTCCGACACACTCCTAACCAACTTCCGATTTCATATAAAAGCGAGGCTTAATTTCTAATTTTAGCAGTATTTTCCTCCCCGCAGGGTGCAGGTTTTGGTAGCAGCAAATTTAAACACGGGAGGATTTCTGCCCAAATCAAGAACGTCGCACGATAACCAGAATCTACATATTAAAGCCCTGTACAAAGTTTTCACTTAAGAACCTTTCCTTCCCTCCCTGGTCTTTGGGGCTTGGGGCGGGGGGGGGGGGTCACACTTTTGGAAGAAAAGCCGCAAAACCTCGCCTACTCAGTTTACTGGGACGCCTCGGGAGGACTTTGAGACACGAGTCCCCAGACAGGCTGGTTGACGACAGCTAGCTCCTCCTGCAGGCAGCACCGTTCTCGGAGGGATCAGCTTTGCTCTTGGAACCTCGGTCCCGGGGGGCGGGAGAAGAGGTGTGGGTTCCCCTGGTTTCCATTTGGGCCCCCATTTCCGCCCTGGAGGCGCCCAGGCCTGGTCTCTGCCCCCGCCTTCACACCCTCTCAAGCACAGGCACCTGGCCATACCTGCGCTTCCTCTTCCTCCATCACCGCCCCGAGTACTGGGATTTGGCGAGGGCTGCTGGACTTGATTCTGCTGTCGGGTTCCCAGGCCTCGGCAGTCGCCGCAGCCTCGGCAGTCGACATGGCTGTGGCGGCGGAGTGAGGGATGGAAGTCCTCCTGTCATACACTGTTCCTGCAGTGGCGAGACAAAAGAGGCCGCGCCACCGAGAAGTGAGGGCCGCCTGAGGGTTGCTAGAGTCGCGAAAGGCCCCGGGGGTCTGGCCGTGGCCTCGGCCACCCCGACGCCATCCGCATCCCACAGCTACAGCCCACCGGTGCACCTCAGTTCCTCCCTGTTGCAGGTTGCTAGCAAGCCAACGCGTTGCTAGGGGCGGGGCCAGAGGCTGCAAGAGGGCTGGCTCCGACGGAAGCCCAGGGATCCAAACTAACCAAACTCTCATCTGCATTTCTAAACTGGGTGCGGAGTGACTGGGAGTGACTGATTTGCTTGTGCGCCAGAGGGAAACGGTGGTGGGCGTCGGGGGGAAAACTCGGTGTGTAAGCTTGGCGTGTTACTTGGAGCCCTGTGTGTCTCAGTCTTGGTAGTTTGCTCTGGGCCCTCTAAAAACAGGCATGAGGGATGAGGGATGGATGTGGGATGCAGGAGTGATGGAAGTTGGAATGATAGTGTTGGAAACTGAGCAGTTTACCTCACCCCAGAGAAGTGACCAGTGTCACCTACATTCCCCAGCCTTTACCTCTTCTGTGCTTTTGTGGTCCTACCAGTTAAATAACCACAGTGTTAGAAGGCTTTCATGTCAAATCATTCAATCTCCAGCACGTTAACCCGTGGAAGCCCACTGTCCTCAGTAGGATTGCTGTGAGAAGATTAAATGAGACGATAGTTTTTGTAAAGTGGTGTGTCGCACATAATAAGCAAAATTATCTGGAAAACCTAGATTGGGCTTGGCATCACTTTATGTAAATCATAGCCAAAGAAATTAAGCTATGAGCCCTTCCAGTCCCTATTTCCGCATTTCTATTCATTTTCCCTCTTTCTTTAACCCCAGTCCTCTGAAACTATCCTGACCGAGGTCAGCAACACTTGCTGGCAAAGTCTGTGGACACAACTGTCCTCATTTTGGTGTATGTCTCTAGTATTTTTCACTGCTGACCATTCTCCTCTTCTTGAAACTACCTGGCTTGGGCTTCAGCATTTTTTTTTTTTTTTTTTTGGTTTTTGTTTTCTATCTTTAAAGTTACTCATTGGTGTTTTAACAGTTCTTACCAAGCCTTACACGCAGAGGTGGTTCAGTAGGTGGTTCAGCAGGTCTAAGGTTACTATTACCCCAAGAGAGTGAAACAGGTGTGTCAAGTGTATTATTAACATAACCTTAATTGCTGTTGCACATTCCAAGTCTACTTCATAAAAAGGAGACTTAAACCACTTGGATAAGCATAGTGGAATCCTATAAGAATAGCACCCAAACACAAGATGGTGGGTGGAAAGCTGACAGTGGGGTGACTTGCCATTCTCTGTGTGCTCACCCGGGCATCTCAAGATGAGGAAGGATGAAGATGGGGGCTGCCAAGGAAAAGGCTCCGCTTAAAGTGGAACTTGCCTGGAAGATATCACCTGACTTTTGTGATTTAGCACAATAGGTTGAGGTTGATAAGGAAAAGGGCCCATAAACCTCAAGGACCCTGGGAAGTCAGACTCTCCTCACTGGGCTTAACTGAAGACATTTTCCTAATGAATGAACAACAGGACTTTTGTTTTATTTTAACCAATTGTGTACTGACCTATATATTCATTCTGTCCTATATCCACAGTACCAGTTTCCCACCCTTAATTAGCACATTTCCCATGAACTCCCCCTTCTGGCACTTAAAAACTTTTGACTGTTCTCATCAGTGAAATTCTACATAGGATGGGTTCCCTTTCTATGGGTTCCATAGGTGGAATTAATAGATAACTTTACAAATACTTTTTTTCTTTTTTTTTACTCTTATGGTTTTTGTTGTATTCTTTGACAGGGGACAAGCAACTAGGATGGAAGTCCTCAAACACCCCACACTCAAGCCATCTTGACTGAATTACTTGCAGTTTTACACAGGTGCCAAACTTCCTCGTGCATTACCTTTGTATTTGTTATACATGTGACTGTCTTCAGATGTCTAAATCCCTATGAAACACAGCTCATGTAACCTTTTTAAGGAAACCTTTACGTCCTCTGCTGTGTTAGGTGCCACTTTGTCATTCTGTCTCTATACAAACCATATACTTACTGGTGTTTACTGGCTCAGGACTTCCTACTAGACTTTTGAAAATAAAGAGAGTCACCCAGGTTTGCACCCCAGGTCCTCATCATAGTATCTAGAGCAGTGTTTCTCAAAACTTAGTGTGCATCAGAATCATCTGGAGAGCTAATCAGGCCTCACCTCCAGAGTCTGATTCAGTAAGTTTGGGTGGGGTTCAAGGGTTTGTATGTACAGTTGAGCTTGGAACAACACAGGTTTGAACTGCAGGGGCTCCGCTTATATGTGAATTTTTTTTTCAGTACATACAAAAGTTCCATACAGTCTGGTTGGTTTAATCTGTGGATACAGAACCTTGGATACAAAAAACTGACTGTAAAGTTATACCTGGATTTTCTACTAAACTAGTCTCGGCAGCCCCTAAGCCCACATTCCACATTGTTCAAGGGTCAACCATACAGCAAGTTCCCGGGTGATGCTGATGCTTCTGGTCTGGCAACCACACTTTGGGACCTCCTGGTCTAGATCACACTAGGTACTCAGCAAATGTTCATTAAAGATTTCAAGGGTTACATTTTTATTTGACTTGAAGCCACTTTAAAGCATTCATAAATTACCCAGAGTAAGATAAACATTAAGTCCTTGCTACTTAAAATAGGGTCCTGGAACTACCTAGACAGGTCTTACCAAAGGGCTTACTAGGAACATGGATGTTCTGGCCCCAGGGTGGACCTACTGAGTCAGAATATCACTTTTAATAAGATTCCTAAGTGATTAATATGCATGTTAAAAGTTGAGAAGCACTGCTCTAGTGTGTGTAGTATATTTTCATTAGTATTGTTTTGGCAATTGCCATAAAACTGGTTTTCACTAAATACTCCATTTGTGAACTTTCCATGTCCTTTGTTTTCTTACTGATGACAATGTTGGATATATTTATTTGTTTTTTCTTCTTGTTAAGGGCACCAAGCTTGAGCTTTCTAAAAGCTTCACCTGTTTAAAATTAGGTAGTGGATTTAAGTTTAATCATTATTCACTGACCCTTCCCTTCCCTCCCTCCCTCCTTCTCTCTCTCTTTCTTTCTTTCATTTCTTTTGGCTTTTTAGGGATGCACCTGTGGCATATGGAAGTTCCCAGGCTAGGGTCTCATCAGAGCTGTAGCCGCCGGCCTACGCCACAGCAACGCCAGATTCTAGCTGCATCTTCGACCTGTACCACAGCTCATGGCAATGCCAGATCCTTAACCCACTAAGCAAGGCCAGGGATCGAACCCTTGTCCTCATGGATACTAGTCGGGTTCATTAACCACTGAGCCAAGAGTGGAACTCCAGTTGATCCTTTTTTTAATATAGATCTTTGAAGGCTATAAGAACATAGAAAGACATGAGTAAAATGGCTAACTTGAAATGGTAAGTTATTTCAGCAAAAAGATAAATTAATAGTAGGGAAACATATGAAAGATGAATTATAGAGAACAGAAATGCTTCAATCTGGTAACAATTCAGCAGAATTTAACATGTCTGTTAAATTACAAATTGCAATTTCTTAAGATCTGCTGTAGACTTAAAGATTAACTACAAGATTTAATAATATATTGACCTAGCACTATTTTTACTTTATTTGTTTTTGGCTGCACCTGCAGCATGCAAAAGTTCCAAGGCTAGGAATAAACTGCTCCACAGCAGCAAGCAGAGCCACTGCAGTGGACAACACCGGATCCTTAACCTGCTGAGCCACATGAGAACTCCTCAGTTTTACTTTTAAAAGTAACAAAGAAAGCTAAACATATTTTTAACATAAATGCAATTTTAAGAAATAATATTATTCTCCTGATTTTTTTCCTGATACTTGTTTGGATCCTGCCTAATTAGCAATATTTAATGAAACTATAATTATTCATTAGCATGAATTAAGAAGATTTCTAAGAAGTCCTCTAGGAAGTTCCTGCTGTGGTACAGTGGGTTAAGAATCTGACTGCAGCAGCCTGGGTCACTGTGGAGGTGCAGGTTCCATCCCCAGCCAGCACAGTGGGTTGAAGGATCTCATGCTGCCACAGTTGCATCTTAGCTCTAAGCTGTGGCTCTGATTCAATCCCCGGCCCGGGAACTTCCATATTCCGAGTGTGGCCATTTAAAAAAAAAAAAAAAAGGACTTTAGATTCGGTAGTTGCTAACCTAATGACAATGTTCTAAATGTTCAAGCGAATGTTATTCCTTTCTGAGTCAGAGTTATTTATTTTAAACAGAAAATTTTTATAGCACATGTGAAATGCAATTAGTAGGTTAGCTGTAGGGGAATTATGTAACAGAATAAATATATAAAAGCTAGACTTTAATTTACTTTAGTGTTTTTAAAAGTCTTTCAGGTTGATTGTTGCAGAATCAAAGCCTAAAAAAATAATTACCTCTTTCTAACAGAATGGTTAATGCAAATTTGGGAGTAATAACTACATGGAACAGAAAACAAAAGAACAGCCATCCCTGAAGTCAACTATTCTAATATAAAATATACTAATAATACAAATTGCAAGTGATTTTTCAATAGGAAGCTGGAGGAACTATTCATGTTTCGTGGAGCAACTAAATTAATGGTAATGTGATTAAATTGTAAAGAGTAACTTTTATCTGATTAGAGCTTCAATTCTGTGATATAGGAATATTTCCATGAACTGAAAGTGTTCTTGAACTTTGAGGAAAAACTACTGGTTGTGTTTACATGGTGGGAGGTTATACCAAAGTATCCCCAGAAGAGAAATGTCTTCATTGTGTAGCAGGATAAATCAGGCAAATTTGTTCAAATAACATTAATTATTCAAGTTCTATAACTTGACTTGTTTTGATTCCGTGAATCCTGTATTCATTTTTTAGGGCTGTCAGAATGCCACAAACTGTGTGGCTTACGCAATAGAAATTTTATTTCCTCATAGTCTGGAAGCTGTTAGTCCAAAATCAAGGTGTCCAAGTTAGTTTCATTCTAAGGTCTCTGCCCCTGGCTTCCCTTTGTGTCAGTCTCTCCTAACAAGGACATCAGTCATATTGGATTAGGGGCCACCTGTATGACCTCATTTTACCTTAATTATCTCTTTAAAGGCCTTTCTCCAAATATAGTCATTGTGAGACTATACTAGGGGCTGGGACTTCAATGTGAACTTCAGGGGGATACAGTTCATCCCATAACAGATCCCAACATCCTTTGAATTACAATTGGAATTCTTTAAAGAGCAGACATAAAGAATAGGATGTGCTTAGTTGAGGCAGTACTGCTATCTCCTCCTATAGGACATTGACATCTCTCACAGTAGTAATACATTACTATTCTGATTTAACAACCTATCATTGTCCATTGATCCATGTGAATCTGTCCCTGGGAAATGTATCCATTCAGAGCTCTCAACAAATTCGGATTTTCAGTCTGCAGGGCTTGTGCTTGACCTTGTGAAAATCATTTATTTTGTGTTTTATTTTCCATTTGAAGAATCCACTACCAAAATTACTGTGCTAGCCTATGTTCCCTAGAGCCTGTGAGAAATGAGGAACATTCACCTGCTGCCACTTCACTGGGGGAGCAGGATCTCTGGGAAGCAGACATTAGAAAAAGATGGGTTGGAAAATCTGACAGAAATCTGTAAACCAGCTATAATGCAAAAATAAAAAAAAAATAAAGATCTATGACTTTGAAAAAAAAAAAAGAAAAAAGAAAAAGATGGAAGTGAGGCAGGCAGGGGAGGAGAGTGCACAGTTATAGCTGCTACTGAGCTACCAGAGCTTTGGACCAGTACAGTTAATTGCTCAGTCTTTTAGGATATTTTCATGGAGGAATTTATCTACCAGCTTGCTTTTGTGCTGCATGTCTTTGGTGAAAGAACACCCCTCAAGTAGGGTTGCCAGATTTAGAGGGGGAAAAAAGTCCCCTGCAATATTTGTTACAGAATTACTTTAAAAAGTTATTTGTTGTTGGTGTTCCCATTGTGGCTCAGCAGAAATGAACCCAGCTAGTACCCATGAGCTGTAGTGTAGGTCACAGATGTGGCTTGGATCCTGCACTGCTGTGGTTGTGGTGTAGGCCGGCAGCTGCAGCTATGATTCAACCCCTAGCCTGGGAACTTTCATATGCCACAGGTGCAGCCCTAAAAAGAAAAAAAAGAAGTTATTTGTTGTTTCTCTGCAATTCATATTATATTGAGTGTCCTGTATTTTACCTAGCGACCTACTCTCGGGACATCAACACTCATGCATTTCCAGGCAGTTGCAAGGATAGCCAGAACCTGTCCAGATCCTGTGCACAGATAAGGCCAATTTCTTCTCCACAGTACAGTGGTGTGGGGACAGTGATGGACAGTGGTATCAAAAGCAGTGGCTCCTCTCTGGGACCGAGGGCAGCTACAGGCTAGTGGACAGGAGGCAAGGCAAGAAGTTGAGACAGTGATGTGGAAGGGCATGGGCAGGAGGATGCAGGCATGGCTGCATGGTTGAGAGGAGATGAACAAAAAATGAGTCAACATTCATTATACTATATTGTTACTATCTGTAGGACCATACTGCACTAGATACTTTACTAGACACTTACTAGTAGTAAGATGGATAGAGTTCCTTTTATCAGGAACTTACAGAATATAGCTTAAATATTGTGTTGAGTCCTGGTTGAAAAATACCTTAATGAAAGCTAGTGAAATGAAATACTTTTAAGAACACCATCTAATTTAACGGATGTTTTTCTAAATGTCTACTTTGGCAAAAACAAATAAAACTCCCCCAAATCCCAAAATATGCATTGTTTTCTGAATGCTTCTAAAAAGAAATAGAAAAGTATTAGCTGGATTCCATTAAGTAGTGAGATTAAGGGAGTTCCCTCATGGCATAGCGGAAATGAATCCTACTAGGAACCATTAGGTTCGGGTTCGATCCCTGGCCTCACTCAGTGGGTTAAGGACCCGAGCGTTGCTGTGAGCTGTGGTGTAGGCCGCAGATGCAGCTCAGATCCTATGTTGCTATGGCTGTGGCGCAGGCCAGCAGCTACAGCTCTGATTGGACCCTTAGTCTGGGAACTTTCATATACCAGGGGTGTGGCCCTAAAAAGACAAAAAAAAAAAAAAATTAGAATTATTATTCAGTAAGAAAGAAAAACTCATCTGTATATAAAGGTCAAAAAAGAAGTTAAATCACATTAAACTGTACTTTAAAATTTTATTTAGATGTTCATAAGGCAGATCTATGAGAATGATATAAAAACATAGCATGTAATTTGTGATATTTTGGAGATTACAGAGTTAAAACAAATATCTATTACACAATTGTAAAGAAGACAATATTTTCCAAGCAGATACAAAATACCTAATGAAAGATCAAGACAAGAAAATGAGTACAGTTATATTAATAATGGAAAATCAGTTCTAATGTGAATTGCACATTATCCTTTAAAAACTTTTAAAGCTAAGAATTATTGCAATCTAGTTTATTCAAACAGTGTTAAACAGTATCATGGCAAAGAACTAAAGGTCAGAATAGATTAGTTTTGATTTCATATAAAGAACCTCAAATTTATAATGGCTTAGATACAAGAAAAGGCAGTTGAAGTAGTGAAGCAGTCAAGATCTTTTTCGTTTCTAATATGCCTTCCTTAGGGTTTGACCTTAGTCTCTCGGATATTTGCAAGGGCTCCTATTTTATCACAATTCTGGCAGCAAGATGGAGGAATAAGATAAAGGAACGCATTCTGCTTTACTTTGAAGAGATTTCCAAGAAGTCACTCATGTGACTACATCTCACTGGGCAGCACTCAGACATGTGGGACTTTGCTGTTGTTACCTCTTTAGATCTTAAGTTGTAGAAAGTCTTTTCTGCTAATCTTTAGAGATTTCTCATTAATAGTTACTCTGAAAATAGAATTTTGCTGTGCATGTGGGAGGAGGTGAGCTCAAGGTCTTCCTACTCTACCATTCTTCTTTGATAATATTTTTGTTTATTTGTTTGTCTTTTAGGGTTGCACACGAGGCATATGGAACTTCCCAGGCTAGGGTTCGAATCAGAGCTGTAGCTGCCAGCCTACACCACGTCCTCATGGATGCTAGCTGGATTCGTTACCACTAAGCCATGACAGGAACTCCTGATAATTCTTTTTACCTAGACTAGTTTTGTCTTTCCTTAGGACTAGGAAACTTCATAGAATCCATTTCTTTAGAACTCTATTT
>PVHT020000175.1:1172529-1194231 GCA_004024745.2 Catagonus wagneri
TCTATTCTGAAACATCCAGGTACTCTGGCTTTTTAGCTTAAACCAGGAATGTTTAAAAGTTATGTTTATCCAGAGGAAGACAGTGCTCTAGCATGACATAAAGGCAGGCATATATGAAACTTACTGCTTTCATCTTTCATACAAGCTTTCGTAGAATTAGTAACAGTGACTTCTAGAAGAAAGGAGAGCAAGTATTAGTTAATTGTTCATACCGATTGATTCGACAGTGTGATATATATATATATATGTATATATATGTATGTATGTGTGTATGTATATATGTACACAACACATACATATGTCAAATCTGCCCACAGAGATAGGAGACACTAATTAAATGTATGAGCCCTACTGTTCCAGAAATAATTGTTTTTTTCCTACCACAAAACAGGAAAGTTTTAGAAGTAATTTGATCATGAGGAAGAAAAATGCTAGGAGATGACATGAAGGCAAATTATAAAAAAGCTTACCACTTTCATTTCTTACACAGGCTTTTCTAGAATCAATATCTGCGGCTTCTAGAAGATATGAGAGCAAGTATTAATTAATTGCCCGTGGCTATTTTTAATTTATTTATTTATTTATTTATTGCTTTTTAGGGCCACACCCTTGGCATTTGGAAGTTCCCAGGCTAGGGGTCGAATCAGAGCTGCTGCTGCCGGCCTACACTGCAACCACAGCAATGTTGCATCCCAGCCATATCTGCAACCTACACCACAGCTCACGGCAGTGCCGGAACCTTAACCCACTGAGTGAGGCCAGGGATTGAACCTGCAACCTAATGGTTACTAGTCGGGTTTGTTTCCACTGAGTCACAGTGGGAACTCCGGTCATGTCTATTATTGAGAGTGTGTGTATATATATGTGCGTATATGTGTGTATATGTATGAGCTGGTGTGTATATAACCAGCTGACAGAGAGACAGTAGTCATTAAAACTATGAAAATGGTTAGACTCACAATTCTAGATAATTAGTCTTTTCCACTTTAAGCCAGAGAAGTTCATAAGTTAATTAATCAGGAGGGAAAAAATTACTAAAGCTTAACACAAAAGCAAACATGTACAAAAACTTACCACTTTCATCCTTCGAACAATCAGTTGGAGACTCAGTAGGCGTGACAACTGAGGAGACAACTATAAAAAATGAGAGCAAGTATTAGTCAGTTTTCCTGCCCCTTATTTGATAGTGTGCATATATATTTATATGAGCGTAACACGTATGTATGCATGTGTGTCACACATATATTATATATATATATATAATACAATCTGCCAACAGAGAGACAATCATTAAAAATAGGAGCTCCACAATTCAGGAAACTTCATCTGATTCAATGTAACTCAATAGATCTAATCTATGTATAGTTTTCAGCACACGAAAATGATGAAATTCCTGAGAGGGACTTTTTTTTCTTTTGTTATCACAACTAGAGGTAAATATCCAAGACCATCTTGTTTTCCATCTGGGTTCATAGCTCCTGGCACAGTGCCTATCACAAAGTAGGTGTCTGAGAAATACTCTTCAAAAAGACCAACAGAAAAAGTGACTGCTCTAGAGTCTTCAGCACACACTGTTGAGATGAAGAGTTGCTAACAAATCAAACTCATCCAATTCCAGAACCCACAACAGAATCTCACATTTGAAGGAGTCTGGTTCAGGCAAATTCCCATCTAAGCAAAGGAAAGCAGCCATACTTTCCAAATCACACATCTGCACCACTCGCAATTCCTGCACACGATTTTCTGCTCTTGGGTGTTTGTGGGTGTAATGAAAACGTTATCAATAAGGCTAATAGCTTTGGACTGAATGTTACTAGGCCAGGCGCTCCCTTAAATCCCTCACATGCTTTATCTTCTTTATTCCCACTGACCCTGGAGGGAGTTGTATATTGCAGGACTACATGTTACCAAGGAGGAGTAAGTGTTGGAGGGTAAATAATTTTCATACCAATGATGGCAGAGCCAGCATCAAATGATCCGTGGTGGAAGATTAAATGAGATAGGTCACGTGGAAAGTGCTTTGTTAAATAACCCATAGAAAGAGAGAGAGAATATAATCTATAAAGAGACAACATAATTCCACCACTGTGGATACTAAAAACATCTTCTTTACCAGATATCTTAACTATTCTTAGCAACAACCTTTTTATTACAGGAGTTCAGCATTTCAATGTAATTCCTGGTCTAGAAAATTCCAGATATAGGAGTTCCCATCATGGTGCAGCGGAAATGAATCCGACTAGGAAACATGAGGTTGCGGGTTCGATCCCTGGCATCGCTCAGTGGGTTAACGATCCGGCGTTGCCGTGAGCTGTGGTGTAGGTTGCAAACACGGCTCGGATCTGGTGTTGCTATGGCTCTGGTGTAGGCCAGCAGCTGTAGCTCCAATTAGACCCCCTAGCCTGGGAGTCTCCATATGCTGTGGGTGCGGCCCTAAAAAGACAAAAAAAAAAAAAAAAGTAAAAGAAAAGAAAAAGAAAAAAATTCCAGATATAGAAAACTAGGCCAAATCACATTTATAGTTCTCTGACTCATTAAAGCCTGAGGTGAAAGTTGTACTTATCTATAATGTAAAAAAGTAAAAAGGCAAGCATGCAAAGACAAGATTTTTTTTTCAAAAGATAAGGAATTGTTGGAGGCAGGAAAAATCAGTCATAATGGTTGTTTGATTTTTATCCTTTTCATTCCGGATGTGTTCTTGTCAGTGTAGGTATGGTTCTGCTGTGTCATTTTATGCCCTCAATCAGATCTTTTTTCAGTATAATCTAAAAATTGAGTTTGAGATATAAAAACTTTGCAGTAATTGCCAAGAATGAAATTGTGTTTTGATGTTAAAATATCAAGAACTGACTTTAATGTGTCTTAAAAGTCTGTTTTGCTTACAATAACCATATTCATTAAAAGATAAATACATCTCTTATTACTATGAACAGATTGAGGTAGAAACAATTAAGTAAAAACTCTGCATTGTCAACTGTTGTGTATCCTAAGATCTCTTTCTTAGTCAAGATTGGCCAAAAACTTGGACCAGACTAGTTTTTTTCTTGCTCCAAAAGTCACATCATGATTTGTGCTTCCACATTACATTCCTGGCTTTTATCAAAAACAGAAAACTGGAGTTCCCGTCGTAGCTCAGTGGTTAATGAATCCAACTAGGAACCATGAGGTTGAGGGTTTGATCCCTGGCCTTGCTCAGTGGGTTAAGGATCCAGCATTGCCGTGAGCTGTGGTGTAGGTTGCAGATGCGTCTTGGATCCCGTGTTGCTGTGGCTGTGGCGAAGGCTGGCAGCTACAGCTCTTGTTAGACCCCTAGCCTGGGAACCTCCATATGCCGTGGGTGCGGCCCAAATAAGGCAAAAAGACAAAAAAAATAAAAAGGGGGGGCTCCGTTGGGACAGCATGTCTGAATCACGTGACCCTGAGTCATCAGGAAAAGGGTGTATTCTCTTTACTGTAGCGCTTCCTCCTGGGACAGAATTCACCCCAGTGTTTTCATCCACATGTCCCCTCTAGGCCCAGCATGTGCTAGGGCTGCAATAAAAATGTCTTGAGAGGCAAATGGGAGTGAGTCTATACACTTTAGCCTCACCCAGTCTTACTTACAAAATTTTACCTTGAGGTGGTATATAAAGTACAAATGTCAAAAACCTGAGACCATAATAAAACCACAGTGGTCAAATTGTTCTACTTTTCATTGGGCTATAATCTGATTCCCTCATTGGAACACTCTTTTGTCATTTAATACTTCTTTCTGAATTACACTTTCTGGGTTACATTCCCTCTTTCTACTCCCTCATTGGAACACAATTTTGTCCCTTTCTGAGTGGAGCAGGATTGAAGTGAGAGTGGCTTTGCTTGTCGAATAGAACATTCCTGCAAAAAGTATAATGGTTCTTATTTCCTCATCAACTAAGATCATCTAGAGTGGCATCTGCTTTTGCACATTTGTTGCGTACTAATTTGCTAGATGCTTTCATGTATGTCCTTTCACTTCAGGCATACAACAATCCTAAAAACATCACATGACCTTAACATTTTGAAAGAGGAAACTGAGAAAGGTTAAGTAAATTTTTTCTTTCTTTTTTATGTTTCAAAGAATATCCTATTTTAATTCTATGGGGAAATAACAGGACATTTATGCTACAACTAAATGAAACATCATTTTACAAAGACTTGTTTGTTTATCATTAACACTTGACAGAAAATATATGATATTTTCCTTGAAAAACATTGTTCTGACAAGTTATACGTATATTTATATTCACATACCTTCATTAATTGAAGGAAAAAGAATCTTTTGAGTAGATCCTCCTCTATTTTTCTCATGTTTGACAAAACATATGTGTTCTTTATCCATGGACCTTTCACTCACAGTCAGCCAGCTGAATTTCATGTATGTGTCATTAGTCTTTATGGTATTTCCTTGTTGCGAGTCCAGAACGCTTTTGCCATTCTTTTCTTCCCAATAAACCTGGATAACATCAGGGAAAAATTTCTCCAGAAGACAAAGGTATGTTCCAGCCTTATGGAAATTTATCTCAGCAATTGAAGGAAGAAAAACAGTGGGCTTGGGGGTCATGTCTGTAGCAAGATTTCTGTCTGTGGGGGGAAGTGAAACAGTAATAAAAAAGAATTATTCGAGTAACATGAACATTGTGTGGTTTGGAAAAACCTAGCGGGTAGTAAGAGGAAGAAAGGCTGCCACTGAGTTAGTGCTCACCGTGGGAAAAGAAGCTCAAGACTTTGTGTAATTTGCCCAGAGTCACAGCTAACAAGCAGAAGAGCTGGATTATAGCTTGGCCTTCATATTTTCTCCATACGCAGGGATGGGGTAGGACACTTAACTGCCCCATAGCAAGGATTCCAGCATTCATGGGCACATTAATTTCTTTTAATTTCTTTTGTTCTATCATGGTGGAGTCTGTTTCAAAGTGGATGGTGGGTGGTGGGATCAGGGATGGAGGAGGAGACCTGAGAAATTTGATGGCTTCTCTACAGGTGAAAAACTTTGATGGCTTTTAAACTACCTCCCTTTATGTTCCCATGCTTTGTAACTTATGCTCTCTTTGGCCACATAACACATTCTCATGTTCTGCAACTCTGTGGAAACTCATTCTTCATTTAACTGGTTCTGAAACGAGTCATAATTATGTCTGTTCTCATATAAGTAAATGTCATGAGGAACTTTATCATATGTTTAAACAGTCACTTTTTGGAACGGGAATAAGCATCCACGTGAACTTGACAATTTGTGATGTTGAACTTTTTAGCTCTAAATGTGTGTCCCATGGCCAGTTCTGAAGTGAAGCAGTTCTTACAGATTTCTAATTTTATAGAGCAGTTCAATTTCCCATCTGAACCACTCCAGACTTTTGAATAGAGCGATAAATCATTTACAGCGTCTTGAATTTAGAAACTAAATAGCAAAATTTCCAAGACTTCTATTAAAAATGTGCGATTTTCTGACATGTTTTACATAAACTATCAAGTAAAGCACTTAGAATTTTGTTTCGCTTTAGAAAATGCTCACCAAAAGCACATTTTGTTTTGGAATTTCATTTGAACTTTAAGCATGACTAACAATGCACTGTACTTTGACTCTCAATGTCTCCCCCAAATTGGAATCTAACTTATAGACTGCTAAACTGTTTAGAGCTCCACTATTTACTTTGTTTTCCCCTGCTGAATAAAATGTACATATTTAAAGAAAGGTTAAATGCGTATTTCCCGAAACATATGTTCTTGCACACATAATATCAAAATATATAAGAAAACATTATAGTTCATAAAGAATGTCACTTGAATGCTGGAATGTTACTAGATTACACGTTTATAGCTAATCCAATGGTTGAAATTATAAATGTTAGAACATTTCCAATTTGGTTTTCTAATGAGACACAAATACCTTATTAAGATTCTCTTTGGGCTAGTCTGGAGTTTGTTTAATCATTTGGTGGGAGTTTCTTAAGAAAAATTGGACTTATTGAAAAGGGAAAAGAAAAAATTCTTGAGAATTTTTGCCTCTACAGCAAAGTTTCTGAGTTTCCTACTAAATCTGTATGCAAACAGTGGTGATTTTTGTACTTATGCTATAAATATAATTAAGTCAATGTGCTTGATTTTATACATCTCACTTTGGAGTAAATAGTATTTTATTGATTATATAATAAGACTCTATATTTCTCCAATCATATACTTAATATTTATGTTGCTTTAGAGTTCTATATTTTTCTTGTCATTTTCTTTAATAAATTAAATAATTGGTGCTATTTCACATTTAAATAAGAAAATCATATTATGACTTTAATCTCTATATTGAATTGACTTTACATCTTGACCATCGAATACATGAATTAGAACTTTCTGATAAATATGATCATGAAGACTGAACTTACTGAGTATACATTTTAGAGCAATAAATGTTGATGTCAGAAATAATAATAATTAAATTAAAAGATTAGGCTTTAAATCACATAGAACAAGAGCAAATATAAAAACAAAACACATTTTAGTCTCATTTTTCTTGCCAAGCAGACTAAAGTCCTACCAATACTGTGTGAGTGTGAGTCGAGTATAAGAGAACTTTCCATTTGAGTGGTTAGAAGTAGAGCTATATCTTCTAAGGAATTTCTGTTCTGTCAATATTTTTGGCTGCAAACAACTCTCCTCCTGGACATGGTTTTCCCTTTTCATTTGGATAGATTGTAGATTCACCTATCTAGCACTTCTGATATGTTAGACAATGTGCCGAATAAACTCTTCAGGCTATTTCAATTTATTCTTATACAACCCCTGCCGGATATATACTGTTATCCCATTTCACAGATTAGGAGACTGAGGTCAAAAAGTAATCAGCCAAGTTCTCAGCAGCAGTAAATGGTGAACCCAGAGCTCCAGGTCAGCCTGAATTCAAAGCTAGGTTTTTTGAAAACACATTTTCACAATTCAGAAAAAGACACATATTGATTCACAAAACTTACCTGTCATAACACACTTCAGCCTTAAGCCCAACACTTTCATGGGCTTATAACTTATAACTTATACAAGTTACCCATGAGCCCTCTTACATAAGCCCACATGCACACAAACCCAAATCCTATTATATTTGCACAACATTGTCTATTCTTTCTTTTACCCGACGCATTTGTTTTAAAACCTCTCCTAAATTTCTACATCTAATCCGCATTCCCATTCCCATTTTTCCAGACATTTTTAACTGTAATTCAAATTTGTTTCTTGCCTGCCCCCATCACCTTGAAAAGATTGCATTCCTCATACTTACCTATGACGAAAAGTTTTGTTCCAGCACCAAAGATTTTGCTATATGCACTCCACAGTGATTCAACCCATATCAAAAACTTTAGACTAATTTAGCTTCTCTGAGTTCTTAAAATCCTGACGAAACTATGATGATTTAAGATTTAAGAGACCAGGATTGTTTCAGAGTCATTTTGCTCCTAACAAGTTCTGTGGCTGAGCAAATCAAGTAAATTAAAGATTTCAGTGATTGTTTGTTTGAAAACATGTTAGTGTAAATCAATTCAACATCCCTATCATTGCTGAACTGAGATCAATATGGAACAAGATCTGAAAAAGCAATTTTATTAAAAATCCTATGCAAAAGAGATTATAATAATAACTGTTATCATTAGCATTATTATTAGCGATTTGTTTGAGCTGTTTGTGTGCTCTAATATGATATTTTAATATCATGTGACCAAAGCTTGCCCTTACTTATAGGAATTAACAATTTGGGGATCGCAACTAGATCTGTGGCAATCAACTGTGAAGACGCTTCCTTTGTTTGCATTCCACTGTGCTCCAATATGCCTGGAATTCTCAAAGCCATCATCACAGGAAACAGACTTTTCACACACACACAATTAAAGGCAATTTTATCTAGTCTTTCCTCCTGCATTTCCAGGGTTAGGAAAATCAAAGGGAACACTGGCTAAAGCCTAATGAATGCGGTCAGTATACTGAATTGCTTCTCTGGTGTTGTTCAAAACAAATGGCTTTCCCCTGCCCCCATCAACAGCACAATCTATTGGCATTCCAAGTGTTTACTAGAAAGTTCACACTCAAAGTGACTTCTCTCCAGCTCATGGACAGAGTTCAGCATACAGCTCCTGGCAGTGGGCCTTCAAGGAAGAATGACTAGAAAAAAATGGCTGGATGCCCGATCTTCAAATCCTATTACAGTCATGTTGGACGACAACGTGGAGCTTCACCCTGTCTGCTGAGGGTCACCATCTGTGAATGACAAAATATTGGTGCCCATAGTATTGATGCCCTGAGAGTATAAAAGGATTTGTTTAAAGGCCATTTCTTCCATTTTATAAGATGATGTTGAAGACAACATCCTATCTTCACTTCCTTCCTAAACTTTCTGCACTGAAATACCTTCTAAGGTTATGGTATGAAAACGTACCATATTTAAAAATTACTGTGTTCATTTTATCTATTAATAAAAAGTATGTATGGCACCCCATTTTCATTTTTCTCTTCTTTTTCATATTTACCTATTTCCCAATGTAATTTTAATCATTTTTCAACAATAAAGTGCTTATTCTTCTACCTAATTGCTATTATTTACCTTTTTTTTTTTTTTTGTCTTTTCTAGGGCTGCACCCACAGCATATGGAGGTTCCCAGGCAAGGGATCTAATCGGAGCTGTAGCCGCCAGCCAACACCACAGCCACATCCATGCCAGATCCCCAGTCCACGGAGCAAGGCCAGGGATGGAACCCGCAACCCCATGGTTCCCAGTCAGATTCGTTAACCACTGAGCCATGACGGGAACTCCTTACTTTTTAAATTGAGATAGAACTGACACATACCTCTTCTACCTTTGAGCAAGAAATTTTACCCTGTGCTTCCTGCTAGATCATCACAGGCCTTTGGCCTTCTGCTTCCCTTAGTGACTTTTATTTTTATTTCACATTCTGCCTGTATGTGTGTTTTCTATCTTAGGTGTTAAACAGATTTTGGAAACAAGCAATTTAAATAAATGACGAAGAGTTTGTGCATTACAGCTTGTTTCTTATTCTGCCCCAAGGGTGGATATTTTAATACGGTCCAACTCCACTGTGACATAAGGAACTGGAAACTGTGTTTGACAGTTGTAGTTCTGTGAGATAGACGCAAAACATTCAGAAATCAAACAGCACTGAGCCTGTTTTTATAATCGAGCTTATATTTTTCAATATTTATATAAATATACAAAAATTGGCCATGTTAACATTACACAGAGATGATGCTCGGCAAAACCACATTAAGCATAAATGTGGTCAAGAGTCAAAGAACTGACAACACCCTGACTGGGCAGCTCTGTCTGCTCTTGTCTCGCTTCAGATACATTGGAGAGTCTGATTACATCTTTCCTCACCACATTGCCTAAATCCTCTCAATCTCCTCCCTTAAAAGATTTTCATGTATAAAGTAAGTTCTTTGCCAAGAGTGTAATGAAGAGTTAATTATTCCTTAATTATCAATGAGGAAAAAAGAGGAAACATAGATTTGAGTGTTTAAGAAGTATTTTGTGATTTATGTGTTTTGAGATGCGGTCATCTGGAATGATTCTAAAGTAACTTCTTTCCAGAATCCAGTTGTCATTTACTAGACCGGATATGTTGTTGCAGAGTATGGATTCTTAGTGATGATCTCTTGAGCTATTCACTACCGAAAAACTGTTCCTTTTTGATTTAAAAATATCCTGATTGTCTCCAGGGCACTGAAATAAAATCCTGTGCTGCTCATCAGAGAATCCTGTTCAGTTTGGTATTTATGCAGTATTTGGTTTGGTAGTTTCCACTCCCAGAATGAGTGCAAATGCAGCTGTGAGTTATACAGTTCAATAATGCAATGAAGTGCACTGCTATAGTTTTTAACAGCTTCAAATGTGTAGCTAATTTGATATCAATACAGAAAGAAAATTGTGGGCAGTGGAGTCAGATTGTTGGGGAAAAGGAATACGGTGTTTTACAGAGAAGAGAAAATTAAGGAAAGTGTTTCTCACTTAATAGATCCTTTATAGGAAAAGGAACTTGAAATAGTAACTTATACCAATATAATGGCATAATATGATAATGATAATTGGAACAGACATAGTCCTCAAAATATTGTAATATTTAGCCTGAGTTTTGCTTTTTTATTTTATTTTGTGGGGTTTTTTCGGTTTTGTTTTTGTCTTTTTAGGGCCACAATCTCGGCATATGGAGGTTCCCAGGCTAGTGACTGAATCAGAGCTGCAGCCACTGGCCTGCACCACAGCCACAGCAACGCCAGATCCAAGCTGCATCTGCGACCTACACCACAGCTCACGGCAATCCTGGATCCTTAACCCACTGAGCAAGGTCAAGGATTGAACCTGCAACCTCATGGATGCTAATCAGATTCGTTTCCGCTGAGCCTCAACGGGAAATCTGTTAGTTTGAGTTGTGTGTGTGTGTGTGTGTGTGTGTGTGTGTGTGTGTGTGTGTGCATGTGCGTGTGTGTATATGTGTTCTAAGATGAATTTCAATGGCTTACAGGCAGGGAAGTAAATAGTTTTGTTTCCATATAGTGTGACTAGTAGCTGCAAAATTGCTGTTCATATGCTGAGGCCAAGAATGTGGCAGTCAGATAAGGGCGATCCTAAATTGTTTTTTATAAAAATCATCTGCCAGTTTTTCACTACTAAAGGAAGACTAGAAAAAAGTTACTTACCAGCGGCAGTTACTATGAGCTTACTTCCTTTGCCAAATATCTTGATCCAGCCTGAGTTATTGCTGCTTAGAGCGCCTACAAAAATCCCCGCTTTCTCCTAGCTGCATGACATGACTAGCAGTTTAAAACCGTTGTTCTGGCAAGTTGATCTACTGGGTTCCTTTGAAAGTTCTTGAATGTAGATGCCATGGTGTCTAATATTTTCTAAGTTTTCCTGAGATAAAAGGACCCAAATACTGGTTTTCCACAGAGAAGCAGTCATTGAAAACACTGAAAAAAAGATGAAAGTCTGAAAGCAGGAAAGGAACTGACTGGCACCAACTGGTTGACCACCTGCTTTTCTAAATTTCCAGGAAGGGCATTCAAAGGGTTAAGACTTTTGTTTCCAGGTGTTCAGCTCTGTTGAAATGGCTCAGAGCTTGCTTTCAAGGAAAGGTCTTTCCATTCTCGCAAACACCGCGGCTGCTCCGTTAGCGATTTGGGACTGCATCTCTGAAAGGAGGAAGCTCTTCAGTAACTGAAAATACAAATACGCCAACCCAAGTATACCCGAGAAATGTGAACAAAGACAAAGTTCTCCAGTTATTGGGCAACACTATTCTTTTTTAAATGGAAGTATTGTTGATTTATAATGTTGTGTTAGTTTTTGGTGTACAACATAGTAATTCAGATATATATATATATATATATATACATACATTTTCTTTTTCATTTTCTTTTCCACTATGGTTCATTATAGGATATTGACTACAGCTCCCTGTGTTATACACAATAGGGCATTGTTGTTTGTCTATTTCATACATAACAGTTTGGATCTGCTAATCCCATACTCTTAATGTATTCCCCCATCCCCTTTCATAACCATAAGTTTGTTTTCTGTCTGTGAGTCTGTTTCTGTTTCATAAGTGATATCATACGGTATTTGTCTTTCTCACTTACTTTACTATGATGCTCTCTAGATCTATCCATTTGCCTCAAATGACATGATTTCTTTTCTGGCTGAGTAGTATTACATTGTGTATATATGCCACATCTTCTTTATTCATTCCTCTGTCTACGGACATTTAGTTGGCTTCCATGTCTTGGTTATTGTAAATAGTACTGCTGTGAGTATTGGGGTGTATGAATCTTTTTGAATTATAGTTTTCTCCAGATACATGCCTAGGAGTAGGATTGTTGAATCATAAGCAACTCTATTTTTAGTTTTTTAAGGAACCCACCATACAGTTTTCCCTAGTGGCTGCACCAATTTGCATTCCCACCAACAGTGTAAGAGGGTCCCCTTTTTTCCACACCCTATCCAGCATTTATTGTTTGTAGATTTTTTGATGATGGCCATTCTGACTGGTGTGAGATGGTACTTCATTGTGGTTTTGCATTTCTGTATTGTGATGGGCAATACAACTCTTTACCATGGTAAAGCAAAGTGAGAAAATAAGTTCTAGGCTGACATCATTGTCGTAAGCTAAAAGAAAAAAATTGTAGAATTCTATTTTCTTCGAACTATAGATTCCTTATTTAAACTAAAATTTGAAAACAAAATCCATTTCTCTGATATGGTGAAAGGAGAACTGTCTCCCAGGCTGTTACATAGTATGAAACCACTCATCTTGGATTAGGAGAAAAAGAAATTACTAGAAGCAGCTGAGGGCTCCTCTGAGGACAGATGAGCTGTCCATTTGCCAGGACCCAGATAGAACAAGCCCTGGGTCTCTCTGTGTCCACTTCAGAGCTGCCCTGTCATTGTTAAGTCCCCCTACTGCACCAAGCACTGCCTTCCCTATAGAGATAAATCTATGTAATAGGTCCTACTGGTACACATGAAAACTGTTAAAATAAAACTGTAACTCTTAACAACAACACTGCTTTGCTCCTTACCAAAGCAGTGATACTTATTAGCTTGTTTTATCTAAATGATGGCATTTTGAGGCAGGAAGCAAGTCCCCACAGGGGTGAGGTTTAACGTGAGGCTGCTCAGGAAGTAGAGCTGGAACTTACATTATTTCTGGACAACTAAGACCACACAGTGTGCTACCGAAGGGAACACGAAATCATTCAGTACTGCTTATAATTCCAAGTCTGCCTATGATCTTCTTGATGTATTTGCTACCTAATACTCAGTGTCCATAACTATGAGAATGCAGCAACACCCATCTCCCAGCATCAGTATGAAGAGATGCGTAGCACAACCTGGGCATAACACAGGAGGTCAGTGGATCCCATGACCTCTTTCTCCTTCCTCTCTG
Source organism: Catagonus wagneri (assembly GCA_004024745.2). Lineage (NCBI taxonomy): Eukaryota > Metazoa > Chordata > Mammalia > Artiodactyla > Tayassuidae > Catagonus > Catagonus wagneri. The sequence goes on from PVHT020000175.1 coordinate 1,185,483, forward strand.
CTCTGACTCCTTGAAGAAGCAAGCAGATCACAAAGCTACTAGCGGGGGCCTAGTGTGGACCGGGGGGGGGGGGGTATACACTTTATGTGCTCTTAGTTCCTTGACTTGAGGGATATCATCGGCACCTCCTGACAGAAGAACTCCCCATCGTGAAGAGCTACGAGGTCTCAGTCCTGCCCCCCAGCACACACTCTGTGTGGTGGAGCTTCATGGTCAAGACTGGGGAGCAGCCACACCCATCCTTGTCCTTCAGAGATCCCACCCACCTCCCAGCAAACATGGGCAAGGAAGGAGCTGGGTGCAAAGGTTCTATTTTTCCTGTACCAAAGTGATACGGAAAACTCATGTCTGCATAACAGGATTCAAAAATTAATAAAGATCTATTACGGTTCTACTCTGTCACTCCGCCTTTAATTAATATGACCCAGGGCATCAGCAGAATACACAGCCATGCCTTCCCCACGCTGAATCTCTCACTTCGAGAGAGACTAGCTAGAATTCTCCCCAAAGAAAATGACAGTCAGAGTGAAAAAAAATTGGAGGCTTTTCTTAAGGAAAACAGTTTAGGATGCTGGCAGTGATTACCCTGAAAATGAGATCACCCAAGAATGATAAACTCTAGGTCTCTGAATATATCTCAGTAGGATGTTCATACAGAAGAGAGCTAGTCTGTCACCCTAGAAGTTGAAACTAAAATTAAGTGGTATAATTCCAAGAGGGAGAACTTTTTGGCACTGCTGGATTCTGTTTTGGAGATGAGAAAACTGATGCCTAGAAGTGTGTTGCTCTTGCTCAAGCTCACAGAACTAGCTCATCAGGGCAAAGCAGGAGGCAGTAATTGGGGGTGGTGGTGCGGGTTAAGGGCAATGTCAAGGTTCACAGCAGAGGCACTGGGCTGTCCCTTCTTGGGGACTGTGGACAATGTAATTGTTTAAGGACATGAGTGATGAGCTAACTCCTCCTGTTGGCCATACCCCTCACTGTCACCAGTTCACAGAATTCTCTCCCCTGTGGAGCCAGACACTGGGATGGATGCAAGAAGAGGAAAAATTTTATTAGGACGATGGAAAAGGAGAAGTAAAGGGACAACACAAACACAGAGCCAAAGTAAGTGTCTGCCCCTTTAACTCCAATCTCTTCTCACACGTACTAGGGGATCTCAGCCTTGAACTAAGCCTTTACTGGAGTGTAGGGTGTGGGGCTCTTCCAGAAGCAAAGGGGTCTGAACTACACATCCCTAACTTCAAAATCGAAGCTCAGGGACGCAGACAATGAGTTAAGGAATCTGCGGGACGAATGTTCTTGAGCATCATAGACTTTCCTCATATTAATCATTTTACTGTTGCTATTAAGCTGTACATAAACCTTGAATTTTCTTTTTTTTTTTGCCTTTTTGCCTTTTTGCCTTATCTAGGGCCACACCCACAGCATATCGAGGTTCCCAGACTAGGGGTCTAACAGGAGCTGCAGCTGCTGGCCTTCGCCACAGCCACAGCAACATGGGATCTGACCCGCGTCTGCTCACAGCAACGCCAGATCCTTAACCCATCGAGCAAGGCCAGGGATCGAACCCGCAACCTCATGGTTCTTAGTCGGATTCGTTAACCACTGAGCCATGACAGGAACTCCCATAAACCTTAAATTTTCAGTTGAGAAGAATTCCTATTCAGCTCAGACCTCAAAGAGCTTTTATTTCTCCCCCGCATACAACAGGTGTGGGGTTTCCTGTTCAGGGCTGGAGAATCAGTGACGCAGCCTTTTTCTTTTTTCCTTTCTTTCTTTTCTTTTCTTAAGAAGTTGAACTGGTTTCATAAGAAGGGAGTGGACGTAGTGATACCTGATTTATATGATTTTTCTTGACTGCAGAAAAAAGAGTCATAATTTTAGCAGTGCAACAACCTCATTTTACAGAAGAGAGAATGTTGATTCTCCACCCCAAATTCCATGTACGGTGACATTCAAGGAAGGTGGGGCAGAGGGCTCCAAGTCTCATCCCCAGAGTTGGCTGCACCCACTATGATGACCATTACCTACCGACATGAGTTTGAGTGCCAGGCACACCAACGGATGAGGACACTGAGACATTGCCAGAATTGTTTCCTGGGCTTCTAACTGCTGGCTTCTCCCCTGCAAAATGATAACAAAGGGTGAGGCAACAACTCAGAGGCTGGAATCAGGAGTTCACTTCCAGGTTCCCCTTTCAAGCACTTTGTGCCAAATCTCCAGAGAGTCCTTCCATCTCAAAATCATTTGCACGGCATTTTCTGTGGGCATTCCTCAAGGGAGACGGGCAGATTCTTATATTGCCAGTCTCTACCAGCGCTGTCCAATAGAAATAAATGTGAGTCAGTTCATGCCACAACTTTAAAATGTTGTGGCTTCTTGGGGAGGAGGGAGGGAGTGGGATGGACTGGGAGTCTGGAGTTAGTAGATGCAAAGTATTACATTTAGACTGGCTAGGCAACGGGGTCCTGCTATACAGCAGAGGGAAGTGTATCCAATCACTTGTGATAGAACATGATGGAGGACAGTAGGAGAAGAAGAATGTATATGGATGTGTATGGCTGGGTCACTTTGCTGTACAGCAGAATTTGACAGAACATTGTAAATCAACTATAATAAAAGAAAATTAGGAGTTCCTGTTGTGGATCAGTGGAAACAAACCCAACGAGTATCCATGAGGATGAATGTTTGATCCATGGCCTCACTCAGTGCATTAAGATTCCAGTGTTGCTGCAAGCTGTGGTGTAGGTCACTGATGTAGCTCAAATCTGGCATTGCTGTGGCTGTAGCATAGGCTGGCAGCTGCAGCTCCGATTTGACCCCTAGCCTGGGAACCTCCATATGCTGAGGGTGAGACCCTAAAATAAATAAATAAATATGATCATTAAAAAATTAAATGTTTTGCTTCTGCATTAAAAAGGGGGGCAAAGACAATTAGAATTAATATTAGGACTATTTTTACTTAGTCCAAGATAGCCATACAATTGTAACACACAGTCAATATGAAAATAGTTAAGGAGATAGTCACCCCCCCTTTTTTTTTTTGCTCTGTCTTCAAAATATAGTTTGTGCTGTGTACATACAGCTCATCTCAGCTTGAACTCTTGGACTACCTACATTTCAAGCGTTCAGTAGCCACCTGTGACTAGTGGCTGGTGGATTGAGCCACCCAGATTCTCCTCCAAATGCTCCAGAAATGCTGAGCAGGATGATCTTTAGAAAGGTCCCTTCGGACTGGCCATCTCCCTCCCTGGGTCGGATCCAGCCCCCAGCGAAATTTATCTGCAGAGGACCTGTGGAAAGGGAGTCCCTCAGGCCAGGATACTGAGGGATGGCCTCAAGGCAACCCAAGAGACACAGAGGCGGTGGCAGTTGCCAGGTACGGGCCAATCAGTGGGTCCCAGAGCTTTTTGTGCGGGGACCCAGACTGCGAGCGGAGCTGTGGGAATCCCAGGCAGCACAGTAATACACTCCCTCATCACCCTTCTCCAGTTTCATCAAGGATAGGGTGCAGCTTCTGCCATCCCTGCCCTTGGCAGCGGTGACCTTATCGCCTCGCAGGACGGAATCCCACTGTACATCCCGCTGCGACAGGGCCATATAGAGGAGCCTTTCGGGGGCCTGGCCCTCCAGCTGACGATACCAGTGGATGTAGCTGACGGACGATGTGCTGGCCCGGCAGGGCATGGTGACAGAGCTCCCCACACGCGCCACTACCACGGGCGCCTGTATCAGCCTGATCTCCTCCTGGTGGCCTGCAAAAGAGATGGCAGTAATGAGGGCAGGCTGAGCCCACAGCCTCCGGGTGCAACCCGCCTGCCCAAGGAAGGGCCAGGACTTACCGGGAACCAGGAGGGCCCACAGGAGGGCCAGGCAACCCAGCATGGCTCTGGGTCCCGCCCAGATGGAGGAGCTTATGGTGATGGGGGCTCAGATCGCCCAGAAGCTCCACACCTGAGCAGGTGATGGAGGCCAGGTCAGGAGCAGAGCTGCTGCTTCTCTCAGGTGCAAGGAGACAACGGGGAGAGAAATGAGGGAAGAAGGGAGGGCGGGGCCGGGAGGGCGGAGACGGAAGTCTGACCACAGGGTGAAGGGGGCGTGGCCAACGTGAAAGTTCTGAGAAATGCTAAAGAACGTTGGTAAAATGATAACAGCAATAGGGCCATCCTTGCCTGGGCACCGACTACACTTTAGCAGTGCGCTAACTGATTTTTGTTCATTATTTTATTACATTCTGAAAATAACCCTAGGGGATAAATATTATTCTTGATTTAGAAGTGGGGAAAGCTGGAGCTGGTATTTTTATTTGTTTGTTTGTTTTTTGGGCCACACCCATGGCATATGGAAGTTCCCAGGTTAGGGGTCAAATTGGAGCCCTAGCCGTTGGTCTGTGCCACAGCAACGCCAGCACCGAGCTGCCCGCTAGCTACACCACAGTTCACAGTAAAGGCGGATCCATAACCCATTGAGAGGAAGCCACATTCTCAAGTTACTATTACGGTTCGTTACCACTGGGCCACAAGGGGAACTCCTGGAGCTGGTTTTAAAGTTGCTTTTCCAAGGCCGCATGCCTAAGAAATCAGGTTGGAATTTAGAACCAGGTCTGGCTGGAGACTAATCTCATGCTTTATCCTCTTGATAACTGTAGAGCAATGAGTGTGCTGACCGCTTGGGAGGAAGGGGTAATCCCAGAACAGACATCCCTGCTAAAAAAAACACGGCTGCCATCTGAGCCAGTATTGGGGCATTTCCTCCAGAGGCCCCACCAGAGGAGGATTTTCGATGCCCACAGTAACAGGACTGCTGTGTAGTCTTGTGCTAGTCCTTTCATCTCCTTTTCCTCCTTTGTAAAAAGGGACCTCGTGGTGGAGTTCCCGTTGTGGCTCAGTGGTTAATGAATCCGACTAAGAACCACGAGGTTGTGGGTTCGATCCCTGGCCTTGCTCAGTGGGTTAAGGATCCGGCGTTGCTGTGAGCTGTGGTGAAGTTTGCAGACGCGGCTCGGATCCCGCGTTGCTGTGGCTGTGGCGAAGGCTGGCAGCTACAGCTCCTGTTAGACCCCTAGCCTGGGAACCTCCATATATTGCCGCGGGTGCAGCTCTACATAAAGGCAAAAAGACAAAAAAAAAAAAAAAAAAAAAAAAGGGACCTCATGGGATCCCATGGAGAGTAAACAGGATCATGTGAGCACAGCATGCAGCCCAGTCCCAGATGCAGAGAAAATGCTCAAGAAATGGTGAGGATTCATGTTTCACTTTGAAACTCCACAACTTGCCATAGATGATTGCTGGGCTCCAGTTAGGGTATACATTTTGTTTGTTTGTTTGTTTGTTTTTCTGGCCTTACCTGTGGCATATGGAACTTCCCAGGCTAGGGGTTGTATCAGAGCTGCAGCTTCCAGCCTAGTCACAGCTTGGGGCAATGCTGGATCCTTAATTTGCTGAGCAAGGCTAGGGATCAAAGCTGCATCCTCACAGACACTGTGTTGGGTTCTTAACACACTGAGCCACAACAGGAACTCCCAGTGTATACACTATAGGAAATGTTACACTTTCAGTGAATCTGATGTGTATGTGTGTGTAGGGAATAATCATAAATTGAATCAGGGGGCATGAGGGTCAGAGGGCAGGACAAGGTCATCCTGTTCCAGCATCATATCCTCAGAAATGGTCAAGACAGAGCATTGGGAAGGATCAGCTGAGGAATCCATCTGAAATGAAGCTTTGAGAATAAAGGGAGCATTGGCTTCCAAGTGACGTCCAGGCTTCTTCTCGATTATGGCAGTTGTATGCAGGGCCTCCTGGACGTGTAGAGTTACACTAATTTTTCAGGCTAATTATACCTTGATGGCCCAGAGGAGTGGGTAGTGGGCATAGTGAGGACAGGGGACTTGGGTGGGGCTGGGAAGTTGCGGGTCCCTGAGCACACACTACTGGACCCAGTGCCTGAGCTCCAAATCTGTAGCACAAACCGAAAGTCAGATATGCTCAACTGTAACCAAGATTCAAGACTTAAGTGTTGGAAAACGAAGGCTTTTATGTGGTGCTAAGGTGATGAGATGTGGGCCAAATATGAATCTTATAGAATAATTGCTGAAAGAATATTCTGAGTTTATCATTTGTACTATCTGTAGATGTCTAGTGCAGTTGTGGTAAAATGTTAAGTGGAAAAGAAAGTGACAATTGAAGTGACAGCAACATGGTAAAACAACAGTGGAAATGAAAGCAAGTAGTGGCAGGTGGAGGCCTTGGGCTGCATCTCTGGTACCTAACGTGTTTCAGCCCTGGCTTTCTACAAGTGTTCAGACCTAAAGAAAAAATTTGGGCATGTGATAGTCAATCCTCTCCCAAAATGCTTTGTAATAAATTCTTCTGTGACCTTAAGTATGGTTCTTTAAATATCTAAAACACAGCCTACATTCAGTACATAGTCTTCATTATAAAAACATATGGCAAAACGTAGCATTTTGCCTTTAACACTACATCTCAAATGTTTCCATGTTCTTTCTTTTTCTGTATGAAAAACCTTTGTTGAAAGTCACCAGAAGGAAAAAAAAGACCAGAGATGGGGTCTCCTTATTGAAAGTTAATTGGTGACATCTGTTACTGATGTTATTGAATGGCTAATAAATTTATTGATTGTAACAGCTCACAGACATTATACCATATCCACATACATTTAGTAGCCTGCCTGTGGCTGGTAAGATAATGTCATGAGCCATCCTGTTTTCAGTGAGACTGAGTCTGATTTGTTAATGAATAGTTGCAGAAAGAACGTCTTGTGCTGTATTCATAATCAAAAGAAATTTATTAATATGTAGTAATAACACATTTTAATAGTCAAAATATGTATTTTGGGTTGGTTCTTTAATTTTTATTTTTTGTTTGTTTTTGGCCATACCTGCAGCATGTGGAAGTTCTCGGGCCAGGGATTAAACAGCAGTGACATGAGCCACATAAGTGACAAAACCTGATCCTTAACCGCTAGGCCGTCAGGTAACTCTCGGTAAAAGATAATTTTGTTTTGATTCATAGAATTGAGTTTTTTGTCATGTCTTGGATTTCTTTTTTAGTTTTTAAGACCCTACTTTTCCCTTGTGGTTTTAAACTCATGCATTTCATCTTTGTATAATTTTAAAAAGTAAAAAATTCCAACATATCAAAATGATTAGTTTATTTTTTCTTGTTTTGAATTATGTATTTGGCCTGAAGTGTTGGAATTACAAAAGGAGGACATGAGGGATTGTGAATACATACGAAATGTTATCAGAAATAGTATCTTTCTCTTAGGAGTTATGGTCTAAAATTGCCTGAATACTCTTCTTTGAACCTGTACTATGAAATCATTGCTATCATTTTCCCTTTGTGTTTAGCTAGCTTGAATTAAAATGAACTCATCTATAATGTGAGCTATTTTATTCAAGTAGGAATATTCAACGTAATGCTTCACAGGAGAGCAGTATGTCAGTTATCTTCATTATTCAGTGTGTCATACAAGAAATACTCAGTTGTGTGTAATGCTAGTGCTGCTGGTTGGGGTGGAAACCGGCCATTTGTGTGGATCAAATCAACTCTAATCGTGCTTGTTTTAAGAACGGGCAGCGTGACAGAAATGCAACTGGAGGCTCACTGGGAGGCTGGGGGCCCAAACTCAAGCTCCTCCAGCATGAATTTCTTAGAAAAAGAGGGAGGAAAAGCTTCAGGGTCTGTCCTGGACTAAATCCTCCAGATTTCAGTAGCGTCATGACAGTGAGAACGTCCTGTCTCAGGAGTGGACTGTGTGTTACTTGACCCTGAGAAGAGCTCTCCCCGGATGCTGGGCTGGACCAGTGGGATGTGGCCCATCGTCCCAGGAGAGCCAGGCCCCCGGATGTGGGCTCTCAGAGCAGAGACCAAGGGGAGTGGAGAGTGTGACTTGAATGTGCCCTGAGGTCAGATGCAAGAGCTAAAGACTTGATCTCAGCAGTGGAACTGTGCTTCCCTCTGGGACTGGACAGATGGGGTCCAGGGGGGACCCGCTCTGGCCCCTGCTGGCTGGGGTGGGGGTGGGACACGTGCTCTCATGCTCACGTGCTGACCGGCCTCTGCTGCTTTACCCCCACACTTTCACCTGGTTGACTGTTCTCTGTTAAGCCTGCTCAGGTTGACTCTGAGGTCATTTTGTCCCTTTAGGAGGACTTATGTGATTTCTGTACATGGCATTCAATTGCACAGTTGAGCCCAGGCCCTCTGTGTCTCTGTTCTTGTGAGGGATAAGACATGTCACTGTGCCCACATCTGCAGTCTGTCCTTGTACCTGGGCTCAGGGGAAGGAGACTTATGTCACCCCGTCTACACTGAGAAATGAAACCAAGAAGTAGCCGCTAGAGTCAGTCACACATGATGGGAGAGCACAGGTGGCTGGTGGAAGGTCAGGGTTATCTTAGTGCTACAAGGAGTCCTGTCTGCTGTTTCCCCCAGAACAGGGTCATGAGCATGGACGAAGGTGCAGCATCTGAACATTCTGGGTGTAAGCTTCCCACTCACGTGGGAGCTAATTGCAGGACTTTGTGTACGACGAGTGGGAGCCCCCACCCCCAGCCTAGGGTATGCGTGGTAGCTCCCACATGTGTGTGCAGAGGGGGGTACGTTCTCCATTAGCTGTAGCCCTTTGAACATGAGCAAAGTTAGTTGTGGTGTAACTGTTCTTGTTTTCTTCTGACACACCATGCACTGCCTGCCCAGCAAAAACCAGTAGAAGCCAGTCT
>PVHT020000175.1:1214038-1229760 GCA_004024745.2 Catagonus wagneri
ACAACATCTGCTTGAGATGGTTATTACACAGATGTAATAAATGAATGGAAATATAGCAAACTGTTAACAGTGATAAGTTCAATATAAAATTTTAATTTTTCCAACTATTTTGCATAATGTGAATGTATTTTTAAAATAATTTTATTGAAGCAATAACCAGTGAATCAAAATTTACTTGCTAAAGAATGATTACACAGAAGGTAATGGGCCCAGGATCAAAGTCCATATTTTCCCCTGCACCACACGCTACTCAAAATAATTTTTCAAGACCCTCATGAGTTATATTTGTGTCACATCTATTTAATTTGATTGCTGCAAACTACATTTAGTAGAGTCAGTAAAAAAAGAGGACAGGAATATTACTTTCGATTTACAAATTCATTTGTTCATGTGATCATAACTACTAAAGACATAAAAATATATAATTCTTTCTATTTTTCCCAATGCTTTATCAACTTTGGCAAATTCTTTAAACTTCTATTTCCACAAATCTCCTAGGGTAGGAACCTTCTTGCCAGATGTTCCCCTTCATCCAGGCAAATTTCATCTTTAAGGCAAATGAGGAGTGAAGAAATTTACTCAATTGAGTTTAGACAAAAACAAACCTACTTTAAGACATTCTTGAGTAGGGTTGAAGAATTAAATATCGATACTTGATATTAATCATTCTCTCACTAAATGACAAGGTGAACAATATTTGTCCTGTTTTTTACATTGGTTATTTTGAGGACCAGATTAAAAAAAAAATCTAAGCTTCTTTGAAATCTTCTAACACCAAATCAGACTAATGTATCTACTACTGAGAGACTCACAGTTGGGCTAACTGGTTAACTCCTGCCCACGTCCTCCATACTAGGTCAAGCAGAGAACAGACTCCGAGGGCCAGGATGGAGTCACCAACCTCTCCAGAATTCCTACCATGATCCATGACCAGAGACCATAATCAAGAATTCTGAGCCAGGATCTCCACTCCAGTCTGCAGCACATGCATTACCTGCCTCTTACCCCTTCCTTACTACAAAGTTTAAAGAAAACTTACCTGTAACAATGAGCTGTGTGCCAGGACCAAACTTGATCAGCCTGTCTTCCGTTATCCCACGATCTGAAAAGCCTTTATAGAAATCTCCCTCCATGCCTGCTCTAAAACTGTGCCCATGTTTTCTCATCAGTTCATTTTTAGAGTATAATATGTCTTTAATTTTCAAAGCTGATCAGTAACTGGAATAATATATTTGAATATTTAATAAATATATCCATTACTTTTATGGGTATTTTGTGATATATATGTATTGAGGAGTAGGTATATGAATTAAAGAAGGTAAATTCTTCCCAGAATAATATATGTTGTGAACTATTATTAATTAGGGACGGAATCCACTTAATAAATCAGAATTCAGAAGACTAAATAATCAGAATATAAAAACATGACATTTTCAACATTATAACATTATTGTCATAATCATGTGACTTTATGCAAATAACTAAACTTCTCTAAACCTCAGTTTCCTCATCTATGAAATGGGAAGAAGAGGATTCCTGTTGAGAAATGAGATAAAGCACTGAAATGTGCAATGGCCTTCAATAAATAGTAGCTAATATTATTATTCCCTTTAATGTGGTGGTTTGAGGTCATTTTATCAAATTCTTCCACCAGGCAAAATACACGGATTTTATAAGCAATAACTATTATATCAACTAAGAAAGGAAATAAGTTCAGCAGTGCAAGACCTCCTGCCTCTCTGGCAACCAAAGGCCAAAGAACATAGAAACCAATGAAGCCAAAATCTGGAATTCTTATCTGCTAGAACAGAAGCTTTTTGAGTGAGGGACTTGTTCTACCTGTGTCTTATTCAGCCTTTTATCTCCAGCATCCAGCACAGATACTGGGTCCACTAAATGACTGCTGAGAGAAGGAATGAACAAGTGAGGATACACAACCATGAGACTCTTGTAATGGACTTTGGAGCTGAAATCGCTCTTTGAGCTCACAAATTCCATTAAACTGTCCATATTCTGGCAATGTAACAAGAGATGTGATAGCATAAATTTCAATTCATCTCAGCCTACCTTTAAGAAGCTAGAGTGATAAGAAGTGGAATTTACTGATGTTTTATAGTTATTCACTATATAATTATTTTGCACTGCTGTTAAAGATGAGATGAAAATCAATAATATAGATTTTTCTGGCTTTGGGGAGAAAAAAGCACTGCGTTTATCTCAAACTACAGAAGAGAGACAAATAAGAAAACCATTTCTCCCTTAAAAGCCCATCTACAAGAAAAGCATTTTGAACCAACAACTTAACACTAGTGCATTACAGACATGGTCCTCAAAATATTTAATTTCTAGCCTGAGTCTACTCTTTTTTGATAAGTTGAATTTCTAAAAGTAGAATTGCAACTGCATACAAGCAGGGAAGTAAATAAGCCGTTTACAAGATAGTTTTGTTTCCAGGTACAATGACTAGTAGGTGCTAAATTACTCTTCATATGCTGAGGCCAAGAAAGCGGCACTCAGATAAATGGGATCCTAGACTGTTTTTTCAAAGAAAAGATCTATCAAATTTTCATTACTAAGTTAAAATAAAAAAAAAATGTTACTTACCAGGGGGAATTACTATGAGTTTAGTCCCTTCTCCGAATATCTTGATCCAGCCTGAGCTATCACACTGGTTAAAGCTCCTATAAAAACCTTAGCCTTCTCCTAACTTCATTACATGACTAGCAGTTTAAAACCTTTCTTCTGGTAATTTTATCTCCTGGGTTCTTTTGAAAGTCCTTGAATATAGGTTTCATGGCATCTGATATTTAATTTTCCTCAGGTCCATTTAAATGGACCAAAGTGTCTTTCTACCACAGAGGAGTAATCATTATTGAAAAGTACTGCTAGGAAATGGAAATAATAAAAGCAGAAAAAGAAAAGATCGATGCCAATTTGTCAACCAACGTTTTTCTGAATTACTGGGAAAAGTATTCAGAGAAATAAGGCTTTTTTTTTTTTTTAATTTCCAGGTATTCGGTTGTGTTGACACTGCTCAAAGAGTGCATCAAAGAGCAGGCTCGTCTTCTGTTCTCACAGACACCAGGCCTACTCCATTAGTGTTTGGGGGATGTATTTCAGAAAGGAGGAAACTCTTCAGTAACTGAAAGTGTAACTATGTGAAGGTATACTGAGAAATGTGAAAAGTTTTGCTTTTTTCGTAAAGCCATTTTTAGCACTGAGCGACAGGATTTTTACAAAGGCAATATCAAAATATATGTGTAACTGAATCACTTTGTTGTATACCAGAAATTATCACAACATTGTAAATAAACTATACTTCAATAAAACTTTTAAAAAATGAAAAACAAAGGAATGATGGATTCCTTATTTCAAGTAGGAAACTAGTTGGGTTGTTTGTTGTAGGGAAGCTTGGAAAGGGAAGAGGAGATGCCTTTTCTTAATACCTAATGTTTCACAAGGAGTATGTTTACTTTTTAGAGTATTTTCAAATAAACTTCTTAAAAAAAGAATTAATGACGAGGTCTTACTGAAGTTTTTAGGAAGGAAAGCAACATGATCGGATCCGTGCTTTAGGAAGATAATTTAAGAGCCGAAAGATGGGTTGGTCAGGGGAGCAATCCTAGTGGAGCAGTCACATCTCAGAGATGGTTGCCATAAGCCACCGAGAGGCATTGTAGTGACAGTGGGGCTGGATGGAAGGGCTGGTGCAATAAATATTAACAGCCTTGTCAGAGTTTATAAAGAATTCACATGTGATAAATCAAATTACATTAAGGAGGTTGAAAGTGAAGAAAAAGATCAGGTTCAAATTCCACCACTTCCACTCCTGTACACTCAGTACATCTCGGAGCATCAGCTTCCTCACTTTTAAAAGGGAGGTGATAATATCTCTTTCTCAGCATGTTTCTAAAGTTAATATGAGATAGTGTGTGTAGAAGACATGATACAGAAGTTCAGAAATAGAGAATTCACTTTCTTTTTCTTTTTTTTTTTTTTGAGAATTCACTTTCCTGGAAGAATGGAAAAATCTTAGTGTTGTGTAGGCCAAAAATCAATAACTTTGCTTATGAGCCTGCTTTATGCAACACATGCAAACTCACCACGTTCTGAGGTGACCAACTAAGGCAACTTAAATTCTACTTCAGTGTGAGGAGTGAATTCATAAAAATATAAATGAGAAACAAGTGAAATAAAGAACAAGTTTCAAATGAATTGCTTGAAGTTTTGCCCCACTTTTTCAGGCATGATAATGATTTCATAGCTGACCAACAACAACTAAATCTGACAGATCACCAAAAGTTATGAATTCCATATTATAATTGTTGTTAAGGTTAAGTGGTTATTTCTGTCGTGGGCTTGCTGATTACCCTGCACGTGTCAGCTGGAAAATATGAGTTTCTACCCTTGCAGTAAGTCAGGGGTGGGGGATGGTGTTAGGAGTTTTCTGCCTTGGATCTAAGATGTTTGGTTTGGGACTCTGTCTTTTTTGTTGTTATTGTTGCTCCTTGTCTTTTGGGGGCCACACCCATGGCATATGGAGGTTCCCAGGCTAGGGACTGATTTGGAGCTGTACCTGCCGGCCTACACCACAGCCAGAGCAATGCAGGATCTGAGCCACATCTGCAGCCTACACCACAGCTCATGGCAATGCCAGATCCTTAACCCGCTGAGTGAGGCCAAGGATTGAACCTGCATCCTCACAGATACTAGTCAAATTCCTTTCTGCTGAGCCATGGCGGGAACTCCTGGGGCTCTATCTTGACAGCCAGTTCCATTCTCAGATAGCACACCACAGGATCTGATCTGTGTTGTGATTTACTTTGACCAGATGAATCCACATTTCCTAGGTTCTCCTGTCTCCTCCTTTCAGGTCTAAAGAACTGTCATGTTTCCTCATTTCTCTTTTCCTCAAACTCATAGAAAACCAAAGATATAGAAGGTCAAGAAAATATCATCTTTTTGACAAAATATCCTTGTCATGGTGTTAAATCACAGACCTTTGCCCTTTACTGAAAAAGGAAAGTTTGGGAGGGAAATAAAGGAATGGGATTGGAATCAATCATTTTATCCAGGCTACTTCTTAGAAATACAAGAAGTGAAGTATTTAGCTATATCATAAGAGGATAGATTTTGTTGTATTACAGTTCTTCATGTCATTTTTCAAGTCTGGCCACTAAGAACTGCAAAAAACAGGTCAGGGTTGCCAAACTTGGGACAAAGTGCACAACCATCCAGTTAGGGTTGATCCCAGATCCCAGACTGAAGAGCAGGAAATTTAGGTCTTGGTTGGCAGCTTCTTAGGTAAATGGCAAAGAATTTACATGAAGAAACCAGCCTCCATGTTTGATGTGTATACCAGGAAAACTATTCCAATTATTGAGGATTTCAGAACAGGAAGCTGCAGAAATTAAGGGGAGTAAGTATCCATGGGGAGAGAAAAAACAACAACAACAGGGAAGTAGGAATTCCCACTGTGGTGCAGCAGGTTAAAGATCCAGCATTGTCTCTGTGTTGATTCAATCCATGGCCCGATGCAGTGGGTTAAGGATCAGGTGTTGCTGCAGCTGTGGTGTAGGTCACAGCTGCAACTCAGATTCGTTCCCTGGCTCAGGAACTTCCATATGCCAAAGGCGCAGCAAGAAACAACCACAAAAACAAAAAACAAACGAAAAACCAAGGAGGTAGATGGAGCTGGGAATTCATCCCCTGCTGACTTTATCCCTTCTCAAAAGTGTGGCAGGTATATAACTTGCCCACAAGTCAGATCTGATTGGGTTCTGGGGACATCACTTATGAAGACATGCCATTGTTATAGCTCCCTCTGAGAGAAATGCAATTGTGATGAAAGAGTTCAATGTGAAGCCCTAGAGGGGCAGGAGAAGGCACTAGTCTGAGAATCTGACATGCAGGTGTGTGCCCTACCTCTGTGGTTAACCAGCTTTGCAAAAGTCACTTGCCATCTCTGGGGCCCCAGCTTCCTCATTTGAAGTGTGGGCACTGGACTAAATTTGTCCTAAGAGCCCTTACTGTTCTCACAACTATGAACCCATGATTAAAAGAATTATGGAGTCTGTTGTGGTTGCCCAAGTCTGAGAGGAGCTGGGGGTTAGTAATAGAGAAGGTTTTCTTACAGGTGCCTTCTGACTCCATGACACTGTGAGATCCCAGCAGGCACAGTAGTACATGGCTTCGTCAGACTTGACAACATTATTGATTATCAGGTAAAAGATCCCCTTTTCTTTCTTATCTGTCTCCAACCTGGAGTTAGGCTCATCTAGCTGGTAGTTGTTGGTTGAGCCATAAAGGATTCGTTTCAGGGGCTCTCCTTCTTTCTGCTGATACCAGTGCACAATGGCGTTCTTGAGAGGAACACCAGACAGCTTGCAACTTATGTGCACTGTTCTGTCTAATCTTCGGGTAGAGCTAAGTTGATCCTGAGAAATTCTCGTTTTGGTTTCTCCATCTAAAAGGCAAGGGAGGCAACCAAAACTTGAAAATTTGACTCTGGACACACATGGACACACACACACACACACACAAATGAAAATTCAAGAAAGGAGAAAAGTCAACCTACAAACCCAAGCCAAAGACACAAGGAGAATCCACATGATTGGCACTGTTAGTGATGAGTAAGAGTGGGGTGTGAATCTGGACAGTACAAGAGGTGCAGTGGCAGCCCTGGTTTTGTGGAGGCAGGGATGGGGGAAGAAGGTTGACTTTAGAACCAATGAAAGGCAGTGTTATTTTTATCATGTTCCTGGTATAAAGAAGCTTTCAGATGCCCTACAACCTCATCGAAAACACTTATAAGTTAATGTTAATGTCATCTGTGAAGCAATGCTCTCTCATTTTTCTTTTCTTTTCTTTTCTTTCTTTCTTTCTTTCTTTCTTTCTTTCTTTCTTTCTTTCTTTCTTTCTTTCTTTCTTTCTTTCTTTCTTTCTCCCTTTCTTTCTTTCTTTCTTTCTTTCTTTCTTTCTTTCTACTTTCTTTTTTGTTTCCTTGTTTTGTTTTTTTAGGGCCACACCCACGGCCTATGGAAGTTCCCAGGTCGAATCAGAGCTGCAGCTGCTGGCCTACTCCACAGCCACAGCAACATGGGATCTGAGCCACATCTGCAATCTACACCACAGCTCACGGCAATGCCAGATCTTTAAACCACTGAGCAGGGCCAGGGATGGAACCCGCATCCTCATGGATCCTAGTCAGGTTCGTTAACTGCTGAGCCACGAAGGGAAGTCCCTCTCTCATTTTTCCTTGCTTCAAATACTCTTATTTTTGTGCTCATTTTCACTCCCTAAGTTATAGATTTCTCACCACATTTTCTGAGCATGTGGGTTGCTATGTACGGCTATTGTGAGAATTAAAAGGAAAGTATCATTATTGTATATAGTAATGAATGGGGTAAAAACCCTGCAGCGTTTTGTAGAAGTTTGTATATTATGCAGATCACTAGTTCACAGAAAATTCATGGAGTTGGGTAAATACTAACCATTACTGTAGTTATTGCCTAGGATACTATGATGTTATTATCTGACGTTTCCTCATTCTGAGAAGGAGGAAAGGCATTGAAAAAAATTCCCCTTGGCTTGTTACTCTATCTTTTCCTATACACAATTCTTATTTTTTCAGCATTAAAGCTATGCTGTACTGTTGCTTGGAGGACAATGTAAGATATGATTTTAAAGAGGTCCTATGTTCCTATTTCAGTTGCAATGGCTCCACGAAGCGGTTTAATCACAGTAGAAAAAGACACTGATTTGTTGCACACTGTGCTGAAACTTTCCTACTTGAACCTCATTCTGCCCTCAGCCACCTACATGGTTATTGGCACCATGCCCACTGAAAATGGAGAAAATAGAAATAAATGATTCGATAACTCTCCTAGATCATGTTATCAGTAAGGCACTGAGCAGCAATTTGAAATCAGTCCTATGTCATTAAAAAAGACTTGCATCTGCCATCACTCCTTCATTCATTCATTCATTACAAGCCAACACATCACATTGAGCACTGGATTATGGCTTCCTTCCCACGAGGCTTCTACAGATGGTGAAGCAGAGACAACCTGGGGAACTTACAAAAGCCAGCCTATGCCCCAGAGGTGAGAATGGACGATAAAGTGACTTGATTGGAAGAAACCCACATATGGGATCCTTGAACTACTTGCTCAGACCTTGCTCAGGACACATGTGCATGAGGAAAGCCCTCTGTGGGAGGCAGAAAGGAGGAGGTGTGTGTTTGCACAGGTGCAATGGCATTGGAGGGTTTTTGCTCAGTGGCAGTGGAATCATTCCCCATAGTGTATCCCAGCAAGCACAGTAGTACAGACCTGCATCCTCCTCGGTAACTTCGTGTATCCTGAGGCTCACCAGTGAATTATGTGGCCATTTCCTTGCTTCATATCTTTCCTCACTAATCCCTTGCTCGTAGACAATATTTTCATTTGAGGAAATATACAGAATTCGTTTTAGAGGCTGGTCTGGCTTCTGCCGGTACCAGTGTATGTATACGTTCCTCTTTAACATATCTGGTTTTATTTGGCATTCAAGAAATGCTGTATTTCCCTTTTTCTTGGTAATGGATTCTAAGGGGCGTGTTATTAGAATATCTCCACTTGTGTCTGCAAGAAAAGCAAGATGAAAAATTAGCAAAATTTTGATGTTCATTATCATAGTATACTTTTGTTCTCTAGTCATGAAAAGTTACATTGTCTTCCTGATGAATTCAAGGTAAAGATGGAATTTGTCAGCCTGGTTTGAATGATGACCACGTGGGTATTGTCCTCCTGAATGATTTGAGGTGATTGTCCATGATCTGTCCCTTGGAATGAATGAGATACCCCTCGGGCAGAGCCACTCACATGTCCAGATGGAGGCCACCACGAAGACCTGGGGCAGGAGCAGCATGCTGCCAGCTCTTGTCAGGAGAGGTGATTGAGTAATGACATGACTGCAGAGCAAAACTGGAGGGCTCATTTAGTGAGAGGAAGTGGTGCTTAAACACACCAGCTAAGACCTATAGACTGCAGGGCAAGTGCTCAGGATAATTCTCAAAACATCCTGCAGGAATCCGTCTGCTAATTCATCAGCAGATTTCTCTCATTATTGAGTGACTTTTACCAACCAACGATGTTAGTGTAAGAGAGCCATTTCCTTGTTAAAGGATTAAAGTCCTTTGTTTGTCTAACAGAGATAATGAGAGTGGGGAGCGGGTGTTGAAGGAGGGAGGGAGAGGCTTAAGGTCCACACATGATAAGCTTCAAGGGTAACTTCTAATCTACTGTCATTGACCCTCATTACACTGCATCAGGCAATCGCAGATGTAGGCTAAAGGGAGACATTACTTAAGTATGACCCTGCTCTGTACTTTAGATAAGCCAACTAAAGAAGACATTTCACATTCTCTTCTTTTTGGCTATTACCATTAAATGGGAACCTTAGAGATGTTGTGCCCTAGGAGTGCCTTAATATACCTTAAAAACAAAAGCCATTGTTATTTGCTATTACAAAATGAGAGCATACTCAACATGGGTCATAATGAAAAGAAACAGAAGAGAAGTCAATCGCTTTTCCTCACATCACACAGAGACAACTACTTGTCTCGGGTCACGGTTGATGCATTTTCGTACAGGTTTGGATGTGAGTCACAGTTTTGATTAAATTTATGTCAAGTATTCTAAAAGTTTTTGGTTATGGTTGTTGCAATTTTAAGTGCTATTACATCTTAATTTCCAATTGTTAATTGCCAGTATACAGGATTACAGTATATTTTGCATCTCTCTATTCTGTTTTATAGCTGTTAGAATACTGCATTTTGTGCATGTTCCATGATTTACCCAACTAATCTCCTGTGTTTGGATATTTATGTAATTTCTAATGTTTTGCACCTACACAAAGAATAACCTCAGGCATATGAACCTTTATATAATTGAAGTTGTTTCTTCAGGCTAAATTCCTAAAGGTGTTTTTGCTAGTTAGAAGGTTCATGAAGTTTCAGCATATATATTTCCAAATTCCCCTACAGAAAGCAGTGTTTTACATTCTCACCAGCATTGTATAATGGTGCCCTTTGCCCTCTGCAGCCTAATCAACTGAATGCATTGTCAGAGTTAAATTCTTGCCAGTCTCATGGGTGAGAAATCGTATCTTAAGGGAGTATTAATTTGTATTTACCTTATTATAAGTAAAGTTGAGCATATTTTAAAAGTCTTAAGAACTCTTTTTGTATCTCTCTTCAGGAATTTGCTTTTCAAGTATTTTTGCCATTTTCCTAAAGGATATCTTAAAAGTTTTTCTTCCATTTTTGAACAGTTTTCTGTTTTAGGGTTAACAGTACTTTAACTGCTGAATAGGCTGGAAATATTTTCTAATGGTTCATCATTCATCCTTTGATTTAACTTATGTTGCTTTTCACTAATCAAGCTTTGTTTTAGTTCTGATGTAATAAATTTTATCAATATTTTTTACTGCATATTGAATTTTAGTAAGCGTTACAGACTCATTCCCTAAATCCATGTTGCATAGCAGGGGCTTTGAATTTTTTTTTTCTCATGGTGGGTCAGATAACAAATGTTTCAGGTTTTGTGTGCCGTACAGAATCTCTTTTTATCACTTTCCTCTACCTTTCCACCTCAACAGCAGTCACAGACAATATGTCAATATATAAGCATGGCTGAATCTCAGGAGAGTTAGGAGTGTCCTAAAAAAAGATGCCCTAAAGGAAAATAATTCTTTTGCATCTACTTATATTATTCAGGAGGTGTCCTAAAAAAGATGCCCTAAAGAAAATAATTCTTTTGCATTCATTTATATTATTTCAAAAAATGAGAAAATTATATTCTGGATTTTGTTTGATTTTTTGCATTGCTTTTATGTTGTTTTATATTTTGTTTTTATGTTTTGCTATTGATTCACATTTTGAAAGTCAATTCAGCCACAGAATTCATATTCCAAGAAGACAACCCTTCAATCCAGATGCAGCACAGAATAGTAATTTATTAGTTTCAGTAATAATTTTGTGAGTGAGAGTTTGTATTCTCTTCACATGGGAGCTGCAGACTAGATGCCATTTCTACTGCCTTGGGTGTTTGAGAGACGGGAAAACACCATGGTTTACAGGGACAGACACCGAAATCAGAAACCAGCCCTCCACTCCCATTCAGTAACTGTGACAACGAAGGGAAGGACATATCCATGCCTCTGTTTCCTCATCTGTAAAGCGTGAATTATGCCAGCATCAATGTCAATGGATTGTTCCAAACTTGGTTAAATGGTACCCAAAGGAATTAAAACAGTGCCAGAGAAAGAGTAACATCTCTGAATAAATGGACTCTGTGATGCTCAGCTGGCTCCCAGCAGATTCCCAGGGAAAAAGATCCTGAGATGAATACCCACCTCTTATCTGTTTATCTAATGCCCCTGGGAGATCGGAGGCCTTGCAAAAGGAAGTTTGCTGGCCAGGCACAAACCCTCAGTGACAGTGAACAGTAACCCCCTTCCTGGAAGCTGATACAAGAACCCCCTCCCACCTTCATCCCAGTATGGCCTGAAAGTGTTGATGAAACATGGGACTGGGGGTTTAAAAAGACATTTTATCCGGCTAAGCCTCAAATTACTAGTATTTAAATAGAAACAAAATGAACATTACATCATAACCATGTTGTGATGATTATATAAGATGTAATAGCAATAGCATGCTTCCTGGCACTGGATGATTTCCTTTTTGAGTCTGAAGCATATAACTTACAAGTAATCTCTGGACTGTAAAAAAAAAAAAAAAAAAAAAACAGTACAAAGCTTGATTTCTGTAATGAGAGTCTCAGGCAGAACTCCCAACCGTGCAGCCTCTGCGGTTGCCCATATGAGGATGTAGGTGGCACAGACCTAGAGATGGTTCTTGTGTATGTTATCTAAGAAACTCTACTGCTGTGGATAAAACCAGCTTGCACAGTAGTAGGTGGCCTCATCTTCTTGCTCTAAGAAACTTACTTTCAAGGTGGCAGTGGAAGTAGAAGCAATTTTTCTTGCCTCGAGTTTGTTTTTCTTCCCTCCTAAGTGGTTTACAGCAAACTCTGCTGAGTGGTATAAGAGACATTCCATACCCTGATCTGGTTTATGCCGGTACCAGTGAATGTATATTTGGTTAAAATCTTCAGAGGACACCTTACAAGATATGAGGGCACTCTTCTGTATTACTCCAGTAATTGATATTTTAGGTTGTTCCAACTCTAACAGCCCAAGGCCTACTGCAAGCAAAGAAGAGAAATTCTCATAAACAATTGACATGTAAACAGGCAACAATAAAGAGCTTCTTTAGTCTTTCCTGTAGACTGACTGGGGGTGGGGGCAACTCACAAGCCCAGTTAAAAGAGAAGATGACCACTTTCAGAATTGCCATCATATCACCAGACTGGATCCCACGGAGGAGGTAAGAAAGTGAGGGCTCTGTTGGTAGGAGGTCTCAGGCCAGTGGCAAGAGAACTGGGCTGGGTCTGGTGTCTCAGAAGAAGCAGTGGATAGGATGGGGGTGGTTCTCTGGGTTTCTTCACGATCTGCTACAGACATGAGCACTTCTGGCTTCATGGGGGTTTCCTGCCTCTGAATACTGAGCAGAAGGGGTAAGAGGGCTCACGATTTGGAAAGAAAAGCCTGAGATGAATGCACACATCTAGATCTGGGGCAGGGATAGTTCTTATCTCCACTCAACCAGTTCCTTAAATTCTATGCCCTGTGACATTGCTTCAGAAATATAAAGACATCCCTGCTGCGATCAGCCCTGATGTCTATCTTTCTGTGACCTCCTGGAGATCCTGGACTTGGGTATGAAAGCTGACTTTTATTTTTCTGTAAGGGTCCAAAAAAATCAGACATTGGAACATCTCTTTGAATTATTTAATATGCTGTGTGCATGAGCACTGGATTTTTTTTAATTAACTGAGATATCATCATGGAAATCACAACTCAGAGAAATCACACTGTGTTTACAATCTGGTGCCTTCACAAAAGGACTGGACTGAAATTGCTAGTGGTTGTCTGAGATGGAGCGATCTATAGAAATCAGCTTCTCCTCAATCTGGACCTGAGAACAGTCTCAAAAACGTGATAACAGTGAGCATGACAATGCCCTCTCTCAACCTGTACCTTGCCCACATATACAAGCCTCTCAATATTGAGATGAGGGACCGTGCCACAGCCTGTGTGCCCTCAGTCTCCAGACGGTATTTTAATTCCTTAGGATATAGTGTCAATGTTTTGAAAGCACACCTCCTAAGGTCATTTGGAAGATAATGGACTAGCAAGATCTAAGAGGACTTCTGGAGAGCTCAGGAAGCTGCAGAAGAGAAGAGGCTGAGACTAGAAGCTCAGGTGAAGAGCTGGCGTGTGGTTGCTACTGCTGGCAAGGATGTGGTTGGGCACAGACCCAGGGAGGGGATCTTGTGCAGCTTGTCTCCACAGTTCTAGGACTGTGATTTCCAGCCAGCACAGTAGTAAATGCCCTCATCTTCTTTTTCTATGAAGTTTACAGCAAGGGTTGAAGTGAACATTTGAGAATTTTTTCTTGCCTCAACTTTGTTGCTCTTTCCACCTATTTGATTTCGAGCTGGGACTCTTGTCGAGCTCACGGAAACCAGATGCTCCAAAGCCTGATTCCCTCTCTGCCGGTACCAGTGAATGACTTCTGATGGAAAACTCTTGCTCTCAATCTTGCAATTTATGTTGACACTTTTCTTGACTTCTGTGGTAACAGATATCTGGGACTGCTCCACATTGGATAAGCTAAGTCCAACTGCAAGTAAAAGAAGAGAATTTCCAATGAAGTTCTGATAATGTAAGAAACATCAAAGAATTCTTTTGCTCACTCATCTAGACTGAAAGAGTCAGGGAATAACTCACGAGCCCAGAAGGAGAAGAAGGTAAATGCTTCCAGCATTGACATTCTCTCTGCCTGCCGGGCTGTGTGCTCAAGGAGAAAGCACGAAGGTGGGGACCTGGTGCCTGGGTGCCCTAAGTCAGTGGTAAGAGGGCATGGCCTGAATTGGGAGGGGAAGGAAGTGGTGGGTCTAGCAGGTCCTTGCGCTTTTAATGCTGGCTGCAGGCTGCTCAGGCCTGAGTTTCCTGTTTTCTGTGGGGCTTGTGCTTGCTCTGCTGATCTCCAGATAAGGCTGGTGGCCTCTGAAAGGCTACTTAGCATGAATGTGAGGGAGCCATGGAAGCATCTTAATTTCTGTGGAAATTGGAATGCTTTCTACTTGCCTAGGCACTATTTTATGAGCACTCTTTCTCAGCTATAGAACTGTAAAATATTGCATGTTTAATAAACATTGAACTTTTCTTAGCTAAAATTTAATTACTTTTTAATGTAAAATAAAATGTTATTTCATGTTAAAGACAAACAGGGAAGCATTAAAAACCCCTCGACCCCAGGAGTAAAACATTGACTTTTATAGTAGCAAATATTTAATGAGAATTTTCTATTTGTTAGTTTCTTTTTCCTAAATGTTTTTCATCTCACACTAATCACAGGATATTGACACTGCCAGTTCTCATTTGATAGATCAGGAAAATGAGGTTCAGAGGAGTGATGTGACTCAATGAAAATCACCCAGCTCAGGGGTGGCACATGCTGGTAAAACACTCACTGAAGAAATTCAGAAAAACAGTGTAAAGATGATGATAAAATACCTGTGATCATATTACCAAGACCAACAACTCTTATCATTCTGGTGTATTAAGTGCTGAACTGCTTTTTGGCAGATATGTGGCTATTAACACAATGTTGTGATTTATAAATATATTTATAAACTATTCTATGTCTTTTGTTTGGAGAATTTATTCTATTTACTTTTAAAGTAATTATTGATGCATGTGTACTCATTTCTATTTCATTAATTGTTTCATGGAGTTTTTGTGGTTCATTTTTGTTCTTTAGTTCTCTTCTTTTTGATTTAATTACTATATTTAGAGTTATGTTTGGATTCCTTTCTCCTGTGTGTGTATCTGTTATAGATTTTTGCTTTGTGGTTACCATGAAGTTTATATGTAGCAATGTATATATAGAATATTTTAAGTTGCTTATCTCTTAAGTTCAAACACATTTTAACAACCCTGTATTTTCCCTCCACATCCCCACGTTTACTGTTTTTGACATCTTGTCTTACCTCTTTAATTCTTCATATCCTTAACTGCTTATTATGTATATAGACAATTTTACTACTTTTAACCTTCCTACTAGCTTTATATGTGCTTTATTTATCACTTTTACTATACCTTTACATTTCATCAATGAGATTTTTCCTTTCTTAATGTTAATGTTTTTAGCTGTGGTCTTTTCTACTTAGAGAAGTTCCTGTATCATTTCTTGTAAAGCTAGTTTGATGGAGCCAAACTCTTCCATTTTTTTTTTTTTGTCTGTAAAAATTTTGATATCTCAATCAAATCTAAATGAAAGCCTTCTTGGGGAGGCTCTCCAAGATCAGCAGGTGAATCTTATTCAGGCTCCTTTCAAATGACTGTGGCACCCCTGATTTTGTGTTCACCCCTTATGAGTGGAGTGTCTATTTCCCACAGCTCTTTGGCTCTCCCCAAGCCAAACCCTATTGGCCTTCAAAGGCAAAGTTTCTGGGGCTCATCTTTACATCTCCAAGGAGCACAGGGCTGGGGATCCTGGGACTTGGTACTTGTAGAGAAACACTGCAGCTGTAATTATCCTCCCATTTGTG